>OX104063.1:47080570-47101516 GCA_944474145.2 Dicrocoelium dendriticum
CCAATGACCTCGGGGTCCAAACAGCCAATGTAACATTGTTTAAAATACACATATGTTGACAAAACGATTCAGTTTTTTTAGATTAATATGAGTCACATGTTGAAACAAATTATAGCTGGAACAGTAGCCTACTACGTTTAATGAGAAGATGTATACAGCAGCAAATGGCATTCTGATGGCAAAAGGACGACAAACTTGACGTAAATACCAAGATATTTATGAATCCGTTTATTCATTTTTCGTTTATCACAGGTAATTCTAGCTGTAGTCACCGTAATCAAGTGATTACCATGTGCCATTCGTCAGTTTCCATTATGCGTGTTGTTTTGCTATTTCAACCCCGATAATTGCAACTTATTTATCTACCCTGACATATTGGTTGATTATATAACGAAACACAGGACAGCAATTGGATTGCAATGTAGCATTATCGTTAAATGCTAGTGCAAAACAATTCATCGGGAAACCATAAAAGTTTTAGAGTGGATTATCTGTTTCCTATATCAAAAAGTTCAAGGAATTGCTAAGTAAAGAAAAACTTGACCAAATTGTCATCAATGTATCTCAGCATAAATGGCGACATTTTAACGTTAATTCTTTTGAATCTTATCAATTAGGCTTTAAGCCTTCCACATATTTGTGGAGGTAGTAGTAGTAGTAAACCCGAGCTCCAGCTGGTGAATACGCTTTGGACACTTGTAATAGGAATGTATAAACTTATCGCGATCAGTGATAGATCAGTGCACTAAAAATATGCTTGTGTAAGTCCATATGATTTTGCACTGTTAATCACGGTATACACCATAATGAACTCCATGTCTTCTATGAACTGCAACCCGTTGTTTTAATTTATGTGCTTGCCTTCAATAACGCGAGTAAGCGACTTACTAAATGGTCCTTGGGCTTCATAGAATAACAAATTTGGAAAAGAAATGTTTTAATGTGAGAAGCTCATTGTTGTTGTGGAGCACACATTTCAGTAGCATGTAGGAGAGTTTTACTCTTCGAACTTAAACTTATCGAAAGTGGAACCAAATTTATTATCATCAATAGACTAAGAATGATTACTAAATCTAATTTAATAATGGCATTATTTAGGTACATAAATGATATTAAATCTTATAAATACTGCATAGCATATCGCTATTTTTCTAGGGTGCAATAGAAGATATGGTGTTTCGTCACGACAGCTTGCATGCTGCCATTAATAACAGGTAAAATATATTAGAGTAATGTGTCAAAAATACCAGACTGCTCCAACATTAACGTGAATAATATGAAGTACTTGGTTGAAGGTCATGTGCAAATCAATAGTACAAGTAAAATAGAAGTTGCCCTCACCGCCATATTTTTGATATGTTGCAGTAGTTCAGATTGATATTGATTTCAAACACACCGTTAAAAATGCAATCATACACCCATAGGTTAATTGCGACTAGGGATTCTTAGAATAATTCTTTATTTAGTAACGTTTGGATATTTGGGGGTAGTTTTCTGTTTCATTCTAGTGCAGTTTATCACTTGGAATTAATTTAACGTGCATTTAAAAGAGACTAGACCCAGACATTTTTAAATATATGTGTTCGTACGTTCTGTGGTATGATAGGAAAATCGGACAACACTAATTACTCGTGTTGGATTAATTCCGTAGTTGAGATTTTACCAAAAGTATTCTTAAAGTACGTAAGGATTTCCTTGGCGCCACAGATTTATTGCCTGTGGTCGGCAATTAACTGGTCACATACAAGCATTGTATCATAATCCGAATTACTCGCGTAAAGCTGATAGAAAATAAACATAAGTCTTGGTTATCAAAATACATCCAGCCAAGGAATAACTTTTGGGATTGATGTATAAAAACAATTAGACTTTTTGAAAAATTTCGTAAGTATATCAAAGTCTACCAACTTTGCTTTCCTGACAGAACCAGAGGATTGCATCGTCTCAATTAATAACTTGTTTGAATTGATAAATTATTTACACTTGTCTCTAGTAACCTAAGAATTTTTTCTAGATAAGTTTTTCCCTATGTGCTAATGTTTCTCCGCCTTCCTATAGACCTAGTCTGAAGTTGATTTTGCTCACCGTCTCCTGCGGAAAAATATGAAAGTATGACGTTGATTAATCCATACTAATCCACCATTCAACGGGATCACAATGTTTAGCTATTTATTAATATACGGATTTATCCTTAAATCAAATTATGGAGTAGGTTTAGCTAAACCATTGTAAAGAAAACAAAAAGCAAATAGTATCAATAGTATGGACGTTAAATTTCAACCACTTTATTGAATATTAAGTAAAAAACCATTTGATTTTAATCGCCAGGTTGTTATATTTATAACTTTTATTCCGCTTTCCTTGACTTAGCACAGGACTATTTGGCTTTGTGCCTGCAGATTTCGAGAACGTTCTTAAAATTATACTTCAACATTTCTGTTTTACATACCAGACACGGTCAATTTTATGAAACTCCAGTAAAAGCGGGTGTTGTAGCGTTTCGTTACACCATAAAATTTGTAAGGCTCACCAAGCGTTGCTATTGCCGAATATTTCGCATGGTCACTATAATCTGGCCATTGTTATAGAAAAGCTCATGCACACATAGTAGCTGTTCACATATATATGCAAATCATGGGCATTCAATTGCGTGCTTACAAAGTTACTGATACTTTGAAATAGTTATTAACCAAATGAGATTGCTAACATATCCTTAAGCAAGCTTCTCAGTTAAATAGCATCCACGACCATTTTGCATGGAATTCGTGCAATATATTCATGCTAGTAACTTTTTGTTTCGCCATGCTATGGACGTAACAGCGATAAAACATGAATTTTATTCTATTATGGAAAGTTAGCCTTTGGATAATTGCTCGTAAATTCTCTAATCATATTTGTAACTTTTAACCCTTCTTCCCTATGTCTATTAGTTACTTACAGGTGACTGAGTTATCTTTTACATTATAATCACAATCTCAACAAGTTGGACATACACAATAAGCTTGCTAGTTTATTATACTTCGGAATTGACTTTTAGTAGGTCGAAAGAAATGTGTGAAATCGATCTTGCCTAATCCTGCAAATTGATACACTGCGTCAATGAAATACTAAACAAGTAAAATTTATACGGGTGCTCAATCATTGACTACGAATATAAAGCAGGAATAAAATCATACATTTGAGCGATTAGGATACGAACAGTAATGAAAATTTTAGTAAAACATTTATCTGCCTACGTTAAACATATTCTAAATTATGCCATTACATACTTTATTTTCTTTGCTGATCTTGGATGAACAGCGTTAGTAATAAAAATATACAAATACAATTTACAAGGCGTGAAAAATCATATATATATATATTGTAGCGCGCAATAGTCCGAGTGAAAGCCGTAGTAGGTTCGGTAAGCTGAAAAGAGTGAGAATGTTAGCTCTCGGATTGGAATGTCTACAGTGCACAACACAGCAGCCGAACTGGAGAAGAGCGAGAACAGAGCGTGCGCCCGGGAATGTGTATTCGCAGAGAGTCAGAGAGCAACAAGGGGGTACAATGGAATCGGTGAGTAACAGTTGATAAAAAGAGTTAATGTTCTGCATCGTTCTTCGGGCTCATTCCACTGTGAAGAGGTACGTACGTAGCACCTGTGAAAAGTGGAGAAAGAGACGTAATATGGTGAGATAAGACACATATGGCAGATACCACTACAATATATGGATTTTAAAACTACCGCCCAATTTTGTTTAACGTAAAACTCATCTTTGTATTCGTTCCTGAAATATTTTGCTGTTAAGACTAAATTAAGATTGATTCTCATTTACAAACGCAATAAAATTGCCTCTCATCATTTTATGATATTTGTTCAACGTTAGGCAAACATGCTTATTGTTGCAAGGGGTTCAGATTATTTCCTTTAAATTCGAGTGAGCCACAATACATAATAATGTATTGCTATGCAGATACATTCTAACAATCAGCCAATAAAGTTTATCATTTGGTCCAGAATAAATGGGAGTCTGTCCGCGTTATTTTTAAGTCTTCTCGTAACTGGAACTTTAGTTTGAGTGTTTCATTATCATACACACAAAACTTTATGGCGGTAAACCTAAACTGTAATTCCTGTCGTAATAACCGGTAAGCTTAGAATCAGCCATAATAGAAATGGTACCTCTCACTAAATATAACAATGTAATTTGCAACGAATAATTGTTATTATCAATGACATTTTCCAATACAAACAGATCCTTATGCTCAGATCCGGCTAAACCTACCATACTAAAGACATGTTCACACGCCACATGTAAACGGATGCTTATTATGTACTAGTTAACCATTGTTTTCCCCGCGATTAAATTTTGCTTCAATAGAAAGTAACGAAAAATATGCAAATCTGAGCATAAGCAAATATGAATACAAAATACAAATATGAATATGACAAAGTTCTCCGCATTCCATTCAAGTTTAAACGTCTATGAGGTACCACTCCTTCTCGTAAACACCGTCCTAGCAGAGAAACCAAACGAACACAAAAGTAACTGTGCATAATTATAACTCTTATGCACTCAATTAAGTTAAGATCCATGCACGAATTCTTCCAATTTGTCGGTCTCTATATAAGCAAATAACAAAAATTAAACCAGTGGTTTTTCTTCCATATGTACAGTACTTTATATGCGGTTCAGAGCATAGTGATTTTGATTCTAAATGTATGCGGTTTGCAACAGTTCCTGATGTATATGAATGACTACTACGAAAATTTTAGGTTTGGAATAGAAAGAAAAAATTGATTGTCGGTGTCCTTCGGATGGTTACATTGTCTTCCACTTACGTGTTGAGCAACGTCATCAGGAAATGTTGCATTTTTACTTAATGGCCTGTAAAAGCAGTACACATTCAAGATCATCATTCTCGGAAACCAAAACGAATAAATTCTCTCTTTATGTCCTCATTGAGAAAGAACCGAACTTTAGTTTCATAAATCTTCAAATAGACCCAAATAATGTATTGCATGTTGGGTACTACTTGTGTTTTCCACAGAAGATTTGAGACTTAGCTTGTTAAATACAGTGTTTATTCTCGATGTTGCTTAAGGCGTTTGTATTTTAGAGGCAGCAATGCGCAGAAATACAAAAGGAAAGAAAAACTGCTTTTTCAATCTCCAAACCAACGTACAATTTAGCTATATACCTTGCTAATACAATCTGTATGTGACTGTTAGATGTTATGTTAAATATATTACTCACGTACTGTGCGAATGACATATATATTAAATCAAATTTTACCTGCACTAGATCATGCTCAGTAAGACAGTTTTTTTTCTGGATAGTTGCGTTTACCTTTGGGTAAGCAAACTTAATAATATAACCATAAACGAAAGCAAGGAAATTGAATGTCTTGGGGTCAGGAAAATTATCTTCAGCTCCTTATCCTAGGACTGCTTTTGTTTACGTACATGGCTGACGATTGCATTATTTACTGTTAATAACTCAGATTCTTCCACACAAAAATGTTGTGATTACGTCTGCAGCTTTTAGCTGCTTAAGTAGTATTTAATGTGACTGTTACGACAGGGTGTATAAAGGGGCAGTAGCATAGTACGCCTTATAGAAAACCGCGCTAAGGTGGATTAAGATTCCTCTAGCAAAACGTGGTCTACGTTAAAAAACCATGCTGCTAATTGTTCATAAAGTATGCCTTATTCAATAATAAACGTTAATTATGTCTAATTATCTTTTGCTTTTGAGTAGATTGATTATTGAGTAAAACGATCAAACTACATTTATACCTTCGTCAGCAATTGACATCTTCATATGCCTAGAGAAAACCACAAATCATTAGAGATAAGCTCGTCTCACTCCATTTTATGATAGAGCCAGTAGATGTAACTACAGACAAGGATAGCTTAAACTTAAAAATTCCTTAAAGTTACGATTTGGTTCTAGCCAGTTAGTTTTATCGTTTATGTTAATTTTACCTTTAAAGCAATCATTTCACTTCAGCAATTTGGAAAGCCCGAGAAGAAGACGAAAGCTTCAGCCGATTGTTCGTCATCCTAGTAGGTGATCAATTTATCTGACTACAACTTGTCTCGCTGCAGTTAGATGCATTGTAATTTGGGCTTGATTACAAAACTCCTGCTGAGAGACTGGAAGGTTTGTTTATTGAACTTCAGTTTGAGAACCTTTTCGCTCAATTTAAGGCGCTTCAGCCATCCACTCCTGAGAGTTTTGTTTGGTTTAGAAACAAATTGACCGATATTGCCCACAAAGTTAAGACTGTGCAGTGACTGGAAAATGGACGCTTACAAGCCGACAGCTTCAGGCGCTGCGTGAACGGCGTACTAAGGACGTAGTTGTGATATTACGGGATATGGGCTCTGGAGTGGTAGTTATGAACAAGGCCGAGTATTCTCAGAAAATGGGTAGAATACTCAACGGCAGGAGCAAAGTTGAACGACTTCATGAGGCGGATAAATTAGCCGACCTTGAAGCTGGCATAGCTGCCCATCTTGAAACGCTTCTCCTTCATCGCGTGAATAATAGTGACACTTATAATTGTTTGAAGTCAAGTGACAGCACCACTCCATATCTATAGGTGTCATCAAAGATGCACAAGAGGGGAGTACCACTTAGGCCAATTCTATCAATGATATATGCGCCGAACCATAAATGGACCCACTGGCTAGTGAAGATACTTTCGCCTGTTCGACAACTGTCCAATCTGCATAGTCTTACATATTTGTTTCAACATATCGATGACTTAGATGACATCAACCTGTCCGATAAGGTCATATGTTCCTTGGAAGTGGCATTGCTATTCACCAACGTCTCAATTCAACAATCTCTTGATTACATATGCGAGCTAGTTGAGCAATCTAATTATTCGTAACCAATTCCAGTCAAATTTCTAAAGTCAACCCTACTTCTGTGTAAGGCAAATGTTGGCTTACACTTTCAGAGCACCTCATACCGTCAAATAGATCGTGTATCAATGGATATAATTCCACACACTGTACTCGCCGCTGTCTTCATACTGATGAGAGAAAGTGGCATATCCGCAAAATAGCCAAATTACCATACTATACGCGTCACGTAGATAACATATTGTCCGTTTGTTCCTCGGAGCAGCAGATTATCTAGTTGGTGCAGCAACTCAACTTTGCACATAATAACATGAGATTTACGTGCAAAGTGGAACAGAAGAAATGTCTGCCATTCTTAGACATCGTCACCAGTCGCAAAGATGACGGGCTCAATATGAGATTTATCTACAGAAAAGCAACATTGTCTATCCAATACCTGCACTTCCTCATCTTCAAACAAGTGCGGTACAAGCGGACCCTTGTGAAACATTAGTTAGTGGTGCTAAACAAATTTGTTGTGCGGAGTGTCCAGCCGACGAGCTGATTACAACAACACTCATAGCTAATGTATTTCCCCGTAAATTTTAAAAAAAACAGCTAACAACGAGGCCAGAAAGACTTGATGCATAAGGCAGCCAAAAAAGATTTATATAGAGTTACTTTTCAAGGGTGAGTTTACTGTATCGAAAACCACGAAACATCTAATCTCTGCTACGCAGAGAAGCTACGGTGCTGCTCTGGTTGGGGTCATCAATAAAACCTGTAACTTGCCGGTGCCTCCAGCGAAGAAATCTTAACTGATCGGGGCCAACTCACACTGCATATACAATTTCCTGTGCGACTGCGGAGACAGATATACAGGCGGAACCAATCGGTCTTTGTCTTCCTGGATAAAGGAACACGTACCAACGTTGGTTTAACGTGCAATTGACCAGGCTACCTGTCTCACTAATGTTCCGTGCTTACGCAAGCCACCAGATTCCTCAGTAGGTAAACACCAACTGACTACGCGTTACCGGATAGGGCGTAGATCTGCGTTCACGTTTATGTTACGTCAACCGAATCCTCGTTTCCTCCGTTTCGCGGAGGCCGTTGAGATAAGCCGGATGAAGCCAGCCCTGTGTGTTCTAAAGCAATTATTTTTCAACTTAAGGCTGCGGAGGACAGATGGTTGAATTTCAGCTTGCTACCGGCAGCAGTGTACATGCTCGTCGTCTGTCAATTTTATAGCGCTCCATAAAATATTTTTTGCCTAGTCGATGTACTTTCTTTTAATTCGCGAAAAGTAAAAGTATGCCGTTAGGCACTGATTCAAAAATTAATGCCTGTGACATTTTACTTCAAAACAATAAATTTAACTACGTATCTAAATAATATTGTTAGCATTTATTGGTCAATTAATGCGCTGCCGGATTTTGAAAGCCACCACAATCCGATGAAGAAATTTATACCAAACAGTAGACAAATGGCATGATCTGAATGAACGATGCACAGTTTGTAGTAGCGGTTGCCACCGCATAAATAAACCTGGCCCTAAATCGTGTCTTTCCATAATAATAGTTTCCTTGCGTGTCTAACACTTTGCTTAAAAAGGAATAGAAATTTTACCTAAAAATTGAAGGCATCTAAGCCCAGGATTTACCAAGATTAAAAAGTGCTTATTGAGTTTAACACTGTGCTAGCTTTTATGAAATTAATGTTGCATGGACATCAGAATACATGACGTTAACAGAGTAAATAATAAATTATACGGATTTGCATTGCCAAGCGAAAGCAAGTTTTGTATCCACTGTTGGGACTTCGGAATGAAGCAGATTGGGAATGTATATTAACTCGTAAGGTAAATGTGTGGTAAAAATAGTGCTATCCATTTGCAACTTTAAAATAAGCTCCAGGATTTCTTAAGAATATAGGGCCAAAGGTGTTGGGAATGTTATCGTTCCTTTTTAACGTATCCATGCTGATATAATTTGTATTTTATTTTGCTTTAACACGCCGTGGCAATGAGTTGGTTCAATTAGCTATCACCTGCAGTGTTTATAAACCTATGACATTAATTTCGGATATCAAATTTCTCTACTATTGCAAATGAATTGTTGTAGATATAAAACAGCACATGAGCCAAACGTTTTACAAATGAAGTCGCACAGCAGATAAAATTTACTAGCTATACTTGTCCAGCTTTTCTAATGTATTAGCGTATACATTAGTACTACAACCACAAAAATTCTCAACACTGGTTTTTCAGTTGAACTAGTTTCCTTACTACTAAATCCTTTATGAAATAAAAAATGTTTACAAAGTTTATAAAAATATTGAAGCGAAATAAAATATTTGGCTTAGGTTAGTATATTTTGATTACGAACTATTTGCTGCAATTAAAAAGGCGGCAGGCAACATCTGGAACAGTTCCATTTGAGAAAATAGGTAATATACTCTCCACTCTCATTTTTGTGCCGATCCAAATGGCGGTAAGCCAATTTTCCATTACTTGTGGAGGAGGTGAAAAATAAAGTAATGAGTTATTAGTTTTAATGTATCTAGAACTTTTGTGACAATAAAATATTTCGTGTTCTTTCAAAGTACCAACCAAACAATTTTAGTTGGAATACCATTAATATGTTTACACATACCCACAAACATTTGTAACGTACATGCTCTTCTACTTTTAGGTTTTGTATTTGAAGTATCTAGGGTAAATACTTCAAATATCTAACATACCGGCGATTAAGTATATAAGATTTCGCTGAAAATTTAATCGAATTTAAAAGGTTTACTTACTGCACGCAGTATGCCTACGACACTGACAAACGTCTAGTTGATAACTGTGCGAACCTCGGTTTTTATTTTTCTAACAGCAAAGTAACTATTGCTTTCAAACGGCACCAAAACTAAATCCACAACAAGACAACATATATAAGATATCCCTTTGATTTCATTCCGTCGCACACAAAAGATGAACGACTAAAAACCGAAACAATAGACATTTTGCTGTTGAGAATATAATCTCCTAGCAAGGTATTGAAAAGTTTATTATCTAACAAGAAGTGGCATATTTCCCTGTAAGTTTACAGCAATTTCACTCGTGATTTAATCGGAATACCTTAGGTTAATATCATTTGCACTGAAATCAATCATCATTCGCTCAATTACAAGTTGATTGTTTACACTTTTAGATTATTCAATCACAAGGTGCACTTGTCCTCGCCGAAAAAATAGCTCATTTTTAACGTGTTAATAATTTTGACTACAGAAAATGCTTTTATACATTGACGAAACTTATGCATACCATGCTAAACTCTGTAACGTTACTTAATAATATATTTATTTTGTCATTTTCCCAACAAGTGTAATGCACATTATTATATTGGCGCGGAGAGCAATGGCTCCAAAATTAAAGGTGTGTTCTTAAATTATGACTTATATTGATAACCTAGCTTGAAAGTGCCTAATAGTTTATAATTTTACACCGTTTTCAGATTATCAGTAGGATGTTGTAAGTTCTACAGTACACATGATAATCAAAGATTTTGATACATGTAAAAACATAAATAACAATATTTCATTTGCGAAAGATGGAATTCGGTTTGGCGCACGGTTAATTTGCGTTCGTTATATTTAAACGGTAAAACAATAATTTTACCAAGATTACTTATGCCAATGCTCAATAAAGTTTGTTGTTGAATTTTTGACAGAATAAAGCGTATCAGAACAAGTTTTGAAATGAGGTGGATTCTCAATTACTTTTCTTTTACACAAGCTGGATGTCTAAATTAGTAATATTCTATGTAATTTACGAAAGGTACCGTAATGTAATTCATCCCTCATTAACATAACCAAGGCAGCGTATAACTAGAGGCTCCTGCTATATTTCGCGCTTTTTCTGCAAGAATATTAATGGTATATGCTGGAATAATTCTCAATGTTGTAAATACGGCGGCTAAATATATCGACTACTTCTAGTCATTAATCCAACACGTTTACTAATGTACGGTCATGCCTAAATGAAAAGCCTATGGAATGACAGAATCTTTGGTCATGTGAAATGTCTCTCAGAAAGAATACCCCTAATATTCGAAAGTATGCCTTGATGACCGGTGTATTACAGTCAGTAAATACAACATATTTAAAATGGCTAACCAATTTGCGATGAATTTTTGAGGTACTTATTTATGTGAACTCACTTTAAACTGGTTTTATGAATCGTCATGATGGGTCACGTACATATTAGCAAAGCTATTGCTTACAACGCAATTATCCAAGATTTAAAGAGGTAAATGGGTAGGAAGGCGTTACATATTAGTTACAGTTATTTGAATATAACACACTAGAAATATGAAGCCTTAAGCTTTCTGTATCGATTATAATAATACAAGACATTTCTTACTCTCTTATCACATACAAAGGAGCAACATTTACAACGCCCACTGATGAAAGGGAATCAGCGTTTGAATTTGGAATAAATATACACATACGGTCATAGACCACAGCAGAAACATAATCGCGTATGACAGCCAACTGCTTTTGAATACCGTGTTCCGGGAACTTCTAATTAAGCGCTACGGTCTCAGCGAGCTTGATTTTTTTGGACTGTATGTTGCGGTAGATAACCGTAAACGCAACTTCTGGGTCAACTTGATGACCTGGGTTTAGTAAGTGCTTAGCAATGGATGAGGTCCAAATTTTGAAGCTCAACGCTTTTCTTTGTTTTTGATCTATTGTTATTTGTTTCCTTTCTATGAATCATTTGAACGCGTCATCAAGTCTACATGGATTCCGTGGACAATACATTACTTGTGATTTTCTTACCACTAAGCTATAATTGTGACTTTGTCCGCTACAGATATTACCAAGCTTCAAAAATCTACAGACCGGAGAAAATAGCATGGGTGAAAGAACACATTTAAAAAGCCGCTGGTGAAGGGCTACCCCTCATCTTAAACCCTTGTAGGCACGTAAGAGCACAGCAAATCAGTTGATAAAAATTTCATGAAAAATATATACAAACGAGCTAATAGAAATCATTAATTACAGTTATGAAAGTAGCGTATACATAGGCTCATTAAAAATTTATAGGACATATGTGCCCACATATGCATCAAACCCGTTAACAGTCAATTGCTGTAGGAATCCGCAAAACAGTTTCTTTTAGATTGTAACATAACAGACTGTACAAAAATTATTAGTTCTCTTTTCAATTTTCTTTTATATACCGTAAAAACATCTTTGGTCTTTTTCTGCTTTTTTCATAACATGTTCCGGCTTACGAGGATAGCTTGCCGTTTCTGACAACCTTTGTTGGAAAGCTTCACTGTCCGCAGGAGAAATCAGATATAGGCGAATGTGCCAGTGCTGCACGAAATCCAGAACGCTTAATTGAAATGTCATGGAAGTGGTACATTTCTTTGACCTACAGATAAGGCATAAATGAATTATTAACAGAAATGTCAATCGAATCAAACGTTAGCGGGTAATATTTTATTCCGGCTCTCCTGTCATCTGCAGAGGTCAACTTTGTCTGGCCCATATGTTGATTATATTTCTGAACCACCAAAGGACATCCAAAACCTAGTTTGTCAGCTAATCCTGCTACTCGTCTCTTCACGGAAATCGTAGGATTTAGCGATATGGTTGCTCAACGTCAGAGCACTAATACTGTCCATACATTTAGCACAGGCAATGCAACTAATGAAGATAGTGGAAATGTCCCTTACTTTTATATTCCTATTAATTGGCAGGCAGGTTAGCATATTTCCCCGATTCGCACCAACTGTTCCACAAGCTCGTATGTATTTTTGTGCAAGGATAGGAGAAGTGAAAGTAGAGTAGAAGTACGTAACAAAATTACTTGGCAACCTGTTCTGGGTAATGGTTCACCAAGGTGCAATATTACAGACTCTACCAAAGTATGCTCCACATGCTGTGCATTCTTGCCATCATATGATTCAAACTGATATAAATATTTAGTACGATTATCACATACGCACCATATTTTGAAGACTCATTTTATTAGTTTGCCTTTCATACACTGCCGTATAATATTTTGCCCTTCGAATTTGAACATATGTTCCTCTATAGACTTATGCTTAGCGGATCCTGGAAAGCTACATAGAAATGAACATTAAGTGGGCGCACTTTTCATGCTCGATCGTTAGCGTCATGCCAACCATCGTTGTCAACAAAATACACAGCTGCTCGAACAGCTTTGAATCGTTGCAAACGCGTGACTTGGGTGATATATGGCACTGCCAAGTCGGGTTCTGTTACCAGTAGGACCGTAACTTTGGCAGTACATGGAAACTCCTGATCAGATTCACAACAATAAATGCTTTCATCTCTGCAGGTTCTATGGAAAAAGCGTTTCATTTCTTTTGCACATACCAAATACTTTCTGGAACCAGCATTCCATCAACAAGCTTGTCAAAGTGGCAAGCGGTTTCCAATATTTGCAAAGGCGTTGGTATTGCGTTCAAAGTTTATGAATATGTGATTTTGTCCATCGTAACTTATTCATAAGCCTGTGAGTTCTTGTCATCACCGAACAGAAAATGTCCATAGGGCTTGCGCCATTTGAATGTTGCGTGTTGGCATTCTTCGGGTGCAGAAACCTAAAAGAAGGTGGACAGCATTTAGATGTTTCTGGCATTTCCACAGCTAACCTCATCCGCTTTGGACGGTAACCAGAAGGACTGGAAACAACAGGTTCCAGAAAAGTGACTGAGAAAGCAATGTCATTTCCCGAATTTTGCTCACTCAGTGGTGGTTCAATAATTATGTCTGTTCCAATCTCATCAGCGTCACCTTCCAAAAATTCTTACATCTCTATATCAAGTACCAAGTTCTTCTCATCCTCGCTGTCATCTGTATTCATATGTTGAATGATTTCGTCGTCACCAATGTGGAGATGTCACACCATATCGAAATCCGTAGTAGAACGCTTTTAACAGGCATGAATATCTACACAGTATTGTCCTATATAAATGCACATTTGCAGCACACGGGGAGAAATGTGACAGTTCATGAATTTCATGTACTTTTAAAACTATTTATATATATTTTGAAACACTGCATCCATTTTTAACATCTGCACAAAGGAATTCACAAATCCAAGCGAAAAAGGATTATATGTAAATGCCGTATTAAAAAAAACGCCGTTGAAATGACTGACACCACAGGACGTAACGCAAGCACTTTGCAATCGTTACAAAATGATGGTTTGAAGCAGTCTGACAATATAACTGACCGTTTTTCGTGTCTTATGACTTGTTGGGTTTTTTTCAAATCATTTTCCCATCATTCTGTTTATAACTAAAATAGGAGCGGGCATTTTAATGTGTGCGCCACGTTGGTCCCGTATGCCTTAAAGGGTTAAACAAAAAAGTTTTGTTCGTGAACGCATTGAATCCGTCACCACATTTCAAAAAGGCATGTGTTTCTCACCTTTTTATTATGGGTGAGAACGCTTTTGATTTACTTAATGGAAGACTTTCCTCTGCAGTGACAAGAACATACCCAGCCGCAAATCCAAACGACCTTACTGAGAGCAATCCATTTATCACTCATTGCCTTAAAATCAGACTACTGGCCAAGTCCGAATCGCACCTGGTATATCAATTTACTTGCACTTGTTTTGCTAAGCACCTCGGACATATGACCAGACGTCTGTCGACCAGGATAGCTGAGCACTGTCCAGGGTTTCAATGAAAAGGCACTGCTGGAAGTTTCCGAAGTTCCATCCTTGAAACTCTGGTTCAAAGTGAACATGCAATTCTGACCAATGATGATTTCAATGTTTTCTACACCGTGTCAAAACGATATCCTAATGGGATCAAGAGATGCCTCTTTAAGATTGCGGAATCCATAGCGGTTAACTTAACGCAACCGGAGCTTTGCAAAATAATATGATACTGAAATCTCTCATGCCGCCGTGGTCGGGATAAGGACCCGTCCGTAGGAAACACTGATGAGACCAAAAGTGGCATCCTTCTCGAATGACCCAATTTGATTCGCAAAGTGCTCAGAGAACTGTACTAAGTGAGGTCAAATAAGGTCAGTATTCATCTACATCACAGGGTTTAGCAATTAGCCGTAACAATTTAACTTCCGTCCGAATGCATTCAGACTCTCTCCTACCTTCCTTTCAGCTATCAAGAGCTTATGCTTTGCAAAGTTATCCTTGTAAACGTATTTGCTTGCTGTGAGTTACCGAAAGGATGTCTCTTTGCCAACTATTTGCTTACGTTTCTATTGGTATTATCTACGAATCACCATATTATCCTTCAGATTTTCACTTGGCTTGGGAAAAATTAAGGCAGCAAATTCCACTCATAATTTTGCCCTATATTTGTCGGACATCCGTTTTAGCTAAATTACACATTCACCATTTTAGGCTAATAAATCCCTTAAATATATTTATTGAGGTATTTAAACCAAGACATCTAAATTAGGCCTATGTGTTCAAAATGGCAGTCCGTTACTCCTAACTACCTTTACCCATACACACATAGTCCTCTTAGCAAATTAGCCGAGCTTCGATCTCGTCGGTTTCTGATGTGTTGGGACCCACTAATGATAAGAAAGACGTGGCCTAAGGGAGTGATTAACTTCAACGAGATCGTGCTAAAGGATACCTCACCCTTGCGCAACGATGGGAGATTGCGTAACTTTTTACTTAACTTCCGAACACTAAAAGATGCAAGGACTAAATCACTAGAATAATTAGCATACTGCCTAAACATAAAGCATGACCATATATGACCAGTATCGACTGTACACTACCCACCAATATACACCTTTCTTATGGTAGAGGCTTCCTCCCACGCTTGCGCCTAAAACCAACTGTCCGTAAATTTCGTTTAAATAGTCTTTCAAATTGCAGCCTTAAACCGTGTAACATGATATTTAGTATATGCAAGGGGTTTAACAGTAGCATTATTTCAGTACAAAATCTGTTTATTACTTTCCTTTCTGTAACCGGGAAGGATAGTAAACTAATGCTGGCTGCCCCATATATTCCCTTCTCCCTGGTTATTAAATTGAGAATACATTGTCCAACCCTTAAAGTTGCTCACAAGTATGTTTTGAAAATAATTTGGTAATATAAAGGCCGGTAAATGCTTAACACGATATTACGTTACTCATAAGACTCTTATTTGTACCTCGATTATTTTGGACTTTTGGTTATTAATCATCAAAAAGAACCTACGTATTACCTACTGCAATTAGCATAACTAGCGAAAGGATCGAGATCATCATATACAAGGCGACTCTATTTGCCCTAAAATGGCCACTTACAGAAAAGCTGATGAATACTCTGGACTTTACTCGAGATATATTTCGCTTGTTAGGCAAAGTGTAGTGGATTATAATAGTGTACCCATGGGCCATGTACTCTAGGGCAATTTGCGATCAGTGATCTTCATATTATCAGTGTACTGGACGGAAGACTAGAAGGATAGAATATGACGTCGCATTTAGCTTGGGAATATTGAATTTTGGAGGTCGAACCACCGGTCAAATGCCTCTTGTTCGCTCCGATCATGCCAGTTCACATTATAGTAACATTGATATCATCTGTAAATGGAAACAACCTCCCGTGGATGAAGCAACTGGGTTGTCCTTTGGTATATTGTAGAAACTGCAGTGTGTTCACTGCACGCTACACTCTGAAACGCCACCGGTTATTGGTCTGAGCTTTGATTCTGGGCTGCCATTCATACATATTGTTTCCGCTTTGCCATATATTATGAAAACCACGACAACATGTGGCACGTAACGCCGACTTGCCTGATTACATAATTACATAGCAAGCATTTTGGACAAGATATGAATGTTTTCTTCATGTCGGGTAAGAAGATAACACGAACTATAAAATCATTTTGGTTTACCTAGCATGAATATGTTGATGAAAATAAGTGTTAGACATGTTGATTATTCAGAGTATTAAAAGAAATTCAACCATTTGCTCTTTTATTATTATTTGTCTACGTTTTTTCGGCCGCCAAGGTTGTCTTGGGAGGACAGCTGTATGCTTTGCATTGGTAATGTGTGGGTGTCAATACATAAGGATACATGTATGGACCGTAAAGGAAGTTGTCTTAACATGCCTAAGGTAAAATTAATTGTTGAGCGAGCTGACCGTTTTTTGATAGTGCGCAAATATACCTCGATGCTGGATAGCTCATATTCCTTGAGTCTAGGAGTAGCAGTTTAGTAATATCAGTGTGGGCATAAGAAAAATGTCTGTTCAGGTCCTCGCATGAATTTACTTTGTTAGTAAACAACGCTTAGTTCTGCATACATAATGAAACAGTGGACGGAACACCACGGGTAATTTGGAGTTGCTACAATTCTTCAATTACCTTAGTAATATTTGCCGAATATTACAAATTTAAACAAGTAATCATACTTTGATTGAGGTGTATGAATAGGTGAGTAAACTTAATATTCCTATATTTTTACCTACCTTCCTTGACTTTGCCAGATGATGCCTTTGGAGAGACGGAATTTCCTTGACAGCTCCGTACCCGCCATTGTTTCTTTGGTGTAACTTTTCTATGCAGAGTTTCATGGTATGGTACTGTTGGTAGAGGGTAACACTGACCTCTTTTTCTTGGACGAATCAGTCATAATTCATCTAAATAAGAGGTTTGGAAAAGCTATATTGGTTTATGTATTTTCTTGGCCTAATGCTAGGTAGTTGCATCTCAGTTTTGCTGAAATGGTAGTTTTCCACCTTAGAGACGACATATGAGCCAGCACAATCACAAATGCGTGAATGAAGTCAAATTAGAAAACAAGTCAAACGTATTATTTTGTTTGGTGTGTGCGAGCACACGCTGTGTTCTGTGGTATGCCGCTATATTTTTGTCACAACCTTATACATTGAAGTCTATTTTTTGAGAGCGCTAGTTAATTAACACAAAAATGTCCCCACCTACCGTATTTGTGGGTATACAGGAGCTAGGATATATATATATATACATATGTATATATAAACTGGTGTGCTACACAGTGCGTTTTTATTATTGTCTGACGGTTTAGACTAAACCAATGTAAAGGTCAGTTTTCCCTAGTGGTCGGTATTCAGGATTACCAATAGGCAGGACTTAAACATTGGATGCACGCTAGTCCACTCGCATAAAGTAATCGACCCACTTCCTCGCGCCAATTAACTAACGTTCTGTAGCCTAGAATGTAGAGTTGTTTTAGGTGATGCTTCCAAGTTTCCACTTTCAGTAATAAGCAGTAGTTATATCTCAGTTTAAACGATTCACTTGTTCAATTGATGCACTTTAAATACGGTTCAAATTTTATTAATGAGAAGCGCACTGTTATGCTCTCGGCGATGCGATTGGCTTTACAATGTGGGGAAATGTGTACTCGATCCAACGCTAACGGGTTTATCGTCATACACCGACCTCTACTTATTCTACCATTCGAAAGTAGTGTGGTCCTTAATATACTGGAGGCATTGGATGCAGACCTAATTCCAATAGGTAGCAAGGAAATGACTGATGGGATGAAGGACTTTTGGCGAGCTAAACTGAAGGATTGAGGACAGTCCATTAATTTGATGCATAAATGGTACCGGAAACTAATTAAAATTGCAAAGCAAATTTTTCGACCGCAACGATGTTAGCACGCAAGCCAGATGCTGAAAACGGGTATTTTAGAGCAGCTGTGACATGGTGAATATTACTTAATAAGATAACAAGTTAACGCATTTCATATTATTTAAGGTAACGGAAAAATGCAAACGCATAGCCCATAAAAACATAGTGGGTATAGGTTATAGTGACCTGATGGGCCAGGTTTCACAATCGTATAAGAGAGTTGTACGGATGCATGAATTATAAACTTTCTCCTTCTGGGCGTGAGTGATGTCGCGCCTGTGCCACATGTGGAGTATATCGGCAAAATCACCTCTAGCTTTTGCTATTCGGTTTGTAATAGCAGATTTGATCCCACGGACAGTAATATATCTGTCCAAGTACTTAAATTTCTGAAAGAGTGCTGCTTGCGCTTCATCATTGGTCAGCGCAGGGGTGGGTCTTTGGCAACCTTAAAGAACAACTTTGCAATTCGACAGAGAAAAACACAACCTAAAACGATTAACATCAAATGCTAATCGGTCCAGTTCAGCCTGGCAGGTTGGATTGCGGTCATCTATAAGGTCAATGTCGTACGCATATTCATGTCAAGAAGTCTGTCACCCGGAAGTAACTCCACACCTTCTAGGTCCTGTCCAGTAAATGCTGTTCCCATGACTCGATCAGTAGCTAAGTTAAATAGGAATGGTGACAGCACGCAACCTTGTCTCACACTGCAGGAGACACTGAAGGGAAGTGACAGTTTGCCATAAACCGTCGCTCTGCCCAAACTATGCGCGTACAACGCTTTTAAAATTTTCAAAGTATACTGGGCATACGTTTTTTCAGCAGATAGTCCTAGTGTAGCCATCGATCCACCGAATGGAAGCTGCATTTGATCTCGGGAGACACGACAACGGTGGGTCGCCAATGCACATGTCGGTGCCCCAACCTTTGACGCAAAGTGAAGTTGTAAAGGATGTGGCCTAGATTTCGACGAAACCCGGCTAGCTCTTTACCGATCGTGCCTTCACGAACACCAGTCACTCTAGGAAGAAAGACAGAGGCAAGCTATTTGGAGGCAATTGAGTTAAGAGTGACATCTCTATGGTTGCCGCATTCCAAACGATAGCATCCGTTATAAGTTGTGACTATGACGGAGCGGCTCCAGTCTGTTGGGACACCTTCCTTCTCGCAAATTTCCATTAAAACTAGTATAAATAATCTGCAAAAGCAGGTCATCGAATTTGTAGAGAGCTGCTTGAAATCTAACTAGACCAACACTCTGATTTCGCGTTCGACTTCTGCGCGTCAGGTCAGGTCTATATAGGCGGTCCAAAAGAAGGGCACTTAATGTCCGATAGAGAAAGCCATAACTCAGAATGGTTAAGCTGCCTTACAAAGTGTTCAGCCAAACGCTCCAAGCGTTTTGACAATCTGTTGATCGGCTGTCCACTCTCGTCGCGTATTACGTCGTTAATACCAATTCTCCTGCTGCCTGTTTCCCATTTCAGACGGAATAACTTACGATGATTGCGAACGGTAGTGGCTGTTTCTATCTCCGAGTCACAATGGGACCACCAGGCTACGCGGTCTTACTTCAGGCTAGCACGCAGGTTTGATCTAAGATTTTTGCGTGCCTCATTGTATTCGCTTCTAGCCGGAATAAGTTAGCGAGCATCCATAAATTTCAGAGACAGTGTAGTGACCGGATATCTAGGTTGTCAATTTGATTGTCCACATGATGACATGCCTGTTGATAGTAACGATTGAGGAATATGCGACGGTGTTCATTGGAGGCTTACTCAGCCCAGATTCCAGCGTAGTTTGATACACATTTAGAACTCCTACCTTTACCAGCCGGCTGGTGTCACTGAGCTCAGAGCGACGTTGCAGGCGTCTGCCGCAAGGCATCTGCGGATCAGCACACACAAGCTTGTGATCGGAGTCAACAATGGTGCTCCAAATCGAACGACAGTTGTGAACACAGCCTCTACAGCAGTAACTGATCGCTAGTTGATCAATTTGCGTCCATGGCTGGTCCGATGCCCATGTGAGCCAACTCACTCTTCTGCAGGTGCTATGTCGAAAGTTAGTGCTTGAAAGAAAGAGGCGAGCACCTTCACACAGGTGTAATAACCGCTCAAAGTATTCATTAAGAGGACGTACAACACGATAAATGCTTAGACGAAGCTCATCAGAGGACATTTGCCTTCTTGGACTTTTATCACATCAGCAGGCACCACAGTATGTCTGCTTCTTCTATAAAGAAGACGGTCCTTAAGTTGTTAAAGGAAATAATCTTCCAGGGATTCAGACCTGCAGTTCGTGAGTACCTAAGCCACAACGACAAATACACTGTTTGTCTCAGCACGACTTCCAAGCCTGGAACGAGCCAGCCAATCTAACGGCGCGAATCCGGATGTTGACAGGTATCCAGTCGATCAGGGCAGCTTCAGCCCAAGGATTCAAACTATATCGACGGCAGCTTGACCT
>OX104063.1:47101715-47192573 GCA_944474145.2 Dicrocoelium dendriticum
TCGAGACGAAGTTGAGATATATTTTTGTATCAAATGCCTCGGATCTCGGTGGTCGCTGGTGTTCTGCTGTGTACCTTCTGGTGTTAGATGACTGTTGAAATGGTTACCGTGTTGGATGCTACAATGGGTGTGTTCAATGAAACTGGCGCTCTCATTGAGTTTTCAACAGACTGTAGTTGTATTCCTGCTGTTTCAGACGAAATTCTATTGACAGCCTGCTACGGAACATAGTCCAATTCTTTAGAAAAGTTTGTGCAGTTGGTTCAGACGGTAACACCAGTTTCAACCGCCTGGGACCAAGCCCCTTTTAGTTAGGTGGCACGGGGATCTTTATCGACGTGGTAACGGCGACCTTTTGGAGAGAAAAGGGTCTAACGGCTTCAGCGCCATTACTCCCGGTCTTATACCTGAGCATCGGCAGAGGAGAAATCTCTAAGCTCAGGAACACCACAAATAATCTCATTTTTCTTATCTACATTTGTTCGGTTTTCCCATCGTTTTGTGGGATCCTCTGAACTTTCTTTCCACGGGATGTCAGGTTGCATGCACACTTCACTTGTAGCGTTGCGGACTTGATTAGCTGACAGCAGAACGGCCTCTGTCTCATTCGTCGAGTTCAGTGTTGTCCGAATTAATCGGGGTTCACCGTGGTGCAGTGAGTTTGGGTGACGTGAGATGCGTTTTATTGTCGTGGGATCAGTATGGACACCGATCGCCATACAGATGGAACTCCATTGATTACAATTGTCTGTCAGCTTACGCTTAATTGTAGTTGCTTTTGATTCGGGGACATTAGCGCACACGAGGCTTAAGGCATCATGGTTGCGCCCGGTGACTACTAGTTTTGGAGCCTTGATTTCCTATGCTTTTGATGAATTTGCGGACGACCTTGGTGTAGGCCATTCGTGATGAGAAAGCTACTGTCCTTGCACATGCACAGCTCTCCTGGCGTAAACGACATATGTCAAAAGACCTCAAAGACAGCAACCAACAAACATCACAGAACCGTTAGCTCGGGTCTATTAACAGTGCCTTGAAAACATGCAGTTTCCGACAATGTAGAAACACGGAATAGTCAATCCCATATATCGGAGTGGTAGTCATGCCGCGCCCCGAACAGCCGTTCAGTCTCTCTCTTCCCGGTGCAATCTAAGTTTATGTAAGGCATTACCGCAGACGCACTCATAAAATATCTTTAGAGCAACAACATCATAGTACGACAACAGCACGAATTCCGACGAAACCGGTCCTGAACTATTAACTTGCTGCTAGCCCGAGCAAGCTAGACGAAAATGGTCGATGACAGAGTAACAGTGGATGTTGTCTACCCGGACTTCTCAATTGACTTCCATGGCATGGACTACCGCATTCCCTTTCACAAGCTTCAAAGATATGGAATCGGTGACCCTATCCTGAGTAGGGTAATCATCTTTCTCACTCAAATCTTTCTCACTCAAATTCACAGAGTCATTTCTAATCCAAATGAACTCCAGTCCCATGTGCAATAAGGATCGGTACGGTGACCACGTTTATTCCTTATCTTCATCAACTAGGTTGTCAGTGTACTGTGGTAGTGCTCCGGACCCGGCGCGATTTCAAGACAGTAAGTGATCATACGGCACTACCAGGCTTATACTTGGTCATCCGAAAACCAGCTCCAGTTTAACTTGGCGAAATGCAAAGTTTGAGCATATACCATCAGCGCGCCCATGAATATCGACTTGGGGCAAGCAGTTGCAACGTGCTACACAGCAAGGCCATCTCGAGTTACTCTTGAATGCTGGCTTTAGCTGCTCTAAATGGGCCGAGAAAGCATCAGGAATAACCAGTCAACACCTTGATTGTCGGGTTTTGAGTTACTTGCCGTGTCTTTGAACGTGACAGGCAACCTCAATTGTGGCTTCAGTTAACTGAAATCAGCTTGTGCCATTCCGATCACTGGGACCGCGTCCCAAGTGGAGGGTTTCGGCATCTTGGACTCTTACGCAGTGCTTTCGGAAAGTCTGAGTCTTCTGTGCTTCTGTAAATACTGAACGCTCAAGTGAGGTTTCATGTGAAATATGCTATCAGAGTCCGGAGTCCCTGGCGCAAACACGATACTGACGTGCCTGATGGTCCGCAATGTAGAGCGATCAAACTCGTTAGGGTCTTGTTTCATTTCCTCTACTCAGACAGGATGCAAGTCCTGAGATAATGCAGGGGTTAACATCAAAGTCAGAGAGGAGACCTCGCCATGGTTTATGTAGTACTGACAAAGCCAAATCACGCCTGCCGCAACTGAGAAGAAAGCACTTTCCTGAGAGGCCAGCTCAAACTTGACCCGCATTATAGACAACTTGATTGCCGGCAAACTTTTTTCTCATTTCGGGTGTCACGAACATGGAAGGTCTTTCCAACCAACGTCATCTTTACCTCTACAATAACACTTTTCAAAAAAACGCCTTGATGACACACTTTCCCACTTGCAACACTTGGTATTGTCCGTTTCACCCGGAGGATAAAATAACACGAACCAAACTATTCGCTCAACAACCTACTTCGCAAGTGGCTGATAAAATACCTGCATCAGTGTTCCTGTAAATAGTTTGAAGGTACGCAAACTGAATTTACGTATCACACCGGTCCAATAAAGTGGCACATGAGTGAGCGTTGACATTTGCACTTTTTTATCCCTTCACACGAAGTTTGTGAGGTATAACTGCTCCCTATATGACTTTATGTGTACACATTCTATTCCCATTTCAAACGATCATTATCCATCATTGCAGTTAAATCGATAGACCCATCCAATGATGATTCACTTAACGTGTACTTCTTTTACTTTCCACTCCGACCATCCCATGGGACTAGTCTAGCATCTGCTTTTTATCCGTGATAAAAATTGTTTATTTATCATTGATCATGCATCGTTCCGTGCACCATGACATGTATAAATCTGAAAGCCACGTTTTCGAGTAATATGACCACGCATTCAGTTTCGAACTACTAGTCACAGATAAGTCACTTTTGTACGGATATCCAGTATCGAAAAGAGCCAGTTCGAACCTTAGACTCTAACGGAGGGTTTCGGAAATTTCGAGCCATCTAACTTTACTCAAATGCTAAACACTTACATGAGACCCTCAGTGGAATACACGATCCAATTCTGGCGGCCCTGGCGCAAGCACGACGTTGATGCACGTGGAGCTATTGTTACAGACCTCGATGATAGTGGTTAGTCGGTTCAGCCACACCGCGTTCTAATTAGTTTGACTCGCATGGACCAGTCAACCGTACCTCACTCATGTTGTAACTCGTGTGTCATGTGAGCCATCCTGAAGGGTTGCGCTCGATGCATTCTGTTTCCTACCTTGCCTTGTTCTTGACTAACTACGGTCTGGGGACGTGATTGATTGAATTCGTTATTATGTATGATTGGCGATGGGATCCAGATGAACCCTATCATTGATTCACCTGCTAACTTTTGGTCTTCCGTTGAGGACAAACCAACCTTCTCAAACTGAGTGAGGTGGACGAAATCATTTATGAACTATCTGGAACTACTGCCCGTTTTGAATCCTATGACTTCAATTTCGGAGTCCCACAAAATAAGACTATTCAGACAAGTGCTGGGAGATGAAAGCCAGCGGCATTATGATGTAAGACATGTGGACAATCGCGACACTATTACATTGGCCTTGGATAAATATACCACACTGTGGGAATTGAAACAGTATGTTTATACTGCGAGATACTGCTTTTTAAAGCTTGTACAGAAACCGAACGAGAGCATCAGCGACTTCATTGCACACATCCACCCGTTTATTCCCGAGTGTAAGTACAACGAAATTCGGCCCGACAAATTTGAAGAAGAAATAAAAATACAGTGCTTAATTGTGAGGAAAAATTGTTATCTCTGAAAGATTCAGATATCGCGTGGGAGAATGCTTGTCTTATCGTTCGACAGAGGGAGAATATCTCGCACCAGCTTCGTGAATTCACTGCCCATCCAGTCGTCGATGCTGTTCACGCAGTTGCTAAACCACGGACTCCAGGCGAACCTCGAAAACAGTTCGTGTGTTATTGCTGCGGGATGCAAAATGCTCATGTTTCTGGGTGTCGCCACAAAGAAAGCGTCTGTGGTAAAATAGGCCACCTAGTCTGCATGTGCAGATCGGAACCCATCCCACCGGCTGATCTCACTCAATCGAGGCGCCATACTAAGCTGCTGCTTAGGGAGAAAAACGTTCTGGAAGACCCAGACAAGGATCTCAATTCCGTCTACTTGAATACCGTGTCACCCAACAAGTGCCCTCAATATACGATTCGTTTGATGATCGAGAATGAACCGATCGATTTGGAACTGGATACAGGGGCTGCAGTTACCATTATAAACAGTGATTCAATTAAGAGTCTGCCGCCCTTACAACCATGTGACTCCAAATTGCAAACCTACACGGGAGATCCGATTAGGGTCTTGGGAAAGTGCATGGTTAAAGTCAGGCACGGCGAGCGGGAATTAACTCTACCTTTGATCGTGGTACCTGGGAAAAGACCAAATCTCTTGGGCAGAAATTGGATCCGATACTTCCCAGAAACGATGCAGATTAATGAGGTCGTGATCAATGACAGCAGTCTAAACGATCTGTTGAACCAATTTCTTCTTTATTCGAAAATAAGTTGGGAAAGCTGAAACATTTCAAAGCTTCCATCAATCTACGGAGAACACCAATGCCAAGTTTTACAAAGCACGAACATTACCGTACGCTATGCGTCCAAAAGTTGAAGTAGAACTACAACGGCTACAATCCGAAGGCGTAATCATGCCCGTACAACACTCGGATTGGGGTACCCAATTGTTCCTGTACTCAAACCCGACGGTACCGTTCGTATCTGTGGAGACTATAAGTTAACTGTCAATCAAGCTACCAAGATGGAAAGGTATCCTTTGGCAAGCGTAGAAGATTCATACGCTACGTTATCCGATGGTCAAAAATTTTCTAAGCTTGATCTTAGTCACGCATTTTCTCAGCTTGGACTTGATGAGGACTCAGGCAAATTAACCACCAGAACTGCACATCTTGAACTGTTTTAAGATACCATACTTCCTTTCGGAATAAGCTCCGCCCCCAGCATCTCCCAGCGCATTGTGGATGACATCCTGAAGGATATACTTGAAGGATATGCTTGTTCTTATTTGGATGATATCCTGGTATCTGGCCGAAGTGATGCTAAACATTTAAAGACATTTCGGACAGTGTTGGAACGTTTGGAATCGAATGGATTGAAACGGAAGTAATTTAACTGTGATTCTTTGTCTGAATCTGTTCGTTATCTTGGCTACAAACTTGATAAGAGAGGTCTGCATGTTTTGCAGGATAAAGTGTACTCAAGTATACAGGCACCACAGCCTAAGAATACTGATGAACTCCGATCATTTTTAGCAATGTTAACACACTATCAAGGATACTGTCGGAAGGGCTAAAAGCCGGCAAGCACGTGAGTTCATTGAAGCCTGGCATTCAAAGCAGAACTCGATCAATAAGCACTTGGCCATTGAAGTCGCTAACGAGGCACTGCGAACCAGGCCCCTGAAACCGCACTGATGATGTTGCTTAGTCAGGCAACGAAACGTCTGCACAATAACCACTCAGCTCGGAGAACCGCTCAAACTCCGCATCCACACCCCGAGCTATGGATATTCTCATTATTTCATACCTGAAACTGTTTCTACAGATAATGAGTCCGGTTTTACCAGTAGTAAGTTTGAGATCTTTATGCCGAGCAATGTGATCCAACATGTGTGTACAGCCACATATGATCCTGCGTCAAATGCGTTAGTCGAGAGGGAGGGGAAGACGGTAAAAAGAGGACTGCTAAAGCAGTTATCGGGAACCACACAAACGCAATTAGATCGATTACTTTTTGCCTACAGAAGAAATCCGACAGAAGCCAAGGGTAAATCCCCCGTAGACCTGATGTTCAGTAGAACACTTCGTACTAGATTACACCTATTAGTTCCTACTCGTCCAGCGCAAATAGAAGCGAAGCAAAACAAGACAGGCACGTTGGACAGGGACCACGATGTCGTTTCCCAACCGGGAGATCCTGTGTATGCACGACTTCCCTATGAACAGTCATGGCAGCCCGCAGCCGTGGTCTCAGGTGATGGTACCCAGACTGACCTAAATTTAAAACACAGTGTTGCAAAGAGATCTCTTTTCGGCAGATCACATCAGGCAAATACAACTACAGGACTGTAAAATGCATTAGTAAACTGGTGCAAGTAACAAAGAGGACGGATGGAACGATTTGAACAGTTTTAGTATGTTCATTTGATGCTCGAATCGATTTAATCAGGTGACATCGTGATCGGGCTAACCGACAGCTAAATAACTTGTGTAAACAGAAAGGGCAAAATTACTAACCAAATAAAATTAGTTAATTACGCAAATAAATAGCACCCGGTTAAGCGAGATACTCCGGGGAACCTTATCATCAGGGCCATGGCAAAGTCAAGGGTTGCACGAGCACCCTATGCTTGCATAGCTCTGGTTGGGTTAGCCTGATCGCGATGGCTTCTGCTGTCTGCAGGAGGCGTTTCCTTAGCCCTTTCGGGTATCGCCTCGGGACGGCATAATAGACTTTGAAAGCATCTTTTGTCAGAATCTGATGCCCACTAAGAATCAGATGCTCCATAATTGAGCTGTTGATACTTCTGTGCATGCCTCTCCGCAATGACCCTGGACAATGTTCAGCCATTCGTACCGACAGACGCCTGGTCGTATGCCCGAGGTACTTTGCACCACAGGTGCAAGTAAACTGGTCGCGTCTTGGGGTGGCATTCAGATCACGTACGTCCGCGTTGTGCAGAAACACGAGAAAATGAGGAAAATATATCTGACTCAGTCCAACCGACGGTGGAACAGACCACTCAAGATACGGCACAAACAAAACACTGCACACCGCAGAGCTCAACGTGTACCTAAACCTGTTGAACGTTGCGTTCCCGTTGCCTGACTTTCTCCAAGAGAGGAGGGGATGTTACCTCTGTCGAAGAGTTACAGACATTCGTTTTTTCACACTTTGGGACAGTCTCATTCGGTCTATCACCACGGCCTCGGTGAATCGCAAGAACTGCGAACTAGGACGACGCAGTAGAATCCGGAACGCCGAGACAGGATTAACCCGATGTTGGGACATTCAAATGTACCTGCCTATTGATGACGCTGGTTGCTTACGTGAGATCGGAGCAATAGGGGCGGGTTGGTTGACCTCCCGTTGAACCCAGTTGGGCAGGTGTTCCTTCACTCTGGAATTCAAAACCCTCTCGGTTCTGCCTATGTAACTGACTCCGCATTCATTATAAATTGGCAAACGCAATGGGATTTGGCGCCGATGGGTTCCTCTTCCTTGACTGAAGGTAACAACAGCCTCTGGGTTCTGCTAATTACGACCGCTTCAGCGGCGTAGTATGTTCTCTGGATGGCAAAGTATAAACTCTTGGCTGTCCTCATTATGGCGACCTTATCTTTGAATGGAAGCTCAATGTAAACCTTTTTCTTAGATGCGTTCAACACTATTTCTTTCGGCTGTCTGGCCTGACGGTGCTTCTCGATGAAACGCTAAGGGTAACCGTTTTCCATAAGTGTTCTGGTAATAGTCTCCATCTCCTCAGCCAGACAATCAGTTGAACAAATTCGTCTGGCACGGGAAACCAGCTTACGTTTTGTAACCCACTGGTGTGAAGCTGGTAAAGTGTAGGTATTGCCAAGACCATATTGGCTTCCGGCATCAAACCGCCGAACGAGCACCGTATCCCGTCGACTGATGAGCATGTTCAAAAACGGAAGATGAATATTTGACTCGATTTCATGATTTCAGCTGTTTGGTCACGCATTCTATCTGTGTTCTTGAGGAACCGAACACGGGTATGTCATCAACCTACCGCTTGTTGAAAGGTAGTCGCGAGATTGTTTCTCCTTCCCTTGGCTTGCGCAACATTGAATATCGGCGTCTGTCAGGAGATCTTAACATGATGTAGTTAATACTAGTGAACCACCATTATACCTGCTGCAAGTTGTTGCAACCCGACCAGAACACAAACTCGAGAGGCCACCAGCTCGAACCTGCCATGAACTGTGGTAGACTAAATCACACACATTTTCTTTCTTCGGGTATTCCGAAGCTGTTCGCTATCGGGCGCGTCCCCAGGTTGTGGATTAAGGAATGTATTCCTTGTGGTGGTAACTGTGAATAAGTCTCGTCTGCTTTGTAATCGAGACGAATATGCAGTCGCGGACAATCAGTGGCAGCGTCGCAGAGCGTGTGAGGCTCTGTGCTGCTCACCTCGTTCTCCATCAAATACCACAAGAACCCATAAGGCGCGGTGTCAAAGTCCACGTGACCGGCTATAGGGTCACTGACCACTCACTTGTAACTGGAGGTGAGTATGTAACGGAGTGCAGACGAACAACCATGCTGGCCACCGGCTTCTCTGTGAACTGAAACCGAAAACAAAAAGGGCCAATGAGCTACCTGGCTATCAACGGTGTCCGTTAATCGTGCCGCTACCTTGCGGGTCAGGTCTTTAAGACGTGGAGTGGGGTCCCTTAAGTCAACATACTTCCTCGGCCTAAGCAAACGGAAAGCTTTCTGCCCACACAACACGTGAATCGTCGCATCCCTTCCCCAGACTCCCCAAATGTTGCTTGGTCAGGTGATATATATATATATATATATATATATATATATGTGCCCCATGCTGAGGCTGATGTTGCATTCTTGATGCTTCTTCACCGCAGTTGGGCTAAACCAACTTACACTTAAACTTGGTCTTTTTAAGCTGGATAAATTTCATTCCGCTTTATTTGGTTTGTTCTGCCTCCCTGAATAATGTTCTATTAACTGGCCACGTTGCTTACACTAATTGCGCTTATCTTCGGTAATTTTGTTGCGTTTTGTAGCATTTTTAAGTAACTTGTGGACATTTCTTACTTTGTTGTTAACGCACTTACTTCATATGGTAAATTAGCGAAGAGTTATACCACCGTATCTGTATGCATTAATGGATTTATTTTATTTCAACTTGTCGTTTAAAGTGAATGGCTGTTGTTTGATATCCCCGGTGTGGTTGCGCTTGATGTGTATGTTGACAAGGTGCCTACCTGTCTATTACCCACTACATCGTTCATACTGGCTCCAGGAGACAGTTGGTCGTTGCTGGAGGGGACGGGGTGCACGGTTCTTGTGGCCGTGCTAGGCTCAAAGAGCGGTTCCATGCACTCAGTGTGGAGTGGACTACGGTCCAGCCACCGCCTTGTGTGCGCTTGATTCCCCTAATACAGCGTGCTTGTGTCTGCCTGTGAAGGAGTGTGGGCCGGCTCCGTTGATGAAACGTGGTTCTCATCCGCATGCCTCCCGGTTTTATTCCTTCGGGTTTACACTGGATATGGGGTATGTGGTTGGAGCTGTGGGTGGTGCAGCGCAAGCCATCCATGGTCCCTCTGTAGGCGCAGGCGTCCTGTGGCTTGTCACAGTGACAGGCAAATCCGAAACCGGATGCCGCCAACCATATATATATATATATATATATATATATATATATATATATATATATATATATATATATATATATACATATATATATATGTTCTGGACATGGAAAGTTCATTCAACTAAAAGCATATGTCCGATACACCTTTCTTAAGGTAACAAGTCAGCCAATTTCAAGCGCACGAGGAAGGAAGTAGAATTAAACTGTGTACTCGCCAGTAACGTAGCCGTATGGAAACCTGCACCTGTGTTTATTTGAATAACTCAAGAGGCATAAAACCCGTTCCCCATTTATATATAAGTTAAATGAAAGGCTAGCTTCTGTACATAACAGTAAACAAAACTAATGCTAAATATTATATTATCCATGCAGCGTACGATGGTTGTTGAAGGGGAAACTAAGTGAAAACAGGAGGGACAAACGCACATGAAGACGCCTCGTCGCCGCCTCAACTCATGCATCCAACCAAACGTGTTCTTCATCCTTCGAACCCCAGCTTGGCAGCTGAGCAACACTAGTTTGAAGTGAAGGATTCCACTTGTCTTGGCCAACTCATCGCTTGGCCTCCTCTCTTTTTGTTTCATCCGCAACCCCGCGCACAAACGGCGTACATGGCATGAGTCAATGCTTTGCCATGCGCAACATTTGGTCAAGCCATTGGAGCGTGGTTCGATCGTTTAGTTCATCGGATTCTCCTTTCCAAGCTCCAGTATTACGGGTTCGGTGACCCTCACTTGAGTTTGGTCTCCAACTTTTCCTGCAACAACAATTAGCGGTCAGAGTCCGGAGTTCCTTATCTGACCCCATACAAGTAAACTGTGGTGCGTCTTAAGACCCAGTTCGACGGCCACAGCTGTTTTGAGTATTTTTGTAGGTTCGTCGCAGTTAGACACAGGCAGACAGCCATCACACATCTAGGAAAGCGCTAGACGGCCGTTTCGTCCTATTGGGACTCGTCAGTAGCGCGCACCCGCCGAATCCTGCCGGATTCGAACCCACGACCTTACTCTTGCAAGTCAGCGGCCTATGCCACTGAGCCATGGGCGACGGCAGCGGACCGCTATGACTGAGATCTAACTGCGATATAGCTTGGCTCATCCTCCACTGTCTTGCATGTTATGAATGTGCAGAGGACAGGGCTGGCCCCCAGAGCAACGACTTCCTTTGTTTTTAGTATTTATTAAAGATCTTGCACAGGCAACTTTTTAATTTTTGCTAAGAATATCAAGATATGGTACAGGATTCAGGCGGATGCCTATAGGAATTTACTTCAGTGCAACCTAGATAGGTACATCGGTGGTCAACCCAAAAGCTGCTACAATTCAACGTAGGCAAGTGCAATCTACTCTCCACACGACACCGGAGTACCTATTCCTACAAGCTAGGAACGCAAATACCACAGCGATCATCCGTCGAACGCGACGTTGACGCCCTCGTTCAGCATAACTTCGGTTGTTCAAAGCAATACGAAAAGGCATCTAAAATTGGTAACCAACACGTCGGCTTGTTACGACTAGCGTTCGGACAAATAGACACCACTATTTTCAAACTGATGGTCGATGCACATGTCCGCCCTCAAGTCTGGCAGCCATGGCTGAAGCACGACCTCAACGTCTGGCTTCCAAATAGGTCATTGGAATGCGCAATCCACCATACGAACTGAGGGTGAAACGTTTGGGAGTATTCAGCGGGCAGTATCACCAACTACCAGGCGACTTGATATTAGCATATTTGATTTTACACAATTGAAATTATGTGTGCCGCTCTTTTCTGCAAATCAGCAGTAACACCAAACTTAGAGGCCACTTCTTGAAAGTAGCATAACGGTACAGCCGTCTGGGGTGCCATAGAAATTTCGTTTCCATTCTTGTATGTCAACTATGGAACGCTCTCCTCGAATCTGCAGTTACAGCACCCGCGCTAGCCATATTTAAAAGTCGGTTGGACGATGCACTCCGCCACTTAACTTTTGCAACTAAACTCTACTCTCCATCCTACTCCCAGAAATACCTTGGATTTACCTTTTTTCGCCTATTGAAGCTATGGAAACGCTCGGGTTGCAGGGCTGCCGAATCAAAAAGGATAAGTCTATTTTTGACAGTAAAACTACTAACTACACTTTTCATTAACTTTTTTCGCTAACTAAGCAGACCACCCAACGGGGCCGGTAAAACATTGCTTGTTAACCCGTATAACGGTGCTAAGCGTTTTACTCTCTCTTCCTGCAACAAATACACGACGCCGAACACGCTCATTACTCACGCGGTTTCCTTTTGGGAACCTAGGTATTTCACACACAACACTACGGTATTTGTCTAACCTTAACTTTTTGCCTGCAGTGCATCATTGTTCTATTATTGTTCCAGTAATCCTCAGTGGAGCACTTGCATTTTGCATAAAGCACTGCCGGTGGCAGTAGTATTAATAGTAGTGTTGATAACTCAGTAATAATGATAATTGGACAACGTAGCTCTAATGATCTGCCGGTCATCAGTCATAGTCCTTAGCATAGTAAAGTGCTACGTTGCACGTATCTGCTATTAGTGGAAGGGGTGTATTCCGGGGCCAATGCTTTATTCGGGAATGTTGGTAACTTGCACGGCAGTGAGGGATACGACGCGCGGTATTGCAGTTAGCTTGTAAACCATGACTGTCCGTCGCTATCCCCATGACCTAGTGGCTTATGTTTCTGTTTAGATGTGCAGACCGCTGGTGTTTAAGGGTTCAAATTCTTACGGAGCCGATGGATGCGCATTACTGACAGGCACAGAAAGAACGAAAAGGCCGTCTGTTACTTTGTCGGACATGCGGAATACTATGTTATTCACAAGCTACTGTGATCAATCCTCCGGTAGTTACATGGAAAATCCCCTACTCATGAGTACACCACAACAGGCAATAACGGATCCACTTGTATCTACCGCTTACAGAGACTCGCTAATACACTATTTGCTTATTGTGCAATTTTCAGTAATTGGTCACCGGCCACTTGCCGAGTGCATCTCTAACGGTCAGCGGGAGAAGTAGAACATACATCCTTTATCTGTGATACACCACTGTGAACTAACAGTACTTGGTCATGGGACTGGTAACTTCACTGTCGTGATCAGCTAACTTTAGAGTTGCCTGGTTCACTTACGGAAAAGCAGTATGTTATCCTTCCCGGATCCGTGAAATGTGTCGATATACAGTTCGGAAACAGTCTTGCTGGTAGATTTGAAGTCGCGGCGATCCAATCCTTACCGCCGACCAAGTTGCGCAGTGAATCCAACCTCTAAACCAGTACAACGCAAGACGTTTGGCGCTGATGGTAGGCTTAGTGTTTCCTAAAGTTAATGAATTCCCATCAGAGATTGGTGGTATAACTTTGAAACATCACTTCACTGTTCCACTTACTTCATCGCTGGATTTTTCTCCGTTTTATGAGGTTTTCCTTTCTGTCCGGTCCATTCGTCCTCTCAATTTCACCGCTGTTCATCATGCTGTCCCAGCGCAGCGAACTTCGGATTTTCGCTTCATTTACGCCTTCATTTCTGTGGCGAACTCAAGTCTTAAATTTATCTCAAATGTGTGAGCACGTGGTCTGTTAGTAAATGGCCAGCTTACTTCGCCTTTGCAAGATGTACTACTAGTTTGGTACGCTGATTATTGTTACAGAACCTCGACTTGAACAATAACAAACAAACATAAAGCATTCGAGTTTCCCTTTGTTTACACTTTGATCATCAGCTAATCGCACGCTCATCACCAGTTAAACGTCAGTTGACAGGACACTGATGGTTGTATGCAGTTGTTGCCCGCAATTAAGTTATAATGACCTGATCCTTTCTCTCTGCACTGAGGCGATAGTAAAGTGTTCTTTTGCGAACTATCACGAACTATATTGTATAAGTTATTTCACGATCGACTGCTTCAAGCAGAACCGCTTATGCTCGTAGCCCGGGTCACCAACATCCACCACACTTAATCACGTGTTTCCTCGGTGCTGCTTGCCAATATCGCTCTGTATTTTGGGTGGTGCAGTGATCGATCGGACAAACTTCGGTACTCTGTACTTCGAGTAGGCGCTACTATAGCTTTCCGCACCGATGTGACCCTGACAGCACGAATCACGTACACTTTTAAACATAACAGCCAATTTTTGACAACCACCGTCGATGGAAGCGATACGTGCACCAGGTGAATTAATGAATGTGGAGCCATGGTGCGCCAAAACCAAAACACAGTCAATGGTAGTCTTGACACCACACCAGTTTCCTGCACTCTGGTAACCACTTCGGTTTTTATCCGTTAACGTCACTTGTGGCTTACCTCTTTGGGGCGTATTGAAGACAAATGATCGTAGACTGCTAACTCGTCGGCTACATGAGCAGTTCGGGTGGATTTTTTGGTGTCTAGTTTTCATCACCCCTGTCTTCTTCCTCTCGGGTGCTGGATGAAGCTGGGATATTGGCTTTGTTGTGTGTCTCACCCACTAACGGTCGCATAGTAAAGGTCCTCTACCCAGTCACAGATATTTGCGTCTTCCTCTTCAAGCAGCGCAGTCATCACGCAGCCCTTCGAATAGGATTAACTATTCGTATACCGTGGACACATTTTTACTGTATTATCTTCTACGGATGGTGATTTGTGTACCCCACGTTGTGTTGGCATTTTCCATGCTATTATCTACTCGCGCAACCCTGTCGTTATTTAGCCATTCTCACTGCTGCGCAGCTGCGATCGATAAAGGATTCGCCGCGTGATCCGGTGGTTCTAAACTTACTTCTACGGGGTCATTTCTAAGGAAGCTAGAACTCTTTTGGTGGCTTTCGATTGCAATTGCGCGTCGTCGCTGACATCCACCCCCTACAAGCTAGTTTAAGTGGCCGAATCCAACAGTAGCCGTTGTTGATCAATAATGCATCCAAGCCGCGTGTACTTTTGTCCTTTCCGTGACACACTCACCAACGATAAGTGACGGCGACAGTGCGACTGACACAAAGAACGTGAGGATCACTCGCCCACTACCGCGCGTGAACTGACAAGTGCAGCGTTCTAGCGCAACAACGGCTGTCAGTAAACATTATTGCACTTCGTGGCAAAAGTGGGGAAACAAAATGTGCACGACGGGTCTGAAGTGGGGTCATCAGTTTAAACTGTGTCCTCAGTAGCGCCCCAAAGGATGTCTTGTCTTTTACGTAAAACTTTATCACCGATCCATTGTGCTATGGGTGCCCTTGTTTTACTGCTCCTCAGCTTCCGTCTCTATCCACCCACAGTCGTCTACTGTGTGAGTTATTGTGTTGACGCCTTCCCCTGTCTCCGTCCGCGTCTTTTTGTAGCCCGTTGAATGTACTCCGCTGTGTCCGACTTCATCTACCTTCTGATATCCGCTGTCGATTACACGCACCGTCTCGGACCAGCATTTACTATAGTCCTACAAATTGGTGACCCCGATTCATACACGCGAATGTAAAATTCATTCCGTTGTTTGTATTTGTTGGTGAGCCCGTACCTTTTTCTCAATCTTAAATGGGTATTTATACACTTCTTGTCTATAGTTATTATTTTCATCGTATATTTATTAAGTTTTGAGCTCTTCTATGCACAGCTCGGAAAATGTTTCACAACGTCGACGTAGTTAGTTTGTCAGTTCCGGGATTCATGGAACAGCCCAGGTATTTGATTTGTCATCTTATAAATAAGGGCATGTAGACGGACCGATCAATGTAGGATTAGCTCATCCCACATCTTCTTTCTTCTGTAATGACGTCGGTTCAGGACATTCTATTTTGTCAATCTAAGGAAGCAAAGTCTAAAACAAGGATGCATATGATTTTAAACGATGTACAGCCTAGCGCACGGTCTAGATGGGAACAGCTCAATGGTCTCAAGCTAGGAAATCGCAGGCCATCGACGTTGCTCCGCGTTATTCAACACATTGGTGATCCCTTATTCTTGAGCGCAGAAGAAGTAAAGGAGCTACGGCTTTCACGTCTTCCAGAGCCGTTACTGGTAATGCTGTCCATGTTTCTAGATAAGCCCCTGAAATAACTAGGTACCACAACAGAAGCTGCGTACGAACTTCTTACGCCTCAGACAACCGGTAGTTTTTGTAAAATTTTCGCAGCGGCAAAAGTGTCGCAGTTGCTTCTAGTCACCAAGCCAAACTTACCTTAAAGATGATGAAACTGTGCTATTTCGCCCACTGAAGGCTTGGAAACCTGGCACACCACAGTCAAGCACTGATCACGTTTTGGCTAACGTTTATTGCATCTCGTCTCTGCCTGCGCCGGGTACATCATGTTCGACACAGAAGCGCAAATTTCCATTGCACGTTCTCAGTCCGATATAAACCCTCGAAGTATTTGGTTGGTATCACCCTAAATATGATGGAAAAGCAGGATGTTGTCGGACTCCCAGCATTAAGCACGACTCAACCGCCTCAGAGAAAGCGAATAGCCCACATACTAGCATGAACGACGCATCCATCAATAAGCAAACAAAGCACCAGTTTTACGTTAAGGATGGATGTTATCTCGTCACTTTCCTCATCCGCACGGGAGCGGAAGTCAGCGTCATCCGTGCGAACACGAACGGCAAGCACGCAAAGTACGCCAGTACAACTTGCACGCGGCCAATAGTTCTCTGCAAACTTCATTCAGTCAGCGCATGATCAACCTGGACCTCAATCCCCGCCGAGATTTTCAGTGGGATTTCATGGTTGCCTATGTACCCTTCTCAATCATCGTTGTCGAATTCCTCCGCCGTTTCGGATCGCTTTTTCAGTCCCGTTGCCAGTTAGACAACCGTACTAAATCAGGGGTTGACGGCGTGATTTCGGACTCCCCGATAATCAGTCCCGTTTTTCATATCGCTGAAAAAACTTTAGACCATGCAATTCTGCTCACCGAGTACCAGCGCCTGATACGATCAACTGAAAAGCTGCCACCATTCACGAGTGAGGTCGTTCAGCACATAGTCATGCGCGGCCCGCCAAAGAGCGCCCGACCGAGACTAGTAGCTTCACTGAAGATGCGCGCCGCGCGAACTGAATTAGGCCACACTCCTCAGCTCGGTATCATCTAACCATCACCTTACCACATGGTTCCGAAAAAGACACTGGAGGACTGCAGCCATTGTGACAACTATCGTGGCTTGTATACGGTTACCACGCCCGATCGCTATCCGATCCCGCAAATCGTGGGTCTCACAGCTAGTCTGGCAGGTACGAAAGTTGTTAGCAACATCGACTTGGTAATCGTATACAACAAAATTATGGTAGCAAAAGTAGACATCGATAAAACTGTTGTGACGACTTCGATTGGCTTGTTTGTTTCTGCGCATGCCATCTGGTCTAACAAATGCCGCACAAATTTTCAACGTTTCATCGATCAAGTTAGTCGTGGCTTAGACCAAACATTCTCAACCTTTATTCGACCGTGGCCCCCTTTTGATCTTTTCCATATCTCATGATCCTCCACCCTTGATCATCACGATTTCAGCAATTCGCGACGCCAAATAAACGTAAATCTGTGCTTTCCATGATCGTATTGGCATATTTCTTGATGGCTAAATTTTTAATGTTTGTATCACTACTCTTCCCATTATAAACCTTATTATTTAACTTTCTCAGCCTCATGATAACATACCTTGTGCGGCAACATCAATGCAATCGTTTATAAAATAAACGATCTTATTAATATTTGAAATTTCATTTATTTATTGCTGGCTTTTAACCATAAGGCATGTCATCCATTCGGAGGTGTACTAACTTCATAACAATGTTTGTCGAGATACTAATGCGAGCCTTGAGCCTAATGTCTGAGCAGGCTTGCGTATGTCCGGCTCCAGGCTTGACAGTGAGAGTTAAAAAGCTCCTCTTGCTGTGATGTCAAATCTGTTTCTACTTTTATTAGGGAAGCCACTCTGATGTATCCACATTCAGCCAACTACGTGAATGGAAATGCAAGGAAATATTTTTCAGCTGTTTTCCACAGTCTGAGATATCTGTTAGCGGCATCAGACTTCATTCGAAACAAATTTTTCGCGTGAATTTGGATCTCGCTAGTGTGTCACTTTGATGCTCAAACATCCCGGGGCTGTGCATCAAATGGATCTAAAATCCAACTCGGTCCCTTCATGTCAATCGGGTTACGCAACCTGCTGTCATTTCTTTTCGATTGTTGTAAATGGCTGGCATAAACAATCAAGTCTTCATCATTCAGATTCTCCGTGACTGTAGCGAAAATTGGGAATTGTGAAAATTCCGACGTCGGATGTTTTGAATATACATTTCCAGATTTTTAAGACAAGCGCTGATGGTTTCTTTGTTTGTGATGTGATTACTGTACTTGCTTTGAAGGTTTTTTTTAATAAGGAGTTCTTCAAAGACATTATCCAGACAAACCACGTCTGACTTAGCTGTTAACAGTTTTCGATCATAATCAGTTTCAGTAAGAACAGTAACGATGGTGTCCCAGAGTGCAATAAAACAGCAAGGACAGTTGCCGTTGGCGAGCCATCTAACTTCGGTATACAAATGCAGAACCTGGAAATCTTCACTGTTCTCCTACAATACTGCTGGAAAAGACTACCTTGAAGAGGGTTTGATTTGATGTTGTCGACTAATAATATAACAGTTGAGAGTGAATCGTTTAAGCGCCCTCGCAAGTTCCTAGCTGCGAGGTGCTCTCGATGAATCACAGAGAATGGTGTGAACCTTTTGCAGCTGGACAATAATTCTTTATATCTTCCGACTATTGCGGCAGAACCATCTGTTGTAAAGCAACTATGTTCTGTGTATTGGAAGGGAGTTTTCAATCAGGGAGCTATTGACTAACTCAAATATAGGCTGGCAGTTTGTGAGTCTTAATTCTGCTGTCAAACAGCAACTTTTTCATTTATTTTTTTTCATAAAATATTGGATATATTCCATAAGAACAGCGTCATTGTCAGGTAAAGTATGTTTATCTAAGGGTAACGAACTTTTTTGGACGGTAGTTAGGTAACTGTAATTTCTATGTTCTTAGCTATCTCATCCATTTGCCTGGACCAAGTTGAGTTGCTAAGCGGAATTGTTTGGACTGCTTCTTAAGGATTTAAATTATTCAAGTTAAGCCGTATTATTGATACTAAAGGCAAGATAATATTTCCCCGACATTATATGGACTGCAATTTTTGGAAATCAACTTGCTATTCCTATAAGACGCCGTAAATCTATTTGCTTTTTTGTCTTATCAGACTCCATTGGCTTTAAAGGTGGTCTGCTATCAAATCCAAACCTCTGTTTTCTAAAATATTCACGCATTTTCCGTTTTCGTGTTTATGAACACTTTCCAAATGATTTTTCCTTTCTCTTGGTTGCATACTTTTATTTGAACTTGTTTTGGAAAATTAAACACATATGTAGAGTGGAGTTTCGAGGGGATGCGATAACTCCAAATGATAGGTAGTCCAAGTACTACTCCCGATACTTCTGAAATATGCAGCTGTGAATTGTTAATGGGTAATATGTCATAATATTGCTATTGTTTTATGTTTACTACACAGTTATATCACGGGTATCAAATAACATCATTCGACGACACTAAACACGCAGGTAGTATGAAGGATTGGTGGCACTAAATTTATTCATGCTTGACCGTGAGATTCTAAAGTAAGACATTTGGAAAACATACTTGTAACATCTGTTGGTAGTTACCCTGTTAAAATGTTACAGTGTAGAAACGATGTTAGAGGCAACCAAAATGTGATTTCTGTAGGTTGAAGTTGCTGGGAGTTTTCAACGGATGCTACTGGACGCTACGCATGGATCTCATCTTAGCGTAACAAATAGTAAATGACCCCAACTACGTATGCCGTCATTCGCTGAAAATTAGCCGCGACATCACGTTCTAAGGCAACTGTTTAACACTGAGTGAACAATACAGCCATGTGGAATGCCGATGGAATTATTTTGCTCTGGGCTTGCTAACCCTGGAACTCTCCCCACACTCAGTTGTTTCCTCCCCCACCATGGATAGTTTCAAAAACCAACGGAAGTTTCCCTTGGTCCCCATCAGTTTGTTGCCTACCCTATGCTACTTTGGAATACATTAAGCATGCTTTCCAACATGATTTATGCGTCACATGGACCTAAGCAAGCGGTACATGAGTGCGTATTCTTGTTTTTTACTTTTCGCACGGAGTACATCAGTTTTAACTGCCCTGTGTAGTTTAATTGCTTACATTCATTTCTCATTTTACACTACTGTTATTCAGCGATGCTGTTGCGCGATGGACGCTTAAACAGCCAACTCAACTGTCTTTTACTATTGTAGGTTTACACCGGCTATCCTACAGGAATTATCAAGCAACCGCCTTTTACCCGTGATAAACCAGTTTTCATTGTTCCATGTGCGTTCAGCTGTGACGTGAACACAGCGGTAACAGTACCGGTGAGTGATCCAACATTCACCGGGTCCGGTCGGTCCTGAGTAGTGACACAGTAGTCCAATCTAGTCCACCGATTCTACGATATGAAGCCTGTCGCTCCCTGAGGAATTACATACAAGCACTATCAGTGACACTCTCATTGGTCATGGGACATTAGCCAATGGGACTCCCTGGATGTAAGCACAGGGCTAGTTGTATGCGTCTATGGGAACAGGTATGCTTCCGAGTAGATTGACACGTTGCTGTTAACGGGAGGCAGGGAGGGATAAGAGTGTCAATGCTAGAGGCCACCAACAGTACGCATGACTGTAGCTGGTCAACCTAGGATAAGGTGTTTGAACGTTCTATTTCAGCACCTCTTACACAGATCTTTTGTCAGAAAGAGCTACCATTGGTTCGTATTCTGATCCGGCCGGTAGCCGGTGTTCCTGTGCCAAATTTCTAACGCTTGTCCGAGCAGTCTGTAACATATCAAGCGCACACTATGTGATCGGTCCAAGGTGAACAGTACCAGTGGCACCTTTAGGCGCCAGGTTAGTATTGCCTCTGGTCGTAACAATATACCGCATGTAAATAATAATATTAACAATATTAATGGGCATATTTCTCCTCAAGTGCAAAGCCGTGTCAATAGTTGGCACAGAACATACATGCACAGGCGATGTCATGCTCTTGCAAGAGCAATATCAAGTTATTTGCTTATATTTGTTCGCACTTCTGGCAAGGTATTTGCCTCATATATTCGTCTTATGCGAGGGTAGGAGGCAAATTTGTAGTTTGAGTATGTTGTAAACACTGAAGGCTGATTACATTTCGTGAAGTGGTGATATTACACTCATTAGACATTATCTGGGCTTACATTGAATGGAGGTTCAAATGAAATTGCCCACGAAAAGAACAACCTAATGGTGTCCAGGTGGAGGTAGCTTCCCAACTTTCTGCGAAAGGGTTGCACAGTCTCACACGACCTGATGATGAATAGCAACGGATTCCAAAGTGAAACATATTTGGTGAGACGAAAGTCAAACCGCAAATTTATCTCGCCTAGTGGTATAATCAAGATAATGTCCTTGTTAGCTAGGTCTCGCGTGTAATTGTGCTGCAATGATAAGGATGAATCGATTGCAATGGCTATTGTCATAAATCAGATGGTGCAGCGGTCTCCAGTTATGTTTTAGTCTTCGCAGCCAAAGCGGATGGAAATGGAGTTGCTGGCATCGCTCCCGAGAGTTACGTATAAAACTGTTTCCCATTACGTGTTTAGTAAATGACCATTGAAGGCTTTCTATCGAAGTCTGATTTCATCACTTGATCGCATTAACCAGTCAAATCACTTCATTGATTCACCGTATTTAAATACACTGTGTTTGTTTTATTCCTCTTATCTGTGGTGGATTTGCCTGATGTGAACCACCGAAAACAAGCTTGTTCGCCTAAGTGTCTTTTAATTCATCATATAACCTCAGATTAGTCAGCAATACGTCAGAATGGGACGATTAAGGGTTGTACATACTTCAACTGTAACTGTGATTGTATACATGTTTTGAGAGATGTTAGCCAAGGATTGTCTGGCTTGTGCTATCTGGTACTCAATGTGTTCAGAGAAGATGAAGGTACAAGAATATCTGATTCCGAGGTCACGGGTAGGCCGTTGTACACAGATATGTTCGCTGTTACGGATGATAGATACTTTGGGTATCAAGCGACAGAAACACTTGATACTTGACTGTTGTGCTTAAAATGTCAACATCCACTATCGCACCAAGTCTCAAGCGAATGAATGCATTCATGAATGAGTGGTAGTACATTCTGAAGCTCAACTCTTCGGTACTTATGGACCAATGTTATATCACCAACAAATTAATACGGCGTTTGTTGGTTAATCGACGGAGAAATCTGACCAAATCTTTAGCTTTACATCTTACTCGTAGGGTTGCTTGATATTACTATGTCCTCCCCATCAACTATAAGTGCTTGATTTCAGAGCTGAGTCTGCGCATCCGTGAAATCATTGTAAATTATTCTATCCTTTTCTAGTGCACAATCGGTTTGCTGGAGTGCTGACTAACCGAACATTCCGCTGCATCTTTCTAAACGTCACTGATTCGTTTTTCTTTTGTAGCAACGATGGTTGTGGCTTGCTGAACCTAAGTATAGAAGTGCTCCACGGCTGCGCATGCATTGTTGGAGAGAAAGAAGGCATCCCAATCACAGGACCGGCTTATTTGACGGAAGGTCTTCCCAGTTATTACTGTGGCTGGTGTAGTAGGAATGAGATACCTGTTTGGTCGCCAGTTACACGTTGAAGTTTAAGAGTATCATGTTGCCATCTGTAGCAGGGATGTTCTCTGAAACATCTGTCTGTACGTTGGCCATACCCAATGTAAACATCACGTCTAATGTGTTCGTCAACCTAGTTGGTATAGTAACCCACTGTGTTCCACCAACTCCGACTGAATCAATGAAGGCTGTGTATATAGACAAGTAGGTCTGGGAAGACCAGTGAATCTTCGGTATGTTTATATCACCTACACGTATGCTTTTGTGTGTGTGTCTATTCCGATGCAAAATTGAAAGCTGAGGTGATGCAGACAACATTCATGGTTGATGAATTTGGCGGGTCTCAATTAAACTGTTACTCCTGAGACAGAGAACCAGAGAGAATCAGGGACATTTTCCAGTGGTGGATGTTCAAACCATTCAGCTGTACATGTGTGATTGCATTACATGAAGCAGCCTCCACCTTGGTGGAGGGTTTCGGTGTGGCTCTCTCCCATCCCTGCACTCCACGACCGACTGTTTCGTCTTTGTTTAGACTCATCAAGTAAAGATAGCCAAGCTGGAAGTGGAACTCGGCGCATAGTGCTTGGCGGCTATCGCCAAGATTACTTGGCTATTGAGCTCCGCGAGCAATGTTTGACCCAGCGGTTAGAAGTAGATTCTCGGTTTTTTTTGAGCACCCGCCTTTTGTCTTAGATTGCGACGCGCAATCTCACTAGTGGCGTCGGTTGACTTTGAAGTCAGCCTCTGCCAGTACGGCTACTGAGACCGTCGACCTCTACCTTTTCTTTGACAGCGATCTTTAGAAAACGGTGTTAAAGGGAGGTAATTGGATTACAGACTAATGTATCTGCGGGTACCACGTTTCGATAACGAGGATTGATTGCAGCTTGTTTAAATGTGCAAGCATGCTTAGAAAATACCGTTTGTTGATAAGCCATCTGGTGTTAATCAAACGTAAGGAAAACATATCATAAATAATAGAGTCAGTGTTAGCGTCACTGTTGTGTGATTCATTGTAATCGCGGCTTATTTGAGCGGTATATTTACTTGAGGGCATTGGGAACGAGTCCATTGCTAATCACCTTACGGGTAAGCATAGTGTGCAGTCCGCCATAGCCGGTATACCTTATGAAAGGAGGGGGTTGATGTATCGAGGATACACTGCAATTGACTTGGCGCTGAGCTTATCTGGTCATGTAAAGTAATTACAGAAATAACGGGTGCATATATTTGGCATCTGCCACATATGTAGGGAGATTAAATGGCTGCGGTTCATATATATATATATATATATATATATATATATATATATATATATATTTATGCATATTACAAACGCTCTACTGTATTACCTCCTGGCACAACTCCATAATGTCAGCGACACGAGCGCGTTACAGCACCTTGTCTCATAATATCACTGTAGCTGTTTACATGAAGTGTGAAACCGAAGACATAGATACTGTGCTCCGATAAGCTTGCTGATGAAATACCCCACATGCCTGCTCATGTTCGTTGCAATTCGGATGAGCTGAAGCGGAAGAGAATAAAAGTGACTTCTTACCATCTCGTGGCTAGTACCGCAGTACTCCTTCAGTTTATGAACGCTGTGACTGCGGCGGAATCTTTTGAAAGTCGTTCTACCGTTCAACCACTGCATGTCGTGATAAACAAAATGGCAGTTCAAAGGGAAGCCCGGGGGAGCCGAGCCTAGTTGTACCTTAATGGAGTACAAATAACAACGTATGAATTGGACACAAGTACTCCAGTCCGGGGATCCACACCAGTCTGGAAGTCACAAGCGGCTCACAAAATGAGACTGTTTAAACGATAATGAAAGCAAATGCAACCACAATATTACATCCAGTGACTTGACTGCTAGCTTCAAGGCTTCGTCAATCGCATCACTCGACAACGCAACACATCACTTTGCTACAGAAACTGTCGTATTGCTAAATACCACATCATCATCGAAGGCAGCACGGCAGGGTCAATAAAGAGTGGCGGAGCACAAAGTCCAATCGGTTAATTCAAGTAAATACGGGAACCAGCCAAACGCTGTTCTCTCATTTATCGGCTTCCTTACAGCGGGATCCAGACACCCTAACCCTGACCTGGCAACTATTACGTGCAGCCATGCAACTAGGCATTTTTGCACGTAGTGACATACATTGCCGCTGACGTGCAGGCTACGCCGATACATGTTGTCATCAGAAAGCAGCGAGATACTGAAGCCTCGTTGGACGACGACATTGGATCCACAACGCATACTTACAATGTATTTACAGTGCTGGCAACAGCACGATGGGCTGGCAGCGCCTATTGGGAAGCGCAAGTATCTGTCATGTCCAGGGTGGGTTTGGACAGCAACTTCTTAACTTGGTGCCAAACCACGTGCTCAGCAGCGTACTACCCATGTTATCGATTGACGGAAGCGATATCTGAATCACCTGCCATTTTAGTCTCCTTTGAATGGCATCGTTATGAACGCCTTATTTCTTAGGGACGTCGGGCACCTGTTCATTCCCGGTTTAGGCGTTCCCGTTTGAGTGCTTGGCTAGGAAATTCTCCAGACATCCTTTTTCGCGTACTGTAGAGCAGACGCGTTGCAGCTTACATATAAATCGCTTCCTCTGAGCATAGCTAGCTAGCTATCACAAAGATCGTACAATTCAAAATCTGTTTACAAATCACAACACACTAGATATCAAACAGTGTAGTGCACCATTTAAATTAGTTTGAAGCAAACATCTAAAATTGGAATGCATTGTAAGATTTCTTCTCAACTGTAAATTCGATTGCGGGATAACATTTGCTTAGCGCCAACAGTAGTTGTTCTGCGTGTTCAGCAGTGTGTACAACGACGAAGGTGTCATCCATGTAGCGGCTATATGAATCCACGTGGTGTATTTTAAAATATGATGATCTCTGCATGCAATCGATCCAATCCGCTAAGTATATGTAAACAGCTGACAAAAATACGCGAAATAACTGCATTAAGATTATCCTGTCAAAATGTTGTTCTTTATTGCACTTTAGACCCTGGCAACTGTTTGTTGTGTAATTCAACCTACCGTACTCGAAATACTAGCATTCTTAGTCGAGACTGACAATCACTCTCCACTTTTACGGGACCGACGATATGCGCAACAGAAGGCATAGTCACTGAATGACACACAGGATGCATTTTGCAGTGTCGAAGGTGCGTGAAGTGAAGTAAGCGTGATTTCGGAACAATTTGGCAGAGAAAATGTGCAATGCAAGCAGAGCTACAGAATATCCAGAAACAGAACCTCAGATAACCGAAACTTCAGTTCCCTTTAAACTCGATGTTGCCTTTGATCTGTTGACCAGAAGGATTTCCACTGCAGTGGCTAGAACCTTCCCAGCCGCATGCCCTCACGTCTTCGCGGAAACAGCTCCTTTTATAACCCAAAGCTTTAAAGATAGACTTCCGGTTCAGTCCCAATCTTACATTTTATATCAGTTTACCTGCGCCTGTGGTGCGAGGTACGTGGGACACACAACTAGGCGTCTGTCTAAACGCATTGCGGAGCACTGCCCAGCGGCTTTGCGGAAAGACGTCGTCAGTCGCCCCAACAGTTCCATCCTGGAACATCTGGTGGAAAGCGGACACCGAATTAGGACCGCTGAGGCCTTCCAAGTACTTTATGCAATACAATCACGGTAAACTAAAGGGCTTAGAAAGCAAATCTTGCGGACGGCCGAAGCGATTGCGATTAGAATATTGCAACCGGGATTATGTATGCAGAAGGCCTTGCTGCAAGGGCTTCTTCTACCCTGGCCCTAGTTAGCTCGCTGATTTTTACCACTCCAGGCGCCTACAGTGGTCGGATGATGCACTTGGCATCCCACCGATCAACTAACACGTGCTTTGTCACATGTGTTGTTAATGGATTTTATTGATCAATACTGAGTTTCTGTTTGTCGTGATTCCACTATTCCCAACACTTTGGCTTCATCAGCCATTTGCTTTGTGCCTTTCCATTTTATAATTGTAAATGCCTGAGGAGATTTATCGAAAAAGTACCCTTCGCAACATTGTGTTCTTAAAAGTGGAACATCAACATTCCACGATAGGTAAACTACGAAATGATACCGGGATTAACCTGTCTTAGAACCTTGTACCATGCAACTTGTCTTGTGAAAGAACTCTTGTCTCAAAATTATAAATGCTTTGCACATGGTTGTGGTTGAACTTAAGATTGTGTTATCCAGGCTGACGTTGTATGCGCAGTCTCCGAAATTGTAGCAGAACCACCGTCCTGGATCTGTGTCTGCCAGTTTCGTGGAGGGTGAAATCATTGTGTTCGGTTCACAACTACTTCGGTCAGCGTCTGCCTAGTACATTAGGATACCTAACATAGCCCGGATGGCATAGTAGGGTAACTGCGGGTGACAGCAATTGTGGAAGAAATGTGTTTCACTGCACTCAGAAGACAACATAAGCAGCAGCCACGGACGAAATCTTGAAAGCTGTGACCGTCTAAACTAGGCTTGACTGTCTCCCCATCAGGCCAGCATGGTGCACAACGTGCTCATCAAAGCACGTGCTGTCGCATAAGCGGTCTCTTACTGTGCTGGGGCTTGAGAACCAGACACTCAAGTTCATTGCGCAGCCGCCGCGAGTACGTGAAGGGCTTGTTTGGAACTCAGGACAGTTACATCCGGGGTCTGAGCTGCGGCAATTGACTGGATCGTCATCAGAGTACCCGTGCAACATGTGATGACTGTCTGAGTGCTGGGATTGTCTGAGCGTTACTGAGTCCCTGTTGGTACCCAACACGTCAAATGCCTCACCACAATTTGCCGTGCAACTGCTGTGTGCGTGAGAATTCAGCGCCTCTTTGTTTTCGACTTCCTTTACTCTAGTTGCACCTGAACTCCTCACTAATGGATCTTGCCGACAGTTCTTCGTCTTCTACCACTTATGGATGCTCATTAGTTATGCGCTGTTAGTGCGATACACTAAGAATACTGCCTAATGTTAATATTAGGGATAGGTGACCGGTGGGTGATCAAAACATTATGCCCTTAAAAATCATGTCAACTAACGCCGTGAGTACGACATATTGTTGCCTTACGTCCAACTGGCCATACCACAGAAAGGACTGGGAAATATCCACATGACTGCTGAGATGGCATTAGATGGATACACTGTGACATGCATGCAGAACGGGAATAGCAGCGGCTTCTTTCCATGAGGATATAAATGTATGTCTATGCAGCATTTGCTGTGTAACTCGACAGACACGTCCCTTGCATATAAAGGAACAGCATTATTCCTGCCAGCACATGTTGGGAAATCAACAAGTGTGTCAGTGCCACGTTGCGCTCATGATTTGACCGCGCCGTTACAACTTCACAAACAGGATGGCGGATTAGGTGCATGCGCAGTGGAAAATTGCATTTCTGACGGACACCAAACTCACTCAGGTGCGCAAAACCGTCGTAGCTTCTGTAGTGACCTAAATAGGTGAATAAGTCAGCGAACAAACAATTAACGCAGCGCTGCGGAATGTCGGCATTGCATCTATTGGCCTGTCCTACATCCTTCGGAATTGCAAATTCCGTAAATGCCTGCTATAGATCTGAAAGGTCCTTACGCTTGGTTGCCATACTAATAATGATAAGAATAATTATAGTAATAACAAGGTATATTTTAGTGTGTTTCCGAGCAACCAAGCCCACCAAGGGATGGGTCATATTTACATTGCATGCTCAGGCATGCGAGACTGTCCATTGTGGGGGTTTTTACAAGGTTACAATAGGGACGTTTTGAAAATATTTTCATTTGGTGCTTTTGTCTCCGTATGCTACCAGTTCGCGGGAATTCTCATTTGCTTGTTTTCGGTGCAGCGTGGTGGTGCCATGAGGGCGGCGGTTTGATTAGGGGGGGGGATTATGAAAAGGATGTAACAGTTAGGTTCATCGATGCAACTCGGAGGAGTAATGCACAATCTTACTTAATAGAGTGCAGTAATACAGTTGGTGCTATTTGCAAGTAGCAAGTTAGAGGGTTGCAAAAACAAACAAAAGGTTATATTGAGGTAATTCCAGTGGATCATCATACTCAAGTTGCTTTAGCAGATTATTTTAGGCAGTATTCACATCTTAGGGTGTTAAGGCATAGCGTAGTGTCTAGACATTACTTGGTCTAATTATGTTGTTGAACTAATCAAGTTGTGTTTTAGGCTGCCAGATGGTTGAGATGCTGGGCGAGGTCAGTTGCATTCCTTTCAGCGTTCACTTGTAGGTGAGTATTTGGGGCGTGCGCGGTAATACACGGAAAAGGCAATGTTGAAAATAGCGAATTGAACGAGTAGACAAAGAAATAATTGCCTATTCACTGCAAAGGCAGGACTTATTCAGTGCGTCGTAGTTTTGTTGAAGTGTGCTTAGTACTGTGCAATAGTTATCCGATTTTTCGTGTAGAAATATAGAGGAAATGCACCACAACTAAGACCGAGGCTAAAGTCGAAGGTGTAAATTAATGGGAAATATAGGTAAGACAGTAGGAAGGTAGCGGTTAAGTAACTAGGAACGCGGAGCACAACAGATTCAGTGCGGCATAAAGTAGGGTAAGAAATAAAAAGTGAAGTAATACGGTCATTCGTGGAACCGTCTCCCGAGGACCTGCTTCCATGCGGGGTAGTTCCTCGAGAGGTCCCCCCCACCTCCACGCCCCATCTGGTCATGTGTCGTTGTGGTTCAGAAGCACACTGGCCACTGCCGATTTTATTCATCATTTGGGCAATTGTTCTTTTTGGTGAGCTAGTTACTCAAACCAGTCAGCCCTTTCGTCATTCCTTGTTTTTTGCATGTATGATGGATCACCGGTTGGCGTCATATGCCATTAAGTGTTAATTCAGCAGTTCAGCTTACACTATCTTCTTAATGTTCGCAAAATTTATTTTCTCCGGTGCTTCTTTTGCCTTGGGTATACATGTTGCTTAGAGGCCACAAACAATCACCTCAGGTGATCAGCTTACTCGTGAGCAACAGAATAACAAAAGAATAAGATGAAATAATTAGATTAGGAGATAGAAATATAAACGAACTAAGTACCCTATTAGCACGTCTCGCTACATTGTGGGAGGCCATATGATTGGGTGAGATAACATTACAAAAGTTACGAATGACAGGTAGCACGTTAATGAGTTCGCCTCATCTTTCAATACGCACTAGGTGATGCAAAGTATCTGGATGCCATAGGACAGTCGAATATTTACAATCTGTGTAGGAAAGATAAAGCAGGAGATACGCTGTTTTTGTTTCTCCACCTAAATGTGGGACTTCAAGGGTGGCATTTTCGAGCCTAAACTTAAGGTATGTTAGAGTGTGGTGAATCTGCATTATAAGTCATATATTGTTTGGACCTGATGAACTTAAGACATGTGTAGATACTGAAGACCGAATGTTTTCATTTTGTTCTGCATGCTAAGAAAGCTCCCAAGTTCATTTTAAATTAGGTTAGGTTCTCACTTACTGGTACGTTCAATGGTAGCTTGTTCCATATGTGAGTACACCTTACCAGGGAAAAGTTGGAACGGATCTTTAAATTCCCCTCTTTTACGGGTTGTGAGTTACCCCTATTTCTTGTGGGATAGGTTGAGGAATTTTCCAAGGTAAAATCTATTCCAGTCGTGTAAACCCGGCAATGTATAATGTTGTAAAATTGAACTAGATTGTTTCACAGACGGCGCAGTCATAGAGGGTCAACTTTAAGACGGTGACAGCAGTCTTCATAGTTCACAGTGGTGGACCGGCCAATAAGGAGTTTCGTGAAAAAAACGCATCCAGTGGTGGAGGATGGAATGCCATTGTAGCATTCCGCAGCCGAGACGCTAATGTTGTGTCCCAATACGCACACCAGTCCTCTGCGCACGCAGGGTCTTTACTCTATACAGACGGAACCCACTAACGAAAACAGCACACGAAGCGGACACGCTCTGAACACTCTATTCACCAAAGTGAGTCCGGTAAGGCACAGGCGTAATGACCTTGATATTGATCTATCGATGACGCTCATCCCATCGGTCACAGGCTGCGGTGCGTGACAGACATGACTGGAACTTGCGGTTGTCGCCACAACGAAGCCAACCGATAGTAGCATGCTCAATTTCCGTAAAGCGACAGAGTTTTCTTTGCTGCCTAATTGAGACTTATGTTCCCCTGGAGATCTAAGTAACACATTTCGTACCCTACCAACGGTGGTTTGTTCTTTAACACAGTTCTTTTGTCTGTGCACGTAATTGTCCACACATTCCTATCTTTGTGAGGTGTCCCAGGTGATGGCTTCACGGTCTGGATGACACCGAATTCATTAGATACAGGTAGAATGGCCATCCGAAAATTTGGGTTACAAAATGTTCCATCTGTCTGTCGCCTGTATGGGACGTGTATGAACAAAATGTGTTCCATACATTTGCCCGATAGGGTTACGAGTGGCATGCGACTTCTGCCGGATTGCTCAACAGTCACTTTGTGCCAAAATTGCCTTCTCTACGAGGAGCTGCAACTACTTATCGAAATGACCAAAGTAGCACATGCTGACCTAAAACCAGCGACTGAAAAGGTATCTAGAGAAGTTAACGACCAACACAGAAACTGACCTTGTCCAATGGACAAGGAAAAGCGAGCCACTCTTTTAATGCAGCTCCTCTCCATTATGCGGTGAACAGGATACATCAATGCCATACGTGAAAACACTGGTGGAGTAGCCCAACTCGTGGCTTCATAATGCAACTTCTTGACTTGATACGACTAGTTCAAATATGGCAGCTACCAAAACCGCTGTTCGCTTGCGGCAAGGTTTTGATCCGATCTTACTAGAGTTGAACCCTGGTTCTTTCCTTTGGTCCTGAACAGAGCGCCGGCTCCCTTCGAGTACGCTGGGGCTATTTTTGGCGCTGCGTGTGTCTGGAATTCGGCCAACGACACACTAATTACTTCAATCAGTGACGGAAAGTGGATGAGAAGGCAGCCATTCAGGCCACTCCGTCTTCACCGTTCTCGTTACTATATAACAGCACAATGTCGGTCATACCCATTAGGCATTAACATGATTTCATCTGAGCTCAGTTTAACTCATTCTAGCACTACCAATCTCATCCCCCCACTTTACATGGAAGACAAGTTCTGCGCTGATTAATGTAGCAATGAACCGAACATTGGATCTTTCTGAATAAAAAAGTAAATGCTGAACAATCATTGGTGTAAAAATCCTGAAAGCGCACCCAAACGAGCGGATAAAACTTACCTTGACTTGAGTTGACTTGAATTTTCATAGGTAGAGTAAAGCAAAAATATAATGTACCAAGAAAACGTAGCGCGTAACGGTGAACTCTGTGCAATCTCCACGTACACAATGTTTAGCTAGGTCGTTCCTGTCCCAGTAAGTTGAGCTAAACGATGTAATGCAGGTGGAGCAAGACGTCATCAAGTCGAATTTTGTACTCAGCTAATGTAGGAAGGGGGAGGACGGAATGTGGAAGAACATTCGACGGCTGGGATACAGAAATGGAAGAATGGCTCCGCCGACGTTTCGACCGGCTATGCTGTGTGGTCAACTTCCAATGATGCCCTCTCAGTGAGGTGTTAGACAGGATTTTTGATAAGTATCGGCATGGGTAATTGAGACTATTGAAGATTTGAAGCACGAACATGACATCGTCTCGCAGGCGACGTTATTGTTCAATGAAAACTCCTAGGGTCTTTTGTCTAAACATAAAAGGAGGTAGATAAACTCCTTAAAATTCTGGTCGCCCTCCAATGTGGATGCCCAAGAGAAAGGAGGTCATGTCTTGTCATGGTTGCCACATCTGGATGGCATATACTACATGTGGCCTCACGTAGGTATTTAGTGTTTGCGAAGCGAAAGTAGGGTCAGATCAGCCAAAAGCCTTCTTCGGTAGTCTTAAGTGTTGGCTGGCTATTTGCAATATTTCCTCCGCCTGTCTTAAGCATCCGAGATCCTTCTGCATCGGTGTAAAAATTTCCTCATGGACTGCATTGCTTAGCGTTATACTCAATCTCAGTATGAACGTAGCTTAAAACGACACTATGAAATAGGTATTCTCACTAGAAGGTGATAACCAGTCTCTCATTGGGGTTCGTAACAATTCATATGACATAGGACATGGAGCCAGCTACAAAGTGGATCGCATGGATCCTAGCTGGGACGTCTAGGTTTACAGATAGCATTGACCAGTGCTTTCAGTTTAATTTTCCAGGTAATGACTTACCCACTCTGTTTTCCTGTAGTTCTAGCCCCTACAAATCACCTACACTTGTTCACTTGTGCTGGAATTACGTAAAAGTGACATTCATCATCTACTCTACACACGCTGAGTGTACTTGCTCACTGAAGCCTCAGGAAATATGCATCCAATCTGTGTTCGTCCACTGCGATGTCATGAGACAATGAAGCAGTTGCCTTCAGTGCACCCTTGGGTGGGGAAGTACACATCTGTTCAGCTGCGGTTCACAATTCCGTAAATATTTAGCCAAAATTCCACGACCTCATCACACTAGCTACTACTAGAACTCAATCATTTTACGTCCGGTATTAGCACAGGCAAGGACACCTGAAACTCTATATTTCGCAAGTTTGTCAATGCGCTAGGGGTTAAGACGACTCTGGTATATTCGTGGTGTTGCGCCGGAGATTAAGTTGGGTATTTGGCTTGGAAATATGTAGAAGAATGCAGGAAATCGGAAAGAGAAAATTCTTCTGCTTAGACGATAGTAGACAGTGATTTTGGGACAATAGTTTAATACTAGTATAAACATACAGCTTACGAGATCCCACAGGATGATCAGGATGACATCGTAACATTTTGAAAGGTCCCAGCGAAAGTATGATTACAGCGTAGACTCACCGTGATATCCTCATTTGAAACTGTACATCTACTGTAATTTCATAAGGAATGGCTGCGAATGATGTTGCATCACGCTGATCTCCGCAACGTTCGTTTTGTTAAGACCGTCACTATAAGCCGGATGAAGCCAGTTTTGTGAGTTCAAAAATAAGAATTCGTCGACTTAAGGCCACGCTGGATGTAGAGACTGAACTCCCATCATTCAGTCTGTATCTTAGGCTTGTCTGGTAATACCAAGGTTAGCTATAAATAAGCATATCGGTTGATTTTCGGGTTTTGGAGCACCCACCGTGTACCTTAGCTTCCAGCGCATCATCTCAGTTGTGGTTTCGGTTGACTGTGAAGCTGGCCTCTGCCAGCCTCTACCAATATGATCACTATGACCGTCATCGAAGTGGAGGGTTTCGGTGTTGCTCTCTCCTCTCCCTGCACGCTGCGACGCGTTGCATCACGAGTTGTACTCATCATACCTGTTGTTGGTACTTATACTGAGGAGTCAATACGAAATCCATACATCTACCAGCTCATGGATTCTTAATGCTCTACTCTGACAATTGGTATGTAAGCAGTCTTGCCGAACTCAGTCCTCCAAAGACAAACGTTTATTCGGCAGAGTCCGTTCATCGAGCATTATAGTACATTTGGCAAGCCAAACACGTTGATACAAGTTGCGTGTTCATGTTCATAAGCAACGACGCTTTTGAGGCGATGATGTTTTGTCAAGGCAGCGTCAAGGTTGTGACCATGAACGAACCTGCGGGCCAATCGATCCTTTGGGAACACTTCGTTTTTTCACTCTTTTTCAGTTTCATTTCGTCACACAAGCGTGTGTTCACCTACACTTGACCCAGTTTCATCAGCGCTCCATCTTGCGAACCTAGCTTGTGTGGATCGTCTTTTATCATCACATTGCGGTTTTCGCGCCATTCCCGTAAAAACACATTGGAGAAATTTTCAGAATCACGAACCACACAGCAATATTTGTGGTCACAAACGAAAGCCAACTACATGTTTTGTCCGAATTGTCAGCAACCACAGTTGTGGAACGTTCATCAAAGTAGCTACCGTACACTTTGTGTCCGTATCGCTCAGTCTCTCTGTTTGCCGTGCGAACGATCTAGCCTCTTAAACCCGCCCCGACCAGACGCACAGAACGCGTCGCTCTTGAACATGCAGATAATGCCGCGCACACGCGACCCGCAGGAAACCATAAGCGCTCGGGCCTTGCTCGTAATAGCATTGATCGAAACAAAGAGTTGTGGCTACCCGTCAAAAGCCCATGTGATCACAACCAGATTGACAGTAGTTTGTGGCCTTCCTTTACGCCATAAAAATGTACGGATTGGAATACAGTGTAGCAGTTGCCAAGACAAATTTCATTGCAAATGTTCAAAGCTCAAGGCGAACCAGTTGAAGCTACAACATAATAAACCAGATTCACTGTGTTCTGTTCAGTATGTGTAGTTATCCCACTGGGAAAGATTGCACATGAACTATGGCAGAAGTAGGAAAGACTGGTAGTAATGATATAACAGATGAGGAGCACCAGAAGCGATCCATTTGGAGAAAGCCTGACAGAGAGTAAACCCTGATCACTCCCATCAGGCCCCGCATTATAAGTAGAAGGCTGGACAGCGAGCTAACACTTCACCATCTGTGGCTTTAAACGTCAATATCACCAACTGCTCGAAGATGCCTGGAACAACCACCGACAGTCCGATTGTAATGAGCACGGTCAGGGCCTCGTCCACTCTCTAAACAGTTCCGAAAATGCAGAAGGACGTCGACACCAGTGGTGATTGGACATTCGTTGATGCCAAATGTGACCGATGACCTATACCTTTGGCCACTCCCACTGAACGCAGGTTAAATGAAAAAGCCGAAGCTGTACCCACACAACCTCTATCAGCTGTACACAGACCAGCTCCTCGTTTAACTTCAACCCGAGTTGCATGTAGCATACCCTCGTTAATCTGCGCCAACTTTCCAGAATCAACTTCGAATTCCTTAAAAAGAAAACAACTTAATGTCTTGAATTAGTGCAACTACATATGCGACCTTATAGGTGCTGTAGCTAAGCCTGTCAATTTGCTATGTGTTACCTGTCACTAACTCACAGCACTACGGTGAAACAACACTTCTCCGAGTTGTGTTAACTTCCACCAATGAAGCAGAAGCTGTTCTGTTATCGACAGCTCGCCTCTGGAATGAGTCATGTTCCAACCGCCTATTCCCAGATATTCCGTGGAGCGAGCGCAAACAGGCGAAACACTACTTGGACGAAAACCGGAAGGAATCCGTAGCCAGGACCATCTTTGTACACGGCGTTCCCGAAGCTGGAATCTATGATGAGCGCGAAGCGACCACTCACGACCAGGAACAATAGAGATACATTCACGAGACACTCTACCTGGATAATGCCATAGCGCAATCTATCAGGTAGCTGCACCGATCACCAAACTGCAAAGAAGGGAGCCGGGAGATTGTGGAAGTGGTCCTCCAATCTAGCGAAACGTCAGCAATAGTGCTGAGGTGCTGGTATGCGGGCCGCAGCAGCCTTCCTTCCGAGCTCCGGATCGAAGCAACGTATGCTAAGCAACCACACGAGAGCAGCTACCTAGTCGCACCACTTCCCGACAAAAGTTCGGATGACGTCACGTAAGCACTTAGCATATGCAAAGCGAAGGTAGGATCAGATCAGCCAAACGTCTTCCGCGGCAGTCTTAAGTGTTGGCTGGTCTTTTTCGATGCTTTCTCCGCCTGCCTTAAAGCACGACCTCATAGCACTGGTTAACCTCAACATCAGGCTTTCGAATGCGCATTGGAATACGCAATCCGCCATACGAGAAGAGACTAAAATCTTTGGGAATATTCAGTGGACGGTATTTCCGATTACGAGGGGGTCTGATAACGACATACTTGCTTTTACCTAATGCGAATCAAGTTTGCTGATCTGTACTGTAACAGCACGAACACTTACTTGGTAGCTCATTTCTTAACACTAACAGAACAATACAGTCGCCCGGAGCGCCAAAAATTCCTTTTCTACTCGTTTATGTTACCTTAGAAGGTTTTCCCCGAATTAGTTGTTACTGCACCACGTAGACGTACCTAAAAGTCGGTTAAATGACGCACTCAGTCACTTACAGGTCGATAATTAGCATTATCCCACCCATAGCCTTGTGAAACTACACGGAGCGTGGTAAAAGTACTAGCTGTCTTTGTTCTTAATGTCAACCCCCTTATCAAACCACCCGAAGCAGTTTATGCAGCAGGGCTTCACCATTTGTATAAAGTCCTTGTTCATCCGAGATCGTCCTGCACGAGCACCCCACTTTCATTAGCCGTGCGCTGTTAAAGGTGTTCTCCTAGTCAATATTCATAGGTGTCCTGGCAGTGTATACTCATTATTGCACACTGCGCAGTGTTGAACCCAAACATCTTCTGGGCCAACCACTGGTAAATCACGCTGCGATCATCTTGCAGCGCTACGTGGTCGCCTACTCTCTTGAATGTCTGTCAACCCTTGCGATGGTTCGCAAATAGTACAGTTCGATGTTGGCAGAGTTCCATGAGAGCCCGCTAGTCTGCTGTGAACAGCTGGCCTACGTAGGTCCATCTTGGAATTGGTAGTCCCACCGTAAGCTGTTTCACCTCTATTCTGATGCAACAATAATATAGCTATTTCCCGACTGCATTAAAAGCTATTGAAATTTATTGACCTTAACCGCCTACCGATTGATTCCTGCGTAAAAAACTTTTACCCCGTCAGGTTGCCTGCTTAAAACTGCCCAGCTCATACGCTAGTAGTAGGCATCTCTCTATAATTACTGGTTACACAACCATATACTGCGGCTCCCATAAGGCGAAATCCTGCGACTGTCATCGTACTGATCAATAAATAGACACTAATCTCAGTAGACTACACCGTAGAATCTCTCATACGGAAGGCCAGTAACCGTAGTTATTCACGACGATTAGACAGAAAGGCCTGTGTGGTAGCTCGCAGTTGTTTCATTCCTGAATCGAAACTGAGCAAAGCACTAGCCGCACCTTCGCGTGGCGTGTACTAGCTTTGAAATTGTTCTCTGGCCGGAACTGATAATTCATAACCAAACACCGTCCATGATTTGCTTTGCAAACGCCTGTCCAACATCCGTAGGCGCCTCAGCTCCGCTCGTTCGCTCATGCTTTCCATACTATGATTGTGTTGTGGAGGGTTCAGCAGCTACGTGTGAAGGTCAACTGCTCCATTATTGTTCACCGACCACGGTGTCTGTGTCAGTAGACAGTTCAATGCATACATCCGAAAGTTGTTCCCTCACATGCTGCATACCATTTATGACTGAAGTTCTGCTACCGTGCAAAATGACCGCGTCGCAAACTATGAATTTCGCATGGTTGGCAGAGGTATTTTTGCTCACCGAACTAGGCCCAATGAATAGGTACAAATAGGTAGCTCACGGCAAATGTGCGTGTGGGTGCGGGTCAACATGGTAAACGTTTGGAAAGAAGCGCCCAAGGTTATTCGAATTAGGTCATTTTGAAAGGGTCAGCAGGTACACAACCATGATGATTGCATGTTTCATTTGCCTAAACACTTCTTCGCGTCATCTGGTCAGAAACTTTTATTGTCTTACTGGTTTTCTCGATTGGCCGGTCGGTTGGTAGGTCCTCTCTTCTACGGCACATTGCCTTAACTACTCCCTAACGCATGGAATGGGAGCTAAAATCATAGGTGTTTGATTTCCAGGTGAACGCCTTCCAAGAGTACTCACGTTCCGTTGATTGACTTGTATGAGTAATACTCCTGTCACATCAGTGAGAAGCACAAATTGAATAGCTTTTTCTCTGTTTGTCCCTCTGGTACCGTGACTTCAACCTTCCCTTCTACAGGTATCCAGCATACACTTTTATTTTTTACTCATATTTAGCTGCCTTAAGGTATAGTTACATCCAATACACAACGTGGCTTACCGGCACCGTAAACATGGTAACCACGATAATTGAGTTGTTACATTGCATCAGCGTTCTAAAGCACGGTCACTTCTATGATGGCTCTCCAATGGAGCAGCCTCATACTCGTTGAGCACATCGCGCAGAACCACATTCTCGAGCGATCAAACCCCTCTCAATATGCATAGCTGGCGGTACCCTTTCCTGACTTCTTCCCGTCTTTGTTCGACCCAGTCTTAAGTATACACCTGAATTCCCTAGTCAGGCCGAAGAAGCGAGCCAGGCGTCCCAACCTTACCCAAACGACTCGACCACCAGCATTACCAACTACTTTCTCTCTCTCCTATAAGTAAAATCATTGCCTTCAGCGCGCTTGCCTCAACTTCTGTACAGTGCGTTACACCTAGTAGTCTGTTCGCTACACTCGAGACTGTAAGCTACAGTCAACCAGCAATAGTGAACAAGCCGGCTACGTACGCATCGGTTGCCGCCAAGCAAACACCGGAAAGAGCACCGGTAACCTTTCTGCCCGGATTGGAGAAAACTAAAGTGTCGCAGCATAGATGGCCCCCCATCAGCGCCGTTCACAAATCCAAACAAAACACCGGATACTAAGCCTCCAAATCCAAAACCAGTAGCCACCAGGCTTAATGATGGTGCCTTAAACCTTGTGTACACAAATGTCTCCGAATCCAAACCCAATGCAATTAAGGGTAGGTTGACGGGACGATCGAAATCAATGAGGTTCTATCTGTACCTCGATCGGTGTCTATGCTAATCCCACGACATTAAAAAGAATCTCTCGTCACCCAAACGCGTTGCACTACGGTGAACCCCGGTTGCTTCGCGTAACACTAAACTCGGCGGACGAGTCTGAGGCCGTTCTGCTGTCTGCGACTCGCCTCTACAACGACTCAAATGGAGTGCGCATACTACCTGAAATCTCATGAAAAGAGCTTTTAGCGGATCCCTCTAACAGAGAGTTACAGAAAAAGTCAAGATAAGAAAACAATGATTGCTCACGGTGTTCCTGAGCTTACAGATTCCTCTTCCGAAGATGCTCAGATGCATGACCGCGGGCAATTGCACTACATCCGGGCGGCTGTTTCTCTCGAAAATGTCGTGGCCACGTCGTTGAAAAGGATCCCCATATCACCAAACTATAAGGGGTGCGGCCCCAGGCGGTTAAAACTTGTGTTGCAATCAGAACCAACGGCACAAAACCTTCTAGAGAACTAACCTAAATTCCGGAGCAGAATGCTAACAGAAATTTGTCAGAAAGCAGCGCGAACACCAGCACCTCCTAATGAAATTCAATGGAGGCAAAACATTCATTGACAATGCCAACTGCAGGACCCGACTGGGGACGCTTTCAACATTAGCCATAATATGCGGATGAACACAGCAGAGCACGAGCGAACACCGGGAACCGGGGCATCTGATGCTTGACTATATATCAAATTCGTCTCGAAAGTCTGCAACCCATCCAAAAAACGAACAGACGCCGACCTTACATCGGTCGGCGTAAACTCACTTGCTTCATCCATTCCACCCACACACACTTCGAGTCTCCGAGAGTCTCTCATACATGTGCACAAATGCCCAAGGTATACTCAGCAAATTAGCTGAATTAAGACTTAGACACGAGTTAGCAGCTTCGGACCTCATCGCCGTCATCGCAACGTGTTTGCGCTGTGAGATAACGGATGCCGAAATCGCGCTAACAGGTATGTCCGTTGTCCGTAATGATCGAGCCAGCAAAGATGGTGGCGTAGCTCTCTACTTTCGTAACAATCTGCAATGCGAACCCACACACGATTCGGATACCGACGTATCTGACTCCGTTTGGTGTAGTTTCCGGCTGAGGAAACGATCTTAGCCTATTGGATTTTGTTTACTGACCAACGTCTACACCTGAGATCGACTGCAAATTGGTGGCTGCGTTGAGGCAGGTGATAAACAGGAAGTACAGTCACATTCTAGTCACCGGCGATTTCAACTTACATGCTGTAGAATTCCAGGCCGCACCAGCAGAGCAATCCAAGGCAGACATGCAAAAGCTGGTTTCAGATTTCCCGCTTTATGGCCACGTCACTTTGTCCACCAGATTCAGGGGAAATAACAGGCCATCCGTATTGGACCGGATAATCAATACCGATGAACTGCTGGTCGAGAGGGTGATAACCGATAACCCTCTGGGCCACAGCGAGCATGCGAAGCTAGTGTTTCATTACGTGTGCCACGCGGATTATCCTAGAGGGCATGCCGAGGAATATAATGTCGTAACCAATTAAGACGACCTGTCCGACCTCAATGATGCAACAAGCTGGTCTTTCTTAGCAGAAGTGACCCTTGAGGTACCTGCGGAGGACTCGTCAACATATTTAAGAAGCTCGTGGCAAGCACATCCGCAGCCAAATTCTACCGGCCTAAAAGGCTGAAGTCTTTCGTAAGGAGCAAGACATGTAAATGCATGGCATAAAGGTACTTGGCATGGCGCACCTACATAGCCTCCCCGAACGACGATATCTGGGATGTCTACACAATACAAGGGAATCACTGTGTCAAACTCGTCCGGGATGATCAACTGTAGAAACAACAAGGTCTAGTGGAAGTGCTTTGCCCCAATCCCAAACTGCTATACAGACACGTAAACAATTTATGCCATGTTAAGTGCCGTGTTACTGCTCTGCACTCAGCAAGCGGATTAGCCCAAACCGCGAAAGAGGCGGTTAACGTTGTTGAACAACCATTTGTCCGTACCTTCCAAAGCGTGTAATCATCATACACCCTGCCTAAGCATATAATACAGCCATCAAGGCTTAATCACATATCATTTACCTCCGCAGTGTGACGTGCGTGCTCCTGGTTCATTTGGATTATTCCCCTCTATCCTCTCTCCATCTTCTCGCAGCTTTGTCACTACGCTCATTCGAACCGAACTTACCAGGTCTACACAGTGATCCATCATACTTGGAAATATCTTCTACGATTAGAGGCTGTGCCATCACTAACCGTTTTCACTGGCATCTGTGATTAAGCGCAAGCGTTTAATTCAATCACATTGAGCCGATTGCCTTTCTGTGTGACACCATTCGATACAGAATTCTCGAGGCAGACCGAAAAGCCTAAGCTTATTCCGATCCAGTGTTTCTCAACACAGCTGTGAAAATATCTGTGATCTGTCGAGCTGCGTTCAGCGCTCTGTTCATGTTCCAGTCACTCACCATTCCTTGTGAACTTGTCAGCCGGCACGCCTGCATAACCCATCACACGGACCGCGCGACCACGCCGACCGCTCATTTGACCTTGCAGCCACCAGGCTCGCCTGACTGATGTGCTCCGCCCTCAAAGCTGTAAAAGTACAGAACGCTAACCAACCCACTAGGTCAGGCAACCACACCAAATTGAATGGCAGAAACACGAAACCGAAGAGACTCCAAGCGAAAGGCATTTGAGGGTTAGGAGAATGTCATCGAGTAGTAAAAATCGGTCTGGCTTGTTCGCACTGTTTGGAATGATATCATACGAAATGTGCAAATGTGTCTCAACAACAGGTACGGGAGCGAAATAGCTCCCAAGATGCATTTTGGTTCTGTACTGTGTGTTCCACTATTCCCCTCGCTAAGTGTTTACTTATCCTAGCTGAGAAATGCAACCGGTTAACCGCAAAAGCATAGCAAAGGATAAACAATAAGATTACTTCAATGGAAGCGAGTATGCACCACAAAAGCGTAGCGGATTCCAAGCAACGGAATGCTGAACGATCCGCTTCCCCTGAACCGCAATCAGCCACCTCTCCATCTCCGTTGTCTTCTCCAACTTTGGTAGAACGCCGAGCGAAAACAGACTATACCTACGAGAAGCAAACAGTACTCACGTCATGAAAAAGCAGGCGCCACTCAAAATGGCTGGTTAAGCAAATTCCTCTAGACCTGACATCTAGCATTAAAAAGGATGAAGCAGCCGAACACCAACCCTTGGTACCTGTAGCTCAAATATCTGTTTTCTAGACTAAGCCCCCCAGAACATCGGTTACATATGCAGAGATTGCTGCAGGAGTCCACCGAGGGGCAGCTGTTGCGACCTCTTCCATTATAAACACCGTTAACGAGAATAGAGAGATAAACAGCAAACAATCAACACTTGTCAACAAGTCAGGACAAACGAGTACGATACCTTGTAGAACAAAGAAAAAGGGATCCAACAACAGTGCCCGGACTGTTGTATGCTCAAATGTCCCTGAATCTACCGCCATCGTATGGCTGGATAAGTTCTCAGGCGACCAAGACCAATGGAACTCACTGTGCATGCAGATGAGTATCAAAGCCAAGCCCATAAACTTGTTACGAATTACTCGTCATCCGAACTCGCCACACTATGGCTAACCCAGACTTATTCGAGTAACTCTAGAATCCTCCATCGACGTAGAGTACGTTTTACTCTCCACAAGCGCGCTAAAACACGGATCCTGTGGGATACGCCTTTTTCCTGATGTCTCTTGGAGCGCGCGACAATCAAAGCGAAACACCGAGAAGGGGCACAGCAAGCAAGACCGCCTCAACGCAATCTTCATACATGGCTTGCCAGAACATCCTTCTAACGATGTTCAAGTGACCGGAAAGTACGATTTAGAACAGTAACGGTTCATTCGTGAAACAATTTCATTGGATAATATTGTGGCACTATCGCTCACCAGGACACCTCCCTCACTAAATTACAGAGGATGTGACCCCAGAATCCTAAAACTTGTGATTCAATCAGAGCAACAAGCAATGGATGTTTTGGATCGCTGGCGGAGAAATCGGAAACATCTTCCTTCCGAAATTCGCTTAAAGCTCGCAAACACTTTGCACACCTCAAATGTTAAAGTAACTGAAGCAGCAAGCATACCGACGAATGTATGGAAGCGTAACTTGACTGCTGCTTTAATTGACTCTGACTTAGGTATAAACGAAAATTGGGACCCACCTTGGCCAAATCAAGTTGCAAACGAGGTATCTTTATCCCATCAAAAAACCAAGTAACTGCCGGCCTCCCATCGGTCGGCATTCTCCCACACGTGACCGCTTTACCCCTCTGTGGTCTCCTAGAGACAGAGAAACTGGCCTGCTTGTATACGAATGCTCAGGGTCTTTCTAACAAACTGGCTGAACTGAAAGATCGCTAAGCTGCCGGGTCGCATGATGTCATTGTTATCACCGAGACATGGTTACACACGGGAATGACGGACGATGAAGTTTCGCTACCCGGCATGTCACTGATCCGGAATGACAGGCTCACAAAAGAAGGATGGGTAATCCTGTATTACCAAACGACGTACAGTGCGAAGCTGTGGAGGATTCAGACTCGCAGTTCCCCGACTCTCTTTGGTGCCGGTTGCAGTTAAAAGGCAGGGACGCTTGCCTTTTTGTCCTTACTGCCACCTTAACTCTAGACTCGAAAACGACTATCACCTAGCGGCTGCATTAAGGTGCAGTTTACACCAAAAGTACATTCACATTCTTATCATGGATGCTTTCGAGGTACATTGTTTAGAAACCCCCGCCACGATCGGAGAACAATTCAAAACCGATCTACAAGATCTCGTAACTACTGTTCCTCTTTACAACCACATCACTTTGCCCACTCGGTTCAGAACTGGTAACAGGCCATCTGTGCTGGATCTTGTGCTTACCAACGAGGAGCATGTGATTGACGTGTTGGTTTTAGACTGCCCGTTGGGTCGCAGTGATCACGCAGTCATCAGTTTCAACTTCGTCTGCTATGCAGAATATCTGAATGAAAACGATGAAACTGTGCGAACCATCACAAGGTACGACCGATTCGCGCAGCTCGTCAGCGCCACAACATGGTCTTCCCTCGAAGAAGAACTCCCGGAAGTCGCCTGGCTCGAGTTCGTCAAAAAATTCAGTCAGTTGATCGCACACGCTTCAGAGATAAAAGCTTGCAATATGTGCAACTTAGTTTCCTCCGTTAGGAGCGGAACTCGAAAATGGATGACAGTACGCAACGCAGCATGGCGAGTGTACAGAGAAGCTCCAGCACCAAAAACTTGGGACAACTACGTAGCCCAACGTAACCACTGCACTCAACTGTTAAGAGAAGACAAAGCCGCCTATCAGCAGAACATCGCAAAAAGCTTCAGTGCTAACCACATACTGCTGTACAAGCACGTTAATAGCCTACGAAAGGTGAGGCAAGGATTTCCTCCACTCAAGACGGCTGAGGGCCCAACAAGAACGTCTATGGAAGCTGCAAACGCGCTGCAGATGCAATACGCCCCCACGTTTCAAAGGGTCTTGCCACCAAGCGATCTACCAAGCTTTGTATTCTGTTCACCAGGACTAACCCACATCAATTTTACCGCAGAGGCTGTATTGCAAAAGCTGACTTTTCTACGCAAACACAGCTCGCCCAGTGTCGAAGCCATTCGTCCAGAGGCACTGAAAGCAGCAGCAAGCCAACTGGCAGGACTTTTAGCCCAGTTTTTCCAGAGTTGCTTAGACCAGAACCAAGTGCCCGCCATGTGGAAGCTTGGAATAATAACCCCGATTCACAAAGGTGGAAGCAGAACTGATCCCTCCAACTACCGCCCAGTATCCTTTCTTCCTATACTCTCCAAGGTCAGGGAATCCATGGGTGCCGATGCACTGGTGTGCTATCTGGAAAACTGCAACAGCATCACTTCTGAGAAGCACGGTTTCCGTCGACAGCCGTCATGTAAAACGAATTCACTATTTGCACGCAGTAGTTGGACCGAGGAAGCTGACGCTGGAGAAGGTGTTGATGTGATCAACCTGGACTTTTCCAAGGCTTTCGATCGTCTAGACCATCGGATACTACTATCCAAGCTGCAGCATTACGGGATCGGCGACCCTCATTTAAGCTAGATCGCCAACTTTCTACTTCAACGGCAATTAGTGGGTAGAGTTCGGAGCTCTTTACCGGACCACACACAAGTCGAGTGTGGTGTGCCGCAAGGCTCAGTTCTAAGTTCACGTTTGTTTTTGATGTTTATTAGTGACCTTGTACAGGGAACCGCTTCAAACTTCTTGCTGTTTGCCGACGATATCAAGATCTGGCGCAGGATCCAGGCGATCTCCGACCAACATGTTATTCAGAGTGATTTAAATACGGTGTATCAATGGTCGACCCAAAATTTATTGCATCTCTAAGTCAGTAAATACAGGGTGCTTTCCATCCGACATAAGAGCAGCTACCGACTAGGAACGAATATACTACAACAATCAACACTCGACCTTCTGTTAAATATTGCCACTTGAATACGTCAGGTTCTAATAATGTGATACCAACTCTCCTAGTCGGATGAACAACGAGACTCAGAATTATTTTCTCACACAGCACGGTAACTGACAATCTCGAAGTCTGTGGGTTCTCGGAACTTAGACGCGAAAGATTAATTCACGCGAGTCGAACAGGTTCCTAGACCGAACGCAAAGTTTCTACGCACGATTTCCCAATCCAAGACTGAAGCAAAAACAATACAGGCCTTTGCCACAGGCGCTTTTACTGGCCAAAGCTAAGGCGATGCTAGCGTTGTACAGCCTCATTTTTATATCACGAAACGGTGATGAAGGGGGTTTTTCCTTGGAAGGGTTTGCTTACGTAAACCCTGGAAACAAGAAACACGGTTTTATGTAAATGTGCAAAGTCCGTAAACTGAGCAGAAATGTTGGAAGTTTGGCGAGAGTTGTCCGGAAAAATGAATGTTGCTTGGATACAACAATGCGTGTTTGGTTGGAAACAAGACTGTTTCTGGGTGCAAAGGCTAAACAATGTGCATGTTACACGAGTTGGAAGGCTGATTGAACGTGTGCGTTTTGTCTGCTCTGAGTACATGTGCACTTGAGCGAATCGAGTTTTCAGCCTTCCGTAATTTAAGCCTTTAATAATTATAGGGACGTTGGCTCCCCATAACACCTTGACTTAGGTGTTCTGGTTCAAGATGACTTGGGTTGCTTCAGGCAATTCGAAATTGTCTCCAACACCGGGAAACAACACGTCGGGCTGTTGAGGCAGGCGTTTGGACAAATAAACAGCTTCATATTTTGACAAATTCTCAGTGTGTGTCCGTCCAAATTTTGAGTACGCAATTCAATCCTGGCATCCATGGCTGAAACACGACCTGAATTCCCTGGAGCAGCTACAACGCCGGGCATCTAAGAACTTAATTGGAATGCACAATCTTTCCTACCAGTAGAGGCTGCAACAACTGGGATTGTTCAGTGGAATCTATCGCCGAATACAAGGCGACCTGATTATGGCATACTTGTTTCTGCGAGACCCACATCATGATTGTCGCCCTTTACTGCAACTCAGCAGCAATAAAAATCCTTAGGGGCCACACATTAAAACGCGCAGAATAATACAGTCGTCTGAAGTGCTGCAGAAATTTCTTTTCCATTCGTGTCTGTCACTCATGCAATGCTCTCCCAGGATCGGTCGTTTCAGCACCGACACTAACATTAGTTAAAAGACGGTTGAACGAAGCACTCATCCACTTACACTTTGTTACTTAACACTACATCTCCATCCTACACCCGGAGTTTACCATGGAATTATTTGTTGTTAACTGTGGGTGCTGTGAATCTAAGAGGATTGCAGCACTACAGCGGAGCAAACGATAAGTCCTTATATTCATATTTAAAGTACTAACTATTTTACTATCCTTATCAGCATTATTGTTATGTTGAGGTCTCCACCAACTATCCAACGGGACTTGTAAAACAATGCTTCTTAACCCGTATAAATTCATTGTTCATTGAAGAGGCTGATGCCTCTGCGCGAGTTCAGCTCTCCAAGTGTGGACGGCATTCGCCCAAGACGTGAAACTTGCTTCCATGAGTTTGGTGGGGCCACTAATAATTTTCTTTCTATGATGTCTGAACGAGATGCACGTCCCCATGATGTGGAAGCACGGAATCATCGCGTCGATATACAAAAATGATAGTCGCGCTCAACCAGCAATGTAGCGCCTGATAACACTACTTCCTCTGATCTCCAAGGTTATGGAGTCTATTGTAGCTGTAGCTGTGATGGCTATCTGGAGAACAACAAAATTCTCGTTCCGGAGCAACACGGGTTTTGCCAAAATCGGTCCTGTACTACTAAACTGTATTTGCTCGCACAAGCTGGACAGAATCTGTGGACGCTGGTATAGGACTCGATGCTGCCCACCTGGATTTCGCGAAGGCATTCGACCGTCTAGACCATGGCATTGTACTCCATAAACTCCATTAATATGGAATCAGCGATCCTGTTGTGGGCTGGATAGGAGACTTTCTCGTGCAAAGTCACTTGAATGTGAGGGTTCGAAGCAACCTATCGGAATCCATCGAAGTTCAATGCGGCGTACCTCAGGGCTCGGTACTTGGTCTCCGCCTGGTCCTGGTTTTCATAAATGATCTCGCGAGCGTGCTATCTTCCAACTGTTTGCTACTTGTTAATGATCTAACGGTGTGGCGTACTATAGCTGCAGTGGAGGATCACACAGTGTTACAGGACGACCTGGACAAAGCGTACACATGGTCTATCGGGAACATGCTGCATTTCTACGTCACCAAGTACAAAATCCTCAGCATACGGCACAAGAGTATGCACAAGTACCGCCTAGGACCACAAATTCTACAGCGGGCTTCTCACGAGTGCGATCTTGGTGTGATAGTTCAAGATGACCTCGGTTGTTCGAGGCAGACTGAAAAGGCAGCTAAGGAAGCGGACCAGTACCTCGGTCTTCTTCGTAGAGCCTTCGGGAAGTTTGAGCCTTCAGACTTCCCAAAAATGCTTAGTGCGTACGTGAGGCCGCACGCGGAATACGCTATTCAAGCGTGGTAACTCTGGCTCAAGCACCATCTCACCGCGCCGACGCTGCATATAGTAGGGCAACGAAGAACGTCAGAGGTTTGACCAGCCTCCCCTACCCACTCCGGGTGAAGACCCTCAAAATATACAGTGGACGTTATCGGTGTCTAAGTGGCGATCTCATAATGGGGTACCAGATCCTGAGATATCCCCAACCACCCATGTCATTCTCATCTAATACTCAGTCAAAGCACCCCGCTAAGAGGTCATCAGTTCAAGCTGGTCACGCAGTACAGCCAACTGAAATGTCGGTGAAACATTTTCTCCCTTCGGGTGTCACATCCTTGGAACGCCCTCTCGAACATGAAAAACACCTTGACGATACTCTGTCACATCTACACTACTTGCTATAGCCCATGACCACCAGATGCTGGCACTAATGCATAACAGACAGTGGACGGTGCCATAACCCTACTCGAGAATGAGTGACTCTAAACCCCATGCATACAATTTGATAAAAGCTGTACTGTAGAAACTGGATTTCTGTACCCCGTCGAGCCGAGATATCTGCACACGAGTAAGTGTTGTCCATGCTATTTTTTCTCGCTTATTACGTGATCTAAACCACTCCGCTTATTGCTTTGTGTGCGCACACTCTAATTTCAAACTCCCTTTATACGGCAGTGCAGTTAAACCTGTGGTCGCCCGAACCGACGATTCCATTATCCTTTGATCCATCTTTTCTCGCTCTAACCACCATACAAGACACGTCAAGCACGTGCTTTTTTACCCGTTATAAATCATTGTTCATTGTACAGTGAAATAAAACAATTGGTTTGAGGGTTATTTCGATGTACACGTTGTGTGATTGGCTTGCGACATGCAACCTCATGGTTGACCGCACTTTCCATTGAAGTGAACGTGGGCCTTTCGAGCTCGAAGACTGGAGCTACAGCAGATGGAAATTGGGTGCTGTCCGCCCGGAATTACTACAAAACCAAGACGCGTTTCGATCTGATTTGAACTCAATAGTTGGAGATATCAGGCCTAGAACCCGCGACCATTGGAATAGTAGCCGAAACCTCTGCCCCTTTGGCTACCGGGTCACAACGGGAAAAGCTTGTCACAACGGTGAATGACTAATTGGAGGGTCGATTTCGAAGTGCACGTTGTGTGGTTGGACTGGGACACACCGTCTGGAGATGGACCGCCTTTTACATTGAATTGAACCTTACTCACTGCGATCACTGGACCCGTAGCCGAAGCAGATGGAATTTGGGTCTTGCCCTCCCGAAAACCCTGCACAAAGACTACGAGTTTCGATATAATTCTAACTCATCCGGTGGAGAGAGCATGCAATAGGTTACTTCAGTGGAACGATAGAACAATGGTTTTATACGGGTTAAAAGTCAAAGTTAAACAGGTCCCCTTGTATGGTCATAGAGAAAATTAGAAATAAAATATGTCAGCAAAGTCAGGTTACTATCGGTGGATTCACCGCGATATACGCAGTATAAAATGTGAATCCACTAAGTCCATAATTAGTGACGAGAAGTGGGACTTTATTGAATACTGTGCCTTCTCCTTGTGAACACAGAGCGAAGGTGAAAAGGTGGAATGTATTCTGGGAGTTGATCGTCAAGGAATTCTCTAACGAACACTGCTGTTTAGCCATGGCCAGTGCAGTCATGCGAGATGCTGTTGAGAACTAAGTGTATGGGGGTTTCTGAACTCTACCAGCGTAGAAACACAGATGATGGATCCCCGTATGGCATTCCAGGATTTGCAAGCAGTATGAAAAAGAAATGCAGTAGTAACTTCAAACGAATTTGCTGCGCTGCCAACTTGAGAAGGTGGCCTCTCAAATTACCCTTGTAAATGAGCTCCATCAAATGACAACACGTGTGGATGGTATCTCTCCAAACTTTGTGAGTCAAACTGTGGTCCCCACGCAATCACCGATACTGTCCGCTGAAGTCTCCGATCAATCGAAGCCTTTGGTCATAAGGTAAATTGAGCACAGTTTTGACATTCGTGGTTGCCCGGTATTTTTGGGTATCTCCAAGGCAGTGAGCTCTCACCTTAGCTAAGGCCTCCAGATCTGTAGTGCGTATACCAAAGGTGGACAAATGTATGAGCAGCAAAGTCGTTGAAAAATCAAAGCGTCCAATTATTCGAGAACACATCTCAGGTACCACGTGTTGGATGCTCTCCTTGAAGCCATTGCAGCCTGTTTAGGACATCCAAGGCGGGTGTGGATCGAAACTCCCAGATCCTTTTCGCTGGAGGGTGTTTGAAGCTCCTGGTTGCCGAGTTTGTAGAACCACACCACCTGCTTAGGCAAGTGTAGCACTACATTTGTCCACATTGAATCAAATTAGATTCTAAGGTGACTATGAGCAAACACTATGGAGATCGACTTGAAGGATTGTAATGTCATATGGTTTATTGATCGCCCTCTACACCTTGAGCTAATTGGCAAAGAGAAGGCATTCAAGCTTATGAACCGTGTAATGCCGTTGAGATACCTCACAAATACCCCTGGTTATAATGCATATCCCTGAGGCACCCCGCATTCAACTTAGATGGAATCAGACAGGGATTTCTGCCCTCGTAATTCCGAGCCCCGGTGTAGAAGAACGATTCTAATTCATTCTATCAGAGGATTATCGGTAGCAAGGCTATGAATTTTGGAGGGCAGAATGTCATGTTCTTAACTGTCGAATGCCTTTAAGAAGCCAGGAAAAAACACATCAACTCATGTGCCAGTGTTTGCTGCTTAGGTTCATCTGCATCGTGCTAGTAGTAGGTTTCTAATGCACGATCGAGTTCGTCGGAAGTCATGCTGTTCTGATGCTACCTAGCTAGGCCGTTAGCACATCAGAAATAATAGCTTCCTTGTACTTTGAAAGTACCGGTTATAAGGTGATGGAATGATAGTTGGCCGAATCCGGACGACCGACATTATTGCGAATAGAAGTAAGCATCCCGTAAATTGTTACAACATGGGCACATTCAGCGGCTTTACCACAAGGAACGTAAAGATGCCACTATAACGGTTATCCATGGTCACTGGAGAACAGAATTTTCACATGAAGACGAGTAATTGCCAATTTTATGAAGTACTGGACCAGCGTGGTCTCTCAGCACCAAGTAGTCGACGAAAATTGCTCGCGAAGCATTCTCCCTCCTAACATGGATAAAATAAAAGCAGTTACGAAAAACAAAATGCAGACAGTGCTTCGAAACTCACAAGGTAGCAAGCGCATCGGGAATTGATTGCATCAAGCCAAAGGGTGGCGAAAAAGGATGCATTTTCGGATCTGCTTGCTTTAGCTGTCCGCTCAATTCTTCTCCCGTTTCTTCACAAATGAATGCTGCCAGAATCACGTTTGTGCACAACATCTCAAAGCTGACCTCTCTAATGAACACTTTCGCCCCATTTTTGTCCCGTCTGTGTTCGAGCGCCCACGGTATCATATACATTTTGATCTCGGGTTTCTTACATTTCCATCCGATCGGTTACAATTCGGCTTTTTACGTAAGGACGGATGTTTCGAGGCCCCAGCTATTTTACACGCTGCTCTCTGCTCTTCGCATCCACCTTGCGTCCCTTTCTCTTTTTCGGCGATAGCTATATCGAAGACTTTTGATTCGGTTTCTCATCACTCATTGCATTTGGTGCCTCTAAATTTTGCCTCGAATACTTGTGGTCATATTATTCACTTGCTATCTCAACCTATAACGGAATTAGTCTTCATCTTGAAAGAGGGGTTCAGCAGGATGACCTCTATTACCCCTGCGTTTTATTATGACTCCAGATGAATCGCTCCACGGAGTGATAGACACTCCTCGATTATCCCCAGCAGGTCCTGTCGACTACGTTATCATATTTGCTGAAAATCCAAAGACTTTGGAGAACCATATGCGTCGTCTTCACCAACACCTACAGCTACTCGGTATGTCTAATGACCCTTTACTGCATGGAGTATCTATTTTTTTGTCCAAAATGAACCATAGTTATGGCTTTTGCATGTTAGCAGCATTGAAATGATGGGTATGTAATCAATTTTGGACTTTTTTATTTGTGTCTTGATTAAGATATGATGCCTGTGGGCAACAGTGTGCATTAGTGGTAGGATTAATGCCTTAGATGAAAGTGTGTCAAACTCAGCATACAGATCCCATGAAAATATATGTACTGGACACATAGGCACAAGGAAACATCCTTGAATGGACAGACATGTAATTATGTATGGCTTAAAGTATTTTTAGCAAGGTGAACAAAGGTGTCTTAATCATTAAGAAAATGGAAAGAAATAAATTTCTGGATCCTACAAAATTTATGACATAGTTTTTGTATATTCTTAAAATGACTATTCAGAAATAGAACTCATAGAAACAGGTACTAGAAGCTGTCAAACAAAGGTACATAGCACACTTTCTGCATGCTATGTGGGGATACTTATACACCTAGGTCGTTTGCAATGACCTTTATTTCTCAATGGAAACCGGCGTGTGGTCTGTTCTGTCAGTTCTGGTAAGTTTCTGAGGAACGGGTGCTGTTGGCCGACGCTTGGACTTCAGTGAAAGCTGGTTCTCGATGTCCGATGAAGGCATGCCTTGCTTTATTGGCGTAGTGACCCTCAAAATTTAGTCAACAAATGACATTTTGAAGGTGTGAAGGAACCACTGGTCTTTCCTCAACAATTTCTCTCCGATTGCATCTCAGAAATACACCCGTCATGCCTGCACTACAGTTGTGTCCAGAAGATGCCAACTTATTTTCTAGTACCACTTCTTTTACCTGAATAAAATCTGATAGAGAGCTAGAAATGAGTCCAGGGTGCCTACTTCGCTCATGAAATTATTTATGTCGTCACTACATATGGACAATCCGAGTGGACATTCGCAAGCTGGTACTTGTCCCAATGCTTAACTTGAGTTGTTGGCACAATTCTGTCATACCTTGTTAGTAATATGACACCCTTGTTATCAAACCATCTAATAGCTCTGACATCAACAATATCTATGGTTGCTGTACGAATAACAAGGTAACCCCTCCCATGCCTCCTCATTACAGAATCAGAAGGAAGTTGGCAGCCCACATTAAACGGTTGGTCCGAATAGTGCCAACACCCACAAGCTGATAGCAGTTCCACAAGGGAACGTTGAGTGGTATACCTGCAAACCAATTGACGAAGTATATCTTGTATCATCGTTCTCGAGGGAGTGGTGTCAGAGGCCTTAGGTTAATATCAAAAGAACACTTCAATTCTGGCTCACCCTCCACAAGATCAATATAACCTGCGTAGAGCTCGAGATTATGGAGAATACCATCCAACTTGATAGGACATATACTTTATTTCCCCGCTTCTTGGGCTTCCTTGGGTTACGGATTCTTTTATCTACATTTCCCTTTGCAAAGTACCACCTGCTCGTCGATGCTCGGCCACTCATCAGTTAGAGTGGTGTTGAATACCTCGATCAGGACTTTAAACAGAGGTCTGGATTTGTACAGTTTGTCTGTATTAGGAACAGGCATTGCCAAGTTGTCATTAAATGCAAACGGTTTTTTATTACTTCTAATCTATTTATGGTCATAGTGTCTGAAATCTTGGGATAGCGAAACTCGTTGTTCCAGTTGAGACGTACGTTAGACATCCGAATAACACCTTTTATGTATCGAATACCAATAAATTGTTCAGCTCTCTAACTGTTGCACTGAACAGGAAGCTCGGGTTCCTTTAATATAGAATACTTACTTAATTCTTCAACCAGAAGCTGCAACAGGTCTGGTATGAACTTTCTTGAAATGTTATTGAGGACCGCTTGTGATATTTGTTGATGGAGCAACACCATTAAAAAAGCTCTCAATATGGAGAATGTCCTTGGCCTCACTTTCTCGCCAAACAGGTCTGCGGAAAGCACCTGGAACTCCCTGGACTTCAAGCAATTCATCGGGATCAGCATTGTCATCGTGGTCAGTATCTGAAGCAGATGGATTTCAAAAAATAATGATTAAAAATAACTTTAATAGTGGAGTAAAGCATATGAGGCTGAAGTGAAAAATGTGAAGATAGAAAATACATTTTAGCGGTATGAATCACAGGGATTTATACTGTTTAATTTATGGAAAAATAAAAAGAACATTAGGCAATCAAATCTTCTGGCAAACACAAGAAGCGCAATATCGCAAGGTCATCAGAATAAATGTGTGCTACTGGTATTTATTCATCATTAGAAGGTGATAGCTCACTGTCCCCAGAGTCAACTGGCACTAGTCGGACAAGAACATCTATATGCCTAGATCTGGTGTCATAGGATCTTACAGGATCCATATTTTTCTGTACAAAAATTACAATTTTTACTGTAAAGTGTGAAAATATTCCACTGGATTTCGAAAAGCAGGTAAACACACGTCAATCAAAAAGAAGCACATAAATTAATGTCATTTAGGAAAGTCAACAGTCAGGCACTGAGATGATACTAGAAAAACCAGCCCCTTTACTGCTTAGCGTTACTTTCAGGCAACAACGCATTCACAGACGTAAAATAATAAATAACCATATGATTTTGCTTTCAGTACTGCAGATGAAATTTATATTGACTTTTCAATGTAAGCCAATTTATTTTTGGAAAACTTACTCCTTATTAGCATGAAATAAGTAACGAAAAATGTCCTGTTCTCCGCCTGATTATCCCCCCCCCCCAAATCATTCCTCTGTTTTGGCGCTCAAAAGAGGAATTTGTGGTCAAACCGAACGCCAGACAATCGAAATAAATCGTAAATATCTGTCCTATCAAGAGAACACTCTTAGTATGAACAAATGTGAAAACAAGTTGGTGGACAATTTTCTGGTATGTTGCCTACAGGCAACAGTATACAGTAACGCGTTAATCCACCGATATCTGTGGATGCGTATGTTGCGGTGGATAGAAAGACCAAACTGACAGTTCTTGACACGTCACCCCTAAGTGTGGACAATTTTGATTCCATCGATACAACTTGCTAAACGTTTTACATCGCTGGGTATTTAATTGGAAGGGAAAACTGTCTTCCTCCTCTGGATGAACTTAGCAGACAACTGGCGGAGGTCACTAAAGTGCCCCTGAAACCGCGTCAACGATTGGATATTTTACGAAAGTTTTCAAATCCTTACCATTTTCATAGTTTCTATCTCTCTGTGCCTCACCGGAAAACTTTGAAACACGTGGATAGACTGATTAGAGTCTAGGTCCGCAAACGGCTACGCTTACCAATGAATACACTAATAGCGTACTTACATGCCTCTAGCTGGGATATTGGACTTGGCAGTCCATCCTTAACTACTAACATACCGTTATCGCGGAAAACACGGTCAGAAGGGCATCTTTTAAATTCCCATCCCATTACTAGTTGAACGATTCGGGATCCGGCAGCCGCTGCTGTCCATCGACTTGCAAAATCACCTGTGCACGTCGTCATGGATAAAACCACAGCGGTGGCAGCTTGGGAAGAAGCCCTCTTAAGTTCAAGCGATGGAAGTACATTATCTGGGACGCGGAAAACCCCAATATCACAATAATGGCTGAGGGAACCGGCGAGGATTTTTCCCCGAAATTTTATCCTAGGAATTCCACTGCTTGGGCGTCTTCTATCAACTAACGCTCGTATAATTAGAAGTAGCCCTCCTCTAGATACCTGTGCTCTTAATTGCCGCAAAATTGCGGACAAAATGGAACAAGATCTCACGTACTGTAATCTTGAGAAATGACTCACGACGCCCGCTGTAAACGCCATAATGTTATAGCCCAACAGATTGTCAAAGTCTTTCAGACTAGAGGTGCCGGCGTTATCTCAGAATCACAGATTTTAACCCCCAAGTCTTCTATCAAACCGGAAATTCTAGTCCCTAAAAATTCCATTGTAAATGTCCTGGATATAGCACTCTGCTATCTAGATAGCTTGGAGCGTGCATACCATATTAAAATGGACAAATACTGGGTGGGCGCGATTGCTTCCGCCATATCACAATATATTCAAGCTTAATTTCCAGGATCAGGTGGCTTTGTTCGCCAGCCGATTATTATTAACAATAGAGGTTTAACACACCCGGCGTACGCAAAAATTCTTTCTTCATTGGAGCTGACCAAATGTGATAAAATCGACATCTGTGTTTCGAAAATTCGACTCTTCCTGCGTGTTCCCGATACGTACAAGCGAGGGGCTTACTCCAATAAGCAACAATCAAGCAACAGAAGCAGTACATCACCCACTTGAACTGAGCTTTCGCTGCCATACAATCATGGTGACCTATGAAATAAAGAATAATAAGGGGGAGATAAGGGGACTTGCCTGAAAACCTTAATCCCCTAAGCGAATATTCAGTTTCAACGCGTTTACACCTTGTGTGAACAACCTATCCTCACAAATAGCTTGCTATCGTGCCAAGATAATGCGACATCAGCGAGAGAGCTTCCTTGCGTCTTTCACTGCCCCGTGTCATAATCAGCCATTACCCCGCAGATAACTCAGCGCCAACCACACTTTAAACAGGCAGTCCGACTGAGCTTCAGACGCGCCACTGGTGTCGACTGCGAGCCATGTCCTGTAAGGTTTGGAGCTAAGCATAAGGCGGGTCACCTGGACCCCAGCCTGATAGGCGAGAGCGACCGAGGGCACCAAGTTTGCTCGTCAGTGACTTCAGTTCACGTTTCTAAGTCAACTTTTGTCCACATCGAGCCTTGCGCCACCCCACACCTGGCAGACTAAACAAGGCCCTCTTAGGCAAGCGGTGACCAAACATTCGTGGTACATGCCCGAGGCGACGCAACTTATTCAATGCTATCTGTTGTTCTAAGGAACTAGCTTGGTTATCACTGCCTAGTAGGCGCCTATGCATATAATCTTTACGGACACGCTGGTGTCATCCGACACCAGCCATGCTTCGCTGACAACGATGATCAAAGAATTGGAGGCTCCTCAGATCTTCAGACCGAAGGGGCCAAGTCTCAATACCATAGAGCAGAACGGCCCCCAATTTGGCCTTGTATTCACGGCCTTTCATGCAGAGGGAAACTCCGTTCTGTCGTCAAAGATGCCGCAGGTTCAAGAAGGCAGCTCTGGCTTTCGCAACGCATGATCTGACTTCAGTTCCTATGTGCCCATTGTTGCTGATGCAGCTGCCAAGGTAAGTGAATCGAGCAACCATCTCAAGTTCCTCGTTAACAAGGGTCAAGGAATCATCAAGTGTCTGGTGATTTTACAGCAGCAATTTGCACTTTAAAGGTGCAAACCGCATATCAAATAATGGGACCACTATGGACAGGCTATTCAGGGTTGACTGTGCCACAGCGACATCTTCGAAAAGCAAGACGATATCGTCCGCATAATCAAGATCAACTAGCCTTTTACCAGGAAGCACTTCAACGCCTACGGTGCGATTCCGCAAAGGAACACTCCATGATAGAATCCATGACGAAGTCGAACAAAAATGGCGAAATTCGATAACCTTGACGAACACCACTTGTGGTCGGAAAGCTCTCCGACAGGTCGCCGTAGACCCTCATGTGGCCTGTAGCGTTCGAGTATAGAGCACGTAGGATGTTCACATATTTCGTGGGAACACCTTTCCGCGCAAGTATTTCGACCAGATTCGATCGGTCCACAGAAGCGAACGCATTCTTGAAATCGAGAAACATAGCTATTGTCGGTCTGCGGTATGCGTGGCGTTGCTCTAGCACCTGTCGCAGAGTGAATATATGGTCTATACAGCCACGTCTTGGTAGGAAAGCTGCCTACTCTTACCTACTGCGAGGTTTCCATTCTACAGTGTGGCTCCGAACGAAAAGTGAGGCCAATAATTTTGTCACAACTGACGTCAGGCTAATACCCCTGTGGTTATCACAGTCTGTGCGAATGCCCTTCTGGTATATTGACACTACCATTGATTCACACCAGTTAGCCGGGACACTCTCTTCCTTCTTGATCTGTTCGAATAGTGAGGTCAGTGCTTTGCAGAGGACCTTATCTCTATCCTTAAATAGTGCTGGTGGGAGGGGATCCGGGCCAGCAGCACGAAAACGATTGAGGGCTGTGGTCGTGTTTCGTACCTCAGCCTCCGATGGATCCTCTAAATTAACCGGCTACAGCTCGTCCTGCATCAGCTGGATAAGAATTGGTCCGGGAGAAAGTGGCCAACTGATTTAACCTTGAAAGTGTTCCGCCCAACCAGCCATATTGCGCTTTTATTGTGAATCAATGCCCCCGCGCAGTCTCTAATTGTCGCACTGACACATGGTTTTCTAGGACCGGTGGTGCGGATCAGTTGGACGAGCTTAGGGTAATTGCCTACTGCTCCCACCCGATTGGTCCACCAGGATTCCTTATTAGCACACAGGCTCCGCTTTAGTTCGCTTCTAATATTCCCTCTGGTAACGTGGTGCTCAGAGCCAGCCGGAAGTTCTCTTCTGGATTCAAACAGATTCACTGACCTCTCGGATATTCAGTGGCTGGTGCGGTGACGATTGATGGTCCCGCAAATAGATGCTCCTGCGTCGTGCATGGCTGGCGAGATCATAGGTCACTGAAGCTCAGTGTCATTAGGACAAGACATCGAAAGTTTGGCACGCAGTGCGTCTCGATAGGCTTGCCTAACCGAGGGCTGAAACAATTTCTTCGTTACCAATCGTGGGAGAGGCTTGGTGTGCCTCCTGATCCATTTCATTGAGAAACGACACTTACCAAAGCATGATCAGAGTCGACGTAAATATTCCAGAACGAGCGAAAATCCAGTATGGAACCATGCCACCTGTAACTAATACGCAGTAACGAATTCAGAAAAAGCACTTCCCCAGACCGCAGTTAGGCAGGAACAAGACACAGTACGAAACAAAGTGTATCGGGCGAAGCAGTGCGACGTGGCTTACATGACGCACGATTTAAAGTATGAGTGAAGATCTATAGATTGATCAATGCGAGGGAAACTAATAAGAACGCGGTCTGGCCGAACTAACTAATCAATATCAGCGACGGACGTAACAGCAACCTACTGCAATGTGACCAAGTTGTGTCCATCGCTCGCCAAGTGGCACTTCGGCACTCATTATCTAAAATTGGTGCTATTAAGAAACATCTGGTGCTCCGCACACAGTGACAGCAGATGTTCGCCGTTGTCAGTTTCGTTTCGGAGTTAAGCCCATAATTACCACCCAGCTGAGATTCTGAAGAACTGGTACGCCCTACTTGTGCGTTTTTATCCCCTGCAAGTATTACGATATCTAACTAATGGCCCTGTGTACTAGCGCGTTCAATTCATGATAGAATGTGTCCTTCGCGGCGTCAGAGCTGGAGTCCATGAGAGCATAAGCGGAAAGCACAAACAGCATTTTGTACTACTTCGTGAATCAACCTTAGTTGATGTCGTCAAGCGGGCTGCACACAAACGGCTGCTCACCGGGATCCAAGCAATCAACGGTGGCTCAGCCTTGGAGCTCAGAATGATACCTACCCCACCCTGACCCGTTAATGCTGCAGCAGCGGCTCCGGAAGCATGCAATCAGTAGCGAGGTGACAATCCGGGCGCAGTTACTTAAACAATCTCAGTAGGGTCCTTGATCTTAGGTTCGGATACACAACCTACGTCAATACCCAGTGTGTCCAACGTGCGTGCGAGTGCAGCCAGTTGACCTATTTGTCTTAGAGTGCGGAAGTTGAATGCCGCCGGGGAAATGAGGCAGCATGGCCTTATAAAGGACGGTTGGGGATATGTATCCGGTGGGTGTTACGGGAAGGTGCCTGCAGAGAATTCTACTCCCGTGGCACTTCGGTTACTCTCCATTAAGCTGGGAATTATAGAAGGAATGTTAGTAATGGGAATAAGAGCAACAGCTGGAAAAGAAGGAAGGGAGGCGCTAGCAGCAGCAGGTTCTTGCTTATCCGCCAGGCTGTATGCAGCAGAGAAGGTGAGTCTTAATAATCTACGCGACACCGATGCAGGATGTAATTAGAGTTTGGAGAAATTGAGATGATTGCATGTGGCTTGAGATACTGCCCTTGCGCCCAGACCTAGACAGGAGGACGATTAGGGTCCTCAACCAAAGCCTTTGGCTCAAAAGCCTGTCCGCAAGGCAGCGGGGAGGTGGCAATGATTTAGTTTTACAGAAGTGGATGTTATCTTATTACAAACTCTTAACCTAGAGGACCAGAAGACTGAGTTTGTCAGACCTTTAACTATTTACCAGCCTGGTAGGAGTAGATCTCAAAGGGCCCGGCGGCATCAGCCAGTATAGCTCAATGGGTCAATGAGGTACGCAAACCGTCGCATTATCTTAAGGTCCAGTCTCCTTGCGACGGCCAGTATCGTTACGACGGCAAAGCAAAGCATCAGCAGTATGCCGGTACTGCGTACCGGCGCTTTGTTGTCGCGCAACCACCACAATTCACACGTGGTTACAGGTATTGCGAGGGTCACCCCGCCCCTACGCAGGCTCGAACCCGCGACGTCAGATTACGAAACAAGCTTGTTACCTTTAGGCTACTGGCTGAAAGGGGCTTGCTCCAGCTTTAATTAAACGCAATCACTATGTAATTACTGTGATAACAACGGTTCTGCTTTAAGTGTCTCTATGTTTATTTTGACAGTTGTTTCCTATTCCGCAGAGACATTCGTCCTATCCTGACTTGTTGTTGTAATGCTCGCTTCTTGAGCCCTGCATACCATCGCCAAAAATAAATGTTCATGACTGAATCGGAATGACCGTCTCACTTGAGAATAGGAGAAACACCCCCCGTGTTTCCGTATCCCGGATACGTACATTTCGTCAAAACAGTGTTGGTAGAATCAAAACGAAGGCTCCGCTAACTTCACTGCTACGGCCGTAGGTAACTTCGAGTGCATGATACCAACTCCTAGAGAGATGTGCTTACGCACACAACAGCTTTATCCAGTACGATTTCTGTATTGCAGGATATGTGGGTGAGTTTTGGTAGTGAGACAGCCATTGTCGTAGAGTTAAGTGGCCAATGATCGCACTAAAATGTAGAAGCACATTGTAGGCGCAGAGTATTTGCCGCGTCCTTCAGTGGCCGCTGGAGTCCTTCATTCGTGAAGCGACACATATTGCGCACATTGGTTCCGCCCGTTTTCACATGGAAGAGCAGCTAACATGCAAACCTAAGCAATTCAACACATTACCTTCCAATCCTTTGCACGTTTTCCCATCCATAATGTTGTGAATTAGAAGTCCCCTGATCCACTAAATATAATATGCTCACCTGCTGTCGTTATGCGCCTTATGTAGTAGTGGTACAGGTACCTAGCAGCATTTGTTTCTTGATTCACTCGCTGTTATGACGACGTGTGACCGCATGAGATCTGCAACAAAAAATACATCATTTCTGACGCCTCACTAGGCGGTAAACACATGCGCTTGATTAAGCCACTTACTTCTAGGTCGCGGTTCCCGAAGGAACTCTTCCGTGGAATTGTGTTAGGTTACACTCCCCTAATTGCGCGGTTGCATACAGATTTAGCAGGGAAACTGGGATATAGTGGCAGTTGTTGCCAACCAGTTAGACAAGCGTTTTCGCCTACAAGGTGGTCGGATTTCATACTGCTTTGGAAAGAGCCCATGGATGCGCTTGAAGCGTGGTTGGACAAATGTACTTGGCTGTTGCGATAGCTCCGAGCTGGTTTAAGGAAGTATAAAAGATTTCCGGTCGATGGCCTGAGATTCCTCAGTAATAAAGCATTCACGAGTAGTAATTTCTTAAGTAAAGAAGTATACAACCTCGGCATATTTTGTGATGTTTGTTACTGCATTGTTCATCTTAATCTGGCAGACTTAATTGCTTGAGGTAAATGGATCAGACCACTGATGTCTACACACAGTAGGGTGTATTGTGGCGATACGATGACTTTCCGCCTGATGGCAGATTACCGAATAAACATTCCCCCGGCGAGTTATGAAGTTTACTGTTTTTACCTTTTTCCGCTACCATTCGAGACTGCCACTAAAGCTGGCACACCTAGAGCCTCACCCACACGTCACATATCCAATTACACTCGCGAGCATGCATTTATGTTTCACCAGGTAGACCCAGTGCCATTACAGCTATAACTATGGTGGAAAGCGATAAATTATTTGTCGGTTCTTATTCACCCAGCGGGATTCACAATGGGTCACAATCGATTGTATTAACTTTTCAAGAAACATTCATCCCCTACCGACACAGTTGTCAAATTATCTCCTATTTGACTTATGGGCGATCTCGCTATGTACTTGTGTCGGGGATTACCAGACAGAAGCGTGTGGCCTCCAGCCCGCAAGACCGCGTCCCGTCGAATTCTGTTCAAAGCCACTCGAAACAAATTCATCAAGGAGCAAAAGAGGATTCTGTCGCCGGGATTGAGAATAGTTTGCAAATAGGACTTCTAACCCTAGCACTAGCCTCCCAGTAGTTGAAGACTTGAATGACTGAAGGCGTTTGATAACCAGCTCCCAAGGACTTTTCAACCAAATACGTTTGTGATACTGATACTGATACTGATTAGAAGCAGCGAGGAGAGCATACTCTACGTAGCTGCATCAATTGTCGCTCTTGGACATCAACATATTAGTTACCTTACCACTCTTTATATTTTGCCTCTTCGAAATGTTTGTCGAGAAGCTTCTTAAATTCGGCCACTGAATTCGCCTCTATTACTGGCTGCGACAGGTTGTTCCAGGTATTCACCACTCTTCTTCAGAAACAGAGTTGGTGAGCTACCCGCTTCAACTGCGGTACGATAAGTTTGTACTGGTGTCCTCGCGTGCTGCTTGGTGTGCGCAGATGAAGCAGTTGTCTCAACATGGGGTATTCACTAAGATGTAATATCCGGTGCGTCATGATTAAGTCAACCCTCAGCCGACGATATGCTAGGGTGTACAGCCCTAGTTGCTTACATCGGTCTTTATATGGCATACCTCGTAAGTTGGGAATCAGCCTAGTGGCTACATGCTGCACCCGCTCAAGCTTTTCTACCTCGCCCAGCGTGATGGGACAATACGCGGGAGAGCCGTACTCTAGCATTGGTCGTATTATCGAGACGAAGAGGCGAGTGGCAATCTCTTCGGACCAACTGCTGAAGCTGCGCCTGAGCGCCCAAAGCATACGAAGGCTGTTTTGGTACAGCCTATTCGTGTTGTCAATGGACTTTAGGTCGCAGCGTGAGAGTACACCGAGGTCGCGCACGAAAGACGCCGGATGCAACGGTTGACCAGCCACTGTGTACGTTCGGCTGTGCTCGCATTTACCCAACCTCAGCAGGGTTGATCGGAAGGTTAACCTCTGTAGACCATGTTGAGAGGCTGTCGAGATTCTGCTGAAGTAAATCACAATCATTGAGTGTGCGGATTACTCTCCACACCTTCAAGTCATCTGCGAACAGCGCACATGGTGATTGGAGTAGCTGAGGCACATCGTTTACATGGATCAGAAACAATATCGGCCCCAGTACAGTGCCTTGGGGCACGCCGCTGCTCGATGAATACCAGTCCGTTAGACGGTCGTCCACCTGGACTCTCCACTTTCGATCAATAAGGAAATTGCTGATCCATTTGTGCAGCGAACCACCAACACCGCACATCCTCAGTTTGTCAAGGAGCACTGCATGGTTAACCTTGTCAAAAGCCTTACTGAAGTCAATGTAACTGACATCGACTGAACGGCCTTGGTTCATCGTTGTAACCACTCGTGCCTTGGCAACAGTAGGTTGGTGATGCACGAGCGACCTTTCATGAAACCATGCTGTGCAGAAGTCAACAGGTTTTTCGACTCGTGAAGCTGCAGAAGGTTCTTCTTCACGATCTTCTCGAGCGTCTTTGCCAAAACTGCCGGCAGGCAGATCGGCCGGTAGTTATCCACTTTACTTGGGTTACCACCTTTCGGTATAGGCTTTACGACTGAGCATTTCCAGTCGTCTGGTAACAGTCCAGTGGATAGTGACCTGTTAAACAGTTCAGTTACAGAAGACGCGATGATGGCTGATAGGGACTTGAGGATCAGTGGGTGTATACCATCTGGCCCAGCAGGCTTGGTCCCGTCAAGATTTGCTAGAAGCTTGCGCACATCCTCAATATTGCAGTCCAGGCTGTTAAGTTCGGCTGGAGCGGTACTCGTCGAACTCGTTACAGACACGTGGTCACTTGCAAATACTGAGGCGAAGTGCGTCGTCAATGCAAAAGCACGATCTGTACTCGAAATTAGGGGCTGCCAATTGGAGTCTTCTAATACTGGGACATTGGCCACAGGCCTCAGGCGCCGTTTCACGTATGCAAAGATCCTCTTGGGAGCAGTTTTTGCGGCGGCTGCAAGCTCCTCTTCGAAGCTTCTGCGTTTTCTTGTTTTCGCATCGTTGCAGCGATTTCGTTGTACCTTGTAGGCATTGTAGTCCTCATCAGAGCCAGATAACAAGAACTTGTTCCATAGTCTGCGTCGTCGTCGGGCCAGTTTGTTGTACTCTTTGTCGAACCAATGTGGTTTGACTGGCCCAACTTTTCGAAATTTGAGGGGTACAAATCGGGCGCACAACGATTTCACTCCCTCTTTAATGATAGTCCAACAGGTTTCAATAGATGAATCCTGTGGTAAAGACCAGTCCGTCTGGCTCGCTGCTCGAATGAGGCCATTAAAGTCCGCCTTCCAATAGTTGAAGTTTGGCTCTAGCGGGGAAGAGTACGGCAGTGGTAGTTCCATATGCCACTAACCTCAAAAAATTAGCCCTATCTGTAGTGTTCAAGTAAAGTAGGATACCGCGGGGAGTGCTTTTTATTAGCAAGGAATGAGTTCATACTCCTGTCCGACGTTTAGTATAACCTCATCTAATTATATGTCTAATTCAGTTCAAGCCACTCGGTAAGTCGTGGTATATTTGCTCAGCTATCTACGTCCTTTGCTATGCCATCGCTAACGTGAACTCTGTCCTGATGGATTATTTGGTTTCATTATACGGTGTAACTCTATTCATATAAAAGTGGAGAACGGAATGAGTGCTGAGAGATATAGAACAAAAGTCTGCTCCTTCCATGTCTTTTCCAGCTTGCATCGCTCAAACTGCTATGAAATATACTCTTGGGAGATTTCATCTGCTTTTCAGAGGTGCCTACAACATATTTTTGCTATACGCCTTTACTATGCTCCTTGACTGGCGTGGCGTGCTGATCGCACAAATCTTGCTCTGTCACTCTTTGTCGATTTGCGGAGACAATTTTTGTCTCACTCTCAAGCATTTATACTCATTCGATCAAGCTAAACAAGTGCAATCCAAAGCTACCAATCAATTGGATATAACATTGACGGTTCGTTTTTCCTGGTCCTTTTGCTATTTTGGCGCTTTCCATGCGTGCGCACAGCTGCCAAACTTGATCGTTTCGAAGTCCAACAACGCTACTTCTCGTCTCATCTGCTAGATCACGCTGAGGACTCTTCAGCAGATATTGGAGAAAAGCGCCACTTCCCTTACCTCGACATCGCTTGCAACCAGCCTTTGACCCCATTCGACATCCACCCAAATCTCGCGGCACCGCATCCGGTCGATAACTACGCGCAAAAGGCTGCGCATGAAATCCCAGTACCCACCACTGACTCTCGTGCCGTGCTCGTCGAAATGGTGGCTGGACCCAACACGTGACCTGTAAAGCGATCACTGACCCCCTGTCTAACAATCACTGTGGAATGTGAGCCGGTAACTGCATACTGCTCTGCATTTGAGCCCTAGACGCATCTAACTATCTCCTACGAGATCGCTCTCAGTAGCCGTTTTATGGAATCTTTAGACCCCAACAAACTGCGCACTTATTGCAAATGACTGTTACCTCAATAAAAATGAATGCCTCCTCGACTAGAAAAAAGAAAAAAATTCAGGAAACCGCAGCCAAATACGTTGCTACTACCTTCAATATCCTACCTGATAGGCTCAAAGGCATTAACAGCCACGAGAAAGAAATCAATTCACTAAACAACAAATTCACTGAATTTAGCACTAACTACGACCAAATTTCATCATTCTGTGAACTAAGCAAAGACTCAGCTAACGTGAGTTTGGCCGGTTCATTACTATCAATTATCAACTCTGAGACCCAGGAGCGCGTGTGCAGATCAAAAAATGTGAATATGTTCAATATACCTGATACTTAATATCGAAATTTAAAACCGACCTCCTCACTGCGTACAACATGAACGGGTTTAACTGCGTTTGTATAAGACTTCGGAAAAATGCAAAAATGAAGTCGTGTCCGAATTTTTTCAAAGTTCTCCGATGAATCAACTGCTAATGCGTTTCTGAGATTCAAACGGCTGATTACTACAAGAACCAAATTCAAAAACACTATAGTCTGCAAAGACCACACATCACCAGAAAGATGCCTAGCTTTTAAAGAAAAGCCCCCGACTGTGTTAACTCACTATCCACCAAGTCACCGAATGAACAGTGAACTATACCTAGACAGAACACCGTTAGTATCGCTGAGAGATTCTCCACATACTAAAACTTTACCCTTGCGGCTCATACTCTGAACAACACTACACCTGCTAAGTCGTCGAATACAATGAAACAACCCCAGGAACTAAATCTCAGCATGACAACAGCCGAAATCCAACCTATCTCTGCTGCCCCATCTACAAGTAACACGCGTATGAAAGATGCTGTGTGTACTACACGTCTCCGCCATAACTTCTGCAGAGCGTCGATATGACTCGCTAACTCGGTCCCGGAGAAGTCAATGGTCAATGGTATATAGCGGATGAAAAAGCCGAAGCTTTACATGTCCCTCCGGATGATCGGTTAGGGGTGAGCAAAATAAAGACAAACATGGTAATGGGAAATAGTGAACAACCGCAAATTGCGAACTTGCTAATTACAGCGTTCCCGTCCGTTTTATCTACTATGGACGGTTATCATCTGTGGTTTCCGTGCAATAATGGAGGTGCATTGGTTTGTTTTTGTTTTTCTGCTGTGTATTTGGGTCGTTTGGATTACGTAATATAACTAAAGCTTTTATTCTCGACAAGGCGAAGCATGCCTTTACGAGCATGATCATTTTGACAACAGAATGTGTGATCAAAAATGTGCAAAAATCTGATATACGTGACATAACAGCTTATGTTTGTGTAGTGGGGTATGTAAGTATGTGTGTGTGTATTCAGCTGCGTAGTTTGTGCTTGTAATTGTGCTGCTCCATTCTCGGATGTTTGATATGATCAGCAATATGCGAGTGGAAGATTTGTGTCCGTAGGTTGGAAAGGATTATGGTGTAGTGTGGCAGTGCACTGTCGGCAAGTGCTCTGAACACGGCTAACGTGGAGGCTGAGATAACAGCTTCTGAGAGGGTATTCCATGTGTGGCAAACACGCAGCGAGAAGTTTCTCCGACACTCCAACCGACTGTATTTTCTGCCAACTTGAGATGATGACCTCTCAGTTGGCTGTTGTGACTCAGCTTCAATAGGTGATGGCAGGGGTGATTAGTGTTGTTTAATATTTGGTAAACCATGATTAGGTCACCACGCAAACGGCGATAACGTCCGCTGAAAATGCCAAGCACTCTGAGGCGCTGTTCGTATGACAAGTGGCGCAGCCCCTTGACATTTTGGTCGCCCGACGTTGTGGAAGCTCCAAGACCGTGAGATCCCGCTTTAGCCATGGGTGCCATGCTTGAATTGCATATTCAACATGTGGGCGTATATAAGCGGGAAGTATTTGGCGGAAAATCGACGGTTCGAATTGCCCGAAAGCTCTCCGTAAAAGCCCACGATTTGGATCCCCTTCTTCGATGCCTTTTTGGACTGCTCCGAGCAGCCGAGATCTTCCTGGACCAACACACCGAGATCCTTTTCGAGAGAACAGTGTTGCAGATCCTGATCCTCCAGCTTATATGTGTGAACCATTCGGTGTCTTAAATGGAGCACTCGACATTTAGCCAAATTAAAGAAAAGTCGCTTTATGACGGACCATCCATAAATCCTGTCAAGATCGATTTGAAGCGGGGTACGACCTTCTGGAGCTCTGATAACTCGATAAACGTTGACGTCATCGGCGTAGAGTAAACTGATTGACGCAATTTGACACCAGATCGTTTATGAAGATTAAAAATAAAAGGGACTAATACCGGACTCTGTGGAACTCCGCATTCGACGTGGATTGGATCTGACATGGACTCACGTACTCTCACCTCCAGACGCCTGTGCGAGAGAAAACTGCAGATTCGCCCGAGGAGAGGGTCCTCAATGCCACATCCTTGAAGTTTGAAGAGAAGGATACAATGATCTAACCTGTCAAATGCCTTAGAGAAATCAAGGTAAGCCACATCAACTCCTGCACCAGCGTCCGCAGTTTCGGTCCAGCTGTCTCGTGCCAACAGTAGGTTAGTTGTGCACGACCGATTTTGGCGGAAGCCGTGTTGCTGCTAAACAAGTTAACCAAAACCATCCAGAAAGTTATGAGTGGGACGACAATGATAGCCTCCATAACTTTTGAAAGAACTAGCAGTCGAGCCACTGATCGATAATTAGCTGGTCTGAATGACTATTCTCTTTTTAAATGCGAGTTAATATTCCTTGTTTCCACATTGCAGGAACGTGCAGCTCGTCAAGGCAGCGCTGGAACAGCCACGCCAAATGTTCAGCCAAAATAGTAGCCACCATAGTAAGCGTCTCTGGGCGGAAATCTTCGATTGCTGGACAGACGTGAAAGCGCATGGATAGCAGCTTTCTAATTACGATGTCTGCGGTAACATTTATATGAGTCAGTCCTGTTGTGGGTACCATAGATGCCAAAGATTCAGGAGACCACGGGATGCAATGAAACGTTGGTGCATATTGTTGTCGCAGAAGATTCCAGGTTTCTTTAGCAGTCCGAGTTGTACCATCTACTGTTTCAAGAGGGGGAAATCCACTTTTCACCTTGCGGAGGCTGTTCACGTGCTTGTACAGAAGCTTAGAATTTGCAGTTAGTCGCTCGGCTAACTCATGTTGATAAGCTACTTATTCTGCGCGCACTAATTGAGTACACTGGTTACGGTGGACAACATAGGCCTTCCAGGTACTCGGACGCGGATGGGTTTTGTGCGTATACCACACCACGTTGCGCATCACCATGCGTTTGCGTGTCCTACTCCGTATAAACGACGTCATGTTTCTCGAACTGATAGTCTTGGTTTCCGATGCTCCCCTAACCAAGGTGTTAAACTTACTGACGAAACGTTCCCAGGCAATATCGGGTGCATCCTCGGTTAAGAAACTCCAGTCGGTCACTACAACAACTCAGTTAGTGTCGTAACTGGTTACGGTGCGCGTTGTTTGAGTTCGGTACTCGAGATATTCCGCATAACAAGTGTAACTGAAATGCAAAGTCCCACGCTCACTGCGTCCTAGAGGGTATTGCTTAGCACTCTCTCGATCATCAGTTCTTCATTAGTGAATATTCGGTCCAATATACATGGCCCCTGAATCCCCTGAACCTGCTGGGTAAAGTTACGTGACCATAAAGCGGGAAGTCTGAAATCAGAGCTTGCAGGTCTGTTTTGAATTGCTCTCCTGGTGTAGCCTTGGATTCTAGAACATGTAAGTTGAAATCAACAGCGACTAGATCGTGACTGTATTTCCTGTTTATCACCTGCTTCAATGCAACCACCAATTTGCAGTCCATCTCAAGTGTAGACGGTGGTGGGCGGTAAACAACAATCACTAGGCCAAGTTCGGTACTTCTCAGCCGGAACCTGCATCAAATGGAGTCAGGTACATCGGTTTCCGAATCGTTTATGAATTCGCATTGCAGGTTGTTACGAAAGTAGAGGGCTACCCCACCACCTTTACTGGCTCGATCATTACGGACAACGGACATGCCCGTTAGCGCGATTTCGGTATCCGTTATCTCACAGCGCAAACACGTAGCGGTGACAGCGATTGTTACACTCAACCGAAAGCAGAACAACAGTATTGCAAATGGAAGTTTAGTAGAAGTAATGGCAATAGTTCCTCGGCAGTCCACACTGGGTACAAGATCAACTGTTTAGTTTTACGCAGTTCACATGTTTTAGCTAAGCTCTCGCTTTTGAACCAAGCAACAAGCATCGCTGGTTAGTCGGGAGATGGACACTCACGCACTAGCGCGCACAATGCAGCTCCACAGGCTAGGTAGTGTAGCATGACCTTGACGCGCTCAACGTCTGTATGAGGTCCGAAGCTGCTAACGCGTGTCGAAGTCTTAATTCAGTTAATTTGCTGAGTGGACCTTGGGCATTTGTGTACATACATGAGAGATTTTCGGAGATCAAAAGTGTGTTGGGTGGAATGGATGAAGCAAGTGAGTTTACGCCGACCGATGTAAGATCGGCGGCTAGTCGTCTTTTGGGTGGGTTGCAGGCTCTCGAGGCGAATTTGGTATATAAAATCAAGCATCAGATGTCCCGGTTCCCGGTGTTCGCTAGTGCTCTTCTGTGTCCCTCCGGATGTTGTAGCTAGTGTCGAAACCGTCCCCCAGTAGGGTCATAAATTTGGTGTTTTCATTGAGAGTTGCGCCTCCACTGAGTTGTCGTTAGAAGGTCGTGGTGGTCCTGCTGTTTTCAGACGAATTTCTGTTGGCAACCTTCTACGGAATGTAGTTCAGTCCTCTAAAAAACATTTTGCTGTTAGTTCTGATTGTAAGATCAGTAAAGTATTTCGTAAATCAACTCACGACACTAAAACTGGCTGTAAGATCAATGGGAGAAACTCGGCAGAGCACCCCCATATCCTACAGATGTCTCCAAACTCAATTTGGCAGCACACTAAGACAAATGGAACTGCAGTCAGTGATCGAAATTCGGAAATCCCTAGGGCATTGCCTACTCCGCACGTTAGTATACCTCAGCTACGCCCACAACAACTGGTCTATGCCCCTCCGCCATTCCCTCTCATGAAAACCCCTCAAAATCCATTTTTAAGACAACATATCCCCAACATTACTCCCACCACTGGAATTTCCACCTCTAGCCCCATGAATCAACAGATGATCTCTGTACTAGAACACCTTCGCTGGAGTCAATGCAACCTAGAGATCTCCAAATCGCGAATGCCTTATTGTGACACACCACCACTAACAATGCTAGCAAGCAGTCCCTCTTAACCCTCCCCGCATCACCTCTTTTGGTATATTTTCTAGATACCCTACTATCTAAACTGAACCTTCATGCAAATTCGTCTGTCTTAAAACTCTCCATTTTGTTTTCATCACTGAAACATGGTGCAACGCAGACATAAGTGACTCTCAGCTCCAAATTATTGGTTAACACCTATTTCGAAAAGATCGTCTGAGCAAACAAGAAGAAGGATGTGTTATCTACATTCAAAATGATATCACAATGATGCTTGTTGATCTTCTGACTCTCATTGACCTAGAAGATCCGTTGTGGTTAGCAATCCTTTCCAGTGACCTACTACTGGGCTACACCCATAGATCTCCTAAAGCTACCAGCCACCATACTGAATAACTAGTTGATGCCATCAGGACTACCTCAAATATTTCTTACAAACACAAGTTTGTATGTGGCGATTTCAACTTACCGCAGATTGACTAGACAGCTTCCGGAATTAAAGTATCAGGGACCCTAATGGGAATAATCCATAGCATTCAGATCAATGGTTGGCCTCAACAAGTTAATCAACCAACAAGAAGAGCCAACACATTAGATCTGATATTCACCACAGTCATTCCGTCAGTGTTCATCGCTGTTGACAGCACACTAATAGGCTGCGACCACAATACTGTGCTATGCAGCAAACAAACCAAGAGTAAGTGACAAACCCACTCGTTGCATCCATCTCATTGACTGGATCATATCTGACAATCTCATCAGTACCCTGAACTGGGACGAATTCTTCTTAATACAGGATCCTGTCTTAGACACGAAAGAATTTACAAACTAACTTGCTACCTGTACCGTCCTACTAGCACCCACAATGTGAGACAAACAACACAACAGTAGTAGTCAGCACGAGTTATGCTTCAAATTAGCACCCAAGTGAAAAAGCACAAGTTCCACTATCTTAAAAATCATAACTTTGCGACCGTACTGCGAAGTCATGAAACTCTACTGAAACGAAAACTTTAAGCACAGGAGGCGGAAATCACCGAAGAAAACAAAGCGCCAAAAAAACCGCAAAGGATACAAACCTTGGCGAAACTTCTCAACAGGAGAAATCCAAAGTCTGACATTAGCAGATGGCTCAGCTGCTGAGGACGTTAGTCAAATGTGTTGAACCCTTATTATGCAGCCTCATTAAACACAGTTATCAGTATGTCCCATCCATTTCTGAAACGGAAGACAAATGAAGCGCTGTCGAGTATCCACGTGAGCCTGAGTAATATTCAAAGGAATATGGTTGGCGGCATCCGATTGCGGATTTGCCTGTCACTGTGACCAGTCACAGGACGCCTGCGCCTACAGAGGGATCATGCGTGGTTTGCGCTGCATCACTCACAGCTCCAACCACACACCCCATATCCAGTGTAAACCCAAAGGAATTAGACCGGGAGGCATGTGGATGGGAGCCACGTTTCATCAACGGAGCCGGACCACATTCCTTCACAGGCAAACACAAGCACACTCTATTTGGGAATCAAGCGCACACAAGGCGGTGGCTGGACCGTAGTCCGCTCCACACTGACTGCATGGAACCACTCTTTGATCCTAACATGGCCACAAGGACCGTGCACCCTGTCCCCTCCAGCAACGACCAACTGTCTCCTGGAGCCAGTATGGACGAGGTAGTGGGTAATAGATAGGTAGGCATCTTGTCAACATGCACATCAAGCGCAGCCACACCGAGGATATCAAGCAACAGCCAATCACTTGAGTGCAAGATAACAAATAAAATAACTCGAGTAATGCATAATGGAAACTTTGACATAGATCTTAAATTTATGAGCATAACAGATAAGTTGTTTACAAACGAAGCCGAGATAACTTCAAGAGGTCAAAAAATATATTTTACCGAAATGCCACAAACACGAAAATGTTATCGAAATGCATTACAGTTAGCTTTAGAGAAGGGAGTACTGGTAGATATTTATATAAGAAAGAAAAGCATTAGGACAAAATTGCAAACCCACCACCTGAAATAAAGAAACTTAGCATGCAGGCACGCGATTGGTAAATAGAATACAGCGTACCTACAAACGCTCCGCCGGTTCTGCCTACTTTCTCTGCAGGACCCGTCGTCGCTTCGGTAGTGATCCCGAGTGGCCTCGCTCATGGCTCACTAGGCCTGCCTGACTCAGACACTCGCGACCGCATGTGCTATAGCACCATGCGCTCGATGTCGATGGAGCACAACCCATCGGTGCTTGCCGCTTCGGCACCTGCCGATTCTTCTCTGCATGCACAAGTGCTTTCCCTTGCGCCTCAGCAACGGCCTTCATGATCAGGTCGTGGCATGCACGCCGATCAACCGCCTTCGATTCCCAATACCTGCAATCAAGATTAGAACGTGGGAGGCTCAGTTTGATAATGTCCTGGCAACAAAGCTTTGGTTTCCTCACATCCCGCTTCCCCAAACTCAGATGACCATATAAGAGTTGTTTCGGTATCCGCGTCGAATCCATACGGCTCCCATGACCGAGCCATCTCAAGTGTCGCAGCAAATTATGCGGTCCACTGCATTCATTCCACTTTGTCGCAACACTTCCGTGTCCGCAACTCTGTCGCTCCAACCGATGTGTAGAATCTGTCGCGGACACTGTTGCTGGAATCGCTCGAGATATCGCACATCTCGCCGGTACATCGTCCACGTTTCACTGCCGGATAGAAGAAGGGACAGCACCATTGATTTGTACACAATCAGTTTCGTGTCACTGGTATGCTGATGGTTATTTCAAACTCGGTACTCTAGCTTCCTGAATGCCGCCGCTGCGTTCGACACGCGGAAACGCATCTCACTGTGTCCCTGCTGATCAGTCGACACCACACTCCCAAGATAGCAGAAGCGGGAGGTGGTTTCCAATACTTCCGCATCAATGCTGATTCGAGGTATTATTGAAGATTGCACCTCCGGTGAAGGCTGAAAGAGACAGACAGTTTTGCTTGTGTTGATGGTGAGCGCGGATTTGGCCGCCGGCTAAGCCAGAACACTAGTCATGTGCTGCAACTCATCCGCGCTGTGTGCAAACAACGCACAGTCGTCAGCAAACAACAACATACGGATGGTTGTCACGGAGACTAGAGTTCTCGCACCGCAACGACGGATGTTCAGCAACCCACCATCAAGATGGTGCTCCGCATGAACATCGTAAGCAAAAGCGGCATCAAAAGCACAAGACACCATTGCATGAAGATATATATTAAACAGAGCAGGAAATAAGACACGGCCTTGCTTCCCAACAGAGATAACTGCAAAGTCATCCCAGCTCTGTTCACTCAGCTGCACCCTCGCCAGCACACCACGGTGCAGGCATTCCAGTAAACATATAAACTTACGCAGGTAACCAAAATTACCCAACACCAGCCACAATGCCTCGCGGTTCACCGTATCAAATGCTGTGGTAAAATCGACAAAAAAGCGAGTACAACGGCTGGTGTCGTTCTCTGCACTTCTCTTGCAACTGACGAGCCGCAAACACCATATCTATAGTGCTGCGACCCGAACGGCATCCACACTGCTCTTCCACTACTTTAGGTTCCACAACCTGACTGAGGAGGTGGTAGAGCAGGATTCGGGCAATCACCTTGCCCACAAAACTCAGCAACTTGATGTCATGATAATATGTTGCAAATTGTTTTCTTCCTTTGCTATTGTACAGTGGTAGCGCAAGGGCATCCTTCAGCTCAGAAGGCACCTCCTCCTCAATCCATATGCGCTGCACCATGTGGTGCAGCGTAGTCAACAACTCAGGTCCGCCGTGTTTCAATTCTTCAGGCGGGGTCCCGTCACCTCCAGGACATTTGCCGTTTCGCAGCTGAGCAAGTGCTCTCTGCGTCTCATCCAGTGTCGACGCATCCGCCAGACGCACCTGCACGTCGTGTTATTTCAGGCCGTTCAATGTAGACCAGTCAGTCACTGAATCGTTGTTCAAAGAAACAGTCAGCGTTTGATCCCCAGATCTGCATTATGTCTTCAGTCTGTGTGCATGCAGCGCCCGAACTACTATCGATTAGCGTCCTCAGCGGCTCCAACTTCGGTCCATACACCGCCTTCAAGGAGTCAAAAAATTTCTTGTATTGGTAGTATTCGGCGTAGCTTTCCATCTGCTTCGTCTTCTCCGTCTACCATGCATTTGTTATGCGACGGAGCTCTCAGGTCAAACGCCGTCGTAGTTTGTGAAACTGACTGCTCTTCCCCAAGTCACTGGGGTCTGCCACATGCGCAGCAAATGCTGCATTCTTCTCACACACCAATGCGCCGATCATCGCATTGTTCTCATCAAACTTATCAGGCCGCTTACATTTTGCGCGCTCGATGGTCTCCTCGGCAACAGCTGTCACCTGGTCGCCCACTAGGACTATGCAGTCCACATCACACAGGCGTGCAGCCCTCGGCTTCTGCAGCCCAATTTGTTTCGCCACAGTACCGAGGGAGAGAATGTTAAATTTATGCCGATTCACAGCGTGAGTGCAAAACATAGATTTACGAAAATACATGTACAGTTTGATCCGCACCAATTTGTGATCAGTGCCACACACAGCTCCACGCAGTACACGTGTCATGCGCACTTCACGCATAGCACGCTGACGTACGATGACATAGTTGAGCAGGTGAGCCTGATCACTTGGTTGGTACGTCCAAGTTGCTATATCACTAGCACTCAGTGCAAACCGACTGTTCATGGTCGTCAGGTCATGAGTAGCACACAGTGAGAGCAGCCTGTCATTGTTCGCATTCACTGAGCCAATACCATGCGGACCGATAACATCTGTCCACACCGATGCATCACGCCCCATACGTGGGTTGAATTCATCCAGCTAAAATAGTTGATCGCTCCTCGGCACAGACCGTATCACGGAGGATAGCTGAGTGTAGCATTGATCACGCGTGTCATCAGGATAACACATGGTCGGACTGTACGTGCTTATAAAGGTAGCAAACTTACTTCTTCCGAGTTGTAGGCGAACAATCATCAGTCGCGCGCTGATGCCTGTTGGTTCACCCACCAGCTGGCCATGGAGGCGATCGGATATTGCGAATCCGACACCATGTTCACGTCATGCTGATGCGACGTTCCCCTCCCAGTAGAATGTGCAGCCAGCACCTGCTTCATGCAACTTACCTTGCTCAGCGTGTCGGGGCTCCCTGAGCGTGACAATATTGATGTTGTAGCGCGACAGCTCCATCGCGCCCAGTGCACTGTCGCTCAGGGCGTTCACTTGGGTTTCGGTCCAGTATTGTGCACACGTTCCAGCACCCGATGATGAGTGTTTTGCGCGCAGGCATGCGATTGTATTGGCGGGTAATCGCACGCGAGATGGTCGTTGTGCTTCGGAGGTTTGCTTGAGAGGCTCCACCCGGAGCCTTTGGCTCAATAGCCTGACCCACAAGGCAGTGGGTGATTCGGAGGTTTGCTTGAGGGACTCTGCCCGGAGGCTTTGGCTCAATAGCCTGACCCACAAGGCAGTGGAGAGCAGATCCATCTCGGGAATGTGATTGCAGAGACCGATTGGAATCTGCTTGACGGCCGTCACACGCAGCTCTTGTGGTTCTGGAACAATCATCATATGTTTTGCGACCGTAATTGGATACGTACCTGCGACCACGGCCAGACTCAGGAGGGTTTTGGAAGGTTTGCACCAATTTGACCAGTGGGTGCCTGGCTTGAGGCGGGCGGTAGCAAACCAGTGAGCACCAGGAGGACTAGGATACTGGCAAGGCTTCCACATCATACAGGAGAACGACTCGGGTCTTCAGCCAAAGCCTTCGATTAAATTAACATCCGAAATGCGGCGATCCTAGTACCTGGCCAGTTCACTGACACATGCGGATTGGTGTCCTGGATCTTAGCAGAGAGAAGAGTGTAACCCAACTGCCACCCGGCGGTCGCCACGAGGAGGCGTCCATGACATGAGCCCATGGCACAACAGCAACAGCAGTGCGTAGACCATCTGTCAGGTTCTTACCACCACTAGCCACAGCGCACCATAGGCTCGCCCGCCACGTAATGAATACAGTCTACTTTATTATGCTAAAGCAACTTGATTTTGGCAACCTCCTGGAGTAACCCTACTATGGTCTTCTTCTTATTTCCGCAACTCCCTAACTTGATACTTACAAATAGCTCCAACTATTAATCCAGTCTATTAAGTAGGATTGTGCATTACTCATCCGATTTTGATTGACTTCTCTAACTGCTTCGGCCGTTGCATACTCCTTCCCACCCAACCCCCCATCAAACCACCGCCATCACGGGACCCCCAATCTGCATAGCAAACAACCAATTGAGAATGCCCGCAAACTAGTAGCATACGACGACAAAGTCCCTAATGAAAAAATTCACAAAAACGTCCCTATTGTAATCCTGTAAAAACCCTAAGCATTGACAGTCCCGCATGCCTGAGCAAGTTGCAATTTAGATATGATCCGTCCCTTGGTAGGCTCGGTTGCTCGGTATCACGAGAAATATACCCTAAAATTATTAAACTATCCTGGTCTGTATTCTACTATTCGGTATCTTTTGTATAAAAAGAACCTTGGTGGATCTAGGATGTTGAATTGATGCCCACGCAAACATGTCCCCCAGGCCAGTCTACGAATAAAGTAAGCAGGCAGCTGGCTGCCGCAATGGCACGGCAACCAACCTTCTGTGGTTGACCGGTTGGCTGTACCAAAGAATGCTAAGAACGAGCAATGACACTTCAAATGTGATGTCCATCACAAGTGAAAAAGATAAGAAAACGGTTACGCTACTTTTACGGGTTGTATTTCTGGCAGGACGGATAGATCTTTACTGTTTCTCGGAATAATGCTTGTTCAAAAGATGAAGGGAATGATTCTAAGCAAGCTCTGTAAGCTTGAGAACAAGTTACGCAAACAGCGATGATCGGACGTGCTTTGCAAACTCTCAGCTAAACCGGCGATGCGCAGACCAGACAGAAATGTTTTTTGGCTGGATACTGTACAAGCATAGTCTAACCATCCACCGAAGAGACCAGAAGTCGCTATTGTCAGTGCATACTGAAGCTGAGAATCATCAAATCCAACTGCGATTGTCAGGATAATTAGATCTATTAGCCGGAAAACGAGTGGCTTCAGTGAGGTGTAGCTCTCGGATGAGAATTTAATAAGTGGACAGTTCTATCCAAATCGGTAGACGGGACTCTGTGGACCAGGGAAGTGATCTGTCTCGCGTTAAGGGAAAAATCAACACTGATCTATAATGGGTAAAAGTGAGCGCTTGACAAGTCGCGTAGGATGACCGAAAAGGAAATTAGTCAACCAAAGGATAAAAGTGATCAAAAAGGTGGAACTTCGGGTTTTATGCCTCTTGAGCGATTCACATAAACAATGCGCCAATCATCGCGTTGTTCTCATCAGACTTATCAGGCCACTTACGGTTTGCGCACCCGATGGTCTCCTCGGCAGCAGCTGTCACCTGGTCGCGAATATGGTGCCACAGGTCGCCCACTAGGACTATGCAGTCCACATCACACAGGCGTGCAGCCCTCGCCTTCTGCAGCTCAATTTGTTTCGCCCCAGTACCGAGGGAGAGAATGTTAAATTTACACCGATTCACGGGCGGGAGTGCAACACGTAGATTTACAAAAATATATGTGCAATTTGGTCCGCACTAATTTGTGATCAGTGCCACACACAGCTCCACGCAGTACACGTGTCATGCGCACTTCACGCATATCACGCTGAAACCAAAGAAAACCAAAAGGATAAAGGTGACCAAAAATGAGGAACTTGGGTTTTATGCTTCTTGTGCTATTCACATAAACACAGGTGCAGGTTTCCATACGGCTACGTTACTGGCGATTACACCGTTTAATTCTACTTCCTTCCTCTTGCGCTTGAAATTGGCTGAGTTGTTATCTTAAGAAAGATGTATCGGACATATGATTTTAGTTGAAAGTACTTTCCATGTCCAGAATATAGATATATATATATATTAATATATATATATATATATATATATATATATATATATATATATATATATATATATCACATGACCAAGAAACATTTGGGGAGTCAGGGGAAGGGATGCGAAAATTCATGTGTTGTGTGGGTAGAACTCTTTCCGTTTGCCTAGGCCGAGGAAGTAGGTTGACTTAAGGGACCCCACTCTACGTCTTAAAGACCTGACCCGCAAGGTAGCGGGACGATTAACGAACACCGTTGATAGCCAGGTAGCTCAATCGCACTTTTTGTTTTCGGTTTCAGTTCACAGAGAAGCCGGTGGCCAGCATGGTTTTTCATCTGCACTCCGTTACATACTCACCTCCAGTTACAGAAGTGAGTGGTCAGTGACCCTATAGCCGGTCACATTGACTTTGACACAGCGCCTTATGGGTTCTTGTGGTATTTGATGGAGAACGATGTGAGCAGCGCAGAGCCTCACACGCTCTGAGACGCTGCCACTGATTGTCCGCGAATGCATATTCGTCTCGATTACAAAGCAGACGAGACTTATTCATAGTTACCACCACAAGGAATACATTCCTTAATCCGCAACCTGGGGACGAGCCCGATAGCGTACAGCTTCGGAATACCCGAAGAAAGAAAATGTGTGTGATTTAGTCTACTGCAGTTCATGGCAGGTTCGAGCTGTTGGCCTCTCTAGTTTGTGTTCTGGTCGGGTTGCAACAACTTGCAGCGGGTATAATTGTGGTTCACTAGTATTAAGTACATCATGTTCAGATCTCCTGGCAGACGCCGATATTCAGTGTTACGCAAGCCAAGGGAAGGTGAAACAATCTCGCGACTACCTTGCTACAAGCGGTAGGTTGATGACATACCCGTGTTCGGTTCCTCAAGAACACAGATAGAATGTGTGACCAGACGGCTGAACTCATGAAATCGGGTCAAATATTCATCTTCCGTTTTTGGACATGCTCATCAGTCGATGGGATACCGTGCTCGTTCGGCGGTTTGATACCGGAAGCCAATATGGTCTTGGCAATACCTACACTTTACCAGCTTCACACCAATAGGTTACAAAACGTGCGCTGTTTTCCCTTGCCAGACGAATTTGTTCAACTGATTGTTTGGCTGAGGAGAGGGAGACTATTACCAGAACATTTATGGAAAACGGTTACTCTTAGCGTTTCATCGAGAAGCACCGTCAGGCCAGACAGGCGAAAGAAATGGTGGTGAACGCATCTAAGAAAAAGGTTTACATTGAGCTTCCATTCAAAGACAGTGTCGCCACAATGAGGACAGCCAATAGTTTATACTCTGCCATCCAGAGAACATACTACGCCGCTGACGCGGTCGTAATTAGCAGAACCCAGAGGCTGTTGTTACCTTCAGTCAAGGAAGAGGAACCCATCGGCGCCAAATCCTATTGCGTTTGCCAATTTATTGTGAATGCGGAGTCAGTTACATAGGCAGAGCCGAGAGGGTTTTGAATTCCAGAGTGAAGGAACACCTGCCCAACTGGGTTCAACGGGAGGTCAACCAACCCACCTCTAGTGCTCCGAGCTAACGTGAGCCAACAGCGTCATCAATAGGCAGGTACATTTGAGTGTCCCAACTTCGGGTTAACCCTGTCTCGGCGTTCCGAATTCTACTGCGTCATCCTAGTTCGCAGTTCTTGCGATTCACCGAGGCCGTGGTGATAGACCGAATGAGACTGGCCCAACGTGTGAAAAAACAAATGTCTCTAACTCTTCGGCTGCCATGGTCCTAAGGCTATAGCCACCGTTCACCCTGGTGCCCATGACTGGTCTGGTGACGTTCTTTGATGATTATTTTGATTAGTCTGGTGATACCCTTTACATTGATTGTTTCCTGTTATTATAATGGTACTGACGAGATGATTCGAAATGCGCACATCTAACAAGGTTCGTTTTCTTTCTGTCATTCAAATTATTAAAGAGAACTATCTGTTTTAATCCCCTAACTATTTTTGACGCTTTACCTTGGGTATCTATTACGTAGTAACGAATTCAGACAGCACGTTTCCAGACCACAGTTAGGCAAGCACAACGCCAAGTACGCAACAGAGTGTATCGGACGAAGCAGTACGACATGGCTTACATGACACACGAGTTAAAGCATGAGTAGGGAACTATTGATTGGTCGATGCGAGGCAAACCAATAAGAACGCTGTGTGGCTGAACTAACTAATCAATATCATCACAGAGATAACATCCCCTCCTCTCTTGGAGAAAGTCACACACCGGGAACGCAACGTTCAACAGGTTTAGGTACACGTTGAGATCTACGGTGTGCAGTGTTTTGTTTGTGCCGTATCCTGAGTGGTTTGTTCCACCGTCGGTTGGACTGAGACAGATATATTTTCCTCATTTTCTCGTGTTTCTACACAACGCGGACGTATGTGAACTGAATGCCACCCCAAGACGTGATCATTTAAATTTAGGTCAGCCTGGGTACCATCACCTGAGACCACGGCTGCGGGCTGCCATGACTGTTCATAGGGAAGTCGTGCATACACAGGATCTCCCGGTTGGGAAACGACATCGTGGTCCCTGTCCAACGTACCTGTCTTGTTTTGTTTCGCTTCTATTTGCGCTCGTCGAGTAGGAACTAATAGGTGTAATCTAGTACGAAGTGTTCTACTGAACATCAGTTCTACGGGGGATTTACCCTTGGCTTCTGCCGGAGTTCTTCTGTAGGCAAAAAGTAATCGATCTAATTGCGTTTGTGTGGTTCCTGATAACTGCTTTAGCAGTCCTCTTTTTACCGTCTTCCCCTCCCTCTCGACTAACGCATTTGACGCAGGATCATATGTGGCTGTACACACATGTTGTATCACACTGCTCTGCATAAAGATCTCAAACTCACTGCTGGTAAAACCGGACCCATTATCTATAGAAACACTTTCAGGTATTCCGAAACCGCAAAGGATGATCGCACCTTTGGAATGGTCGTTTCAGCCATGTGATGAAACATCGGATAAACTGCGATCCATTTCGAATAGGCATCGATCATTAACAGAAAAAATGTTCCGTTCAATGGACCAAAGTAGTCTGCATGGATATGCTGCCATGGCCATTCAGGCCAACGCCAATGGTGTATTGGTCCTGGAGTTTTATTCGACTGATCTTGTTGGCAGAGCTCACACAATTTCAGATAGTTTCCAATTTCGACATCTAAGCCGGCCCACTAGCAATAGCCGCGTGCAAGTGTTTTCATTCGGGCAACACCTAGATGTCTATTGTGGAGTTCCTTTAGAATGAAGGAGCGCGCCTTGGACGGTGGAACTAAACGTGAGCCACCAAATAAACAACCGTCGTGTGCATTCAGCTCATTTTTCTGAAGCGTAAAATGTTTCAAATCAGCCGGGATTCTACTAGGCCAGCCAACCTTCGTGTAAACTATCACTAAGGCTAGTTTGATATCCCGATCGCCCCATCAACGAATGCCGTCACTTGTCAAAGGGGTTGTGTGGAGGTACTGCATCAAATGAATTAACTCCACCGGTTTAGCTATTGGCCCTTCGGGGTCGCGTGCGGTAACCGACTCAGGGCATCCGCCGTACAATTGTTGGAGCATGGAATGTAAGATATTTTGCATTCATACGCACTAAAGATTAAGGCCTATCGTTGCTTTCTAATTAAAAACATTTGATGGATCCACTTGGATTGACCCAATAAGGATAGCAACAGTTTGTGATCAGTTTGGATCTCAAAATGACTGCGCTAAATATACTGGTGAAATTTCTTGACACCAAAGATAACTGATAGAGTTTGTCGATCAAGGTGTGAGTAACTTTTCAGCAGATTCTAAGGCATGCGAAACGAAAGTGTAGCGATTGTAAATATCTCTCTTCCCAATTGTACCTTCCTATTCCCATTTCCATTATTTATTGTACAGTTTTGTTTTAACTGACTAACAACCGATAAAAGACTTTTTCGAGTTTCCATTCGCCTTCTGGTTACGCCTACCCGTGTTGTGCTGTTGATCGTCATCGGTCTGTTAGCTTCGTTCATCGATCATCGGATCTAACGCCTCGAATTATTGTGCTGACTAGGTTTCGTCTCCCGACCGGGTTGTGCGACTAATTGACGGCCTACCGAGGATCGTTCTTTACCGAAAGTCAGATCCAGCATTCTGACTTTATAGACTGGGTGTTCTTTTTATGTAGTTAAGCCCTTTTAATTTGGCCTTTCCACTACAAAAGCAATCAGATGAATTGCACCATTCAGCATTTTATGACACAAAACTGCTCCAAATCCGCACGAAGAAACATCACACTGAATCATCTGAGGCATTTTTATCGTAGTGAACTAAAACTGGTGTTGATGCTAAACTGGTTTTTGTACCCACTGGGTGTTTTTATATAGCAGTGCGTTCTAAGAAGCTAAACTAGTTGATACCCCCGATAAACAACGTCGATAGTGTGTTAACATTCCTAAAAATGATCGGAGTTCATCAGTATTCTTAGGCTGCGGTGCCTGTATACTTGAGGACACTTTATCCTGCAAAACATGCAGACCTCTCTTATCAAGTTTGTAGCCAAGATAACAAACAGATTCAGACAAAATCTCACAGTTAGATTTCTTTAATTTCAGTCCATACGATTCCAAACGTTCCAACACCGTCCGAAGTGTCTTTAAATGTTTAGCATCACTTCGGCCAGAAAGCAGGATATCATCCAAATATGCACAAGCATATCCTTCAAGTATATCCTTCACGATGTCATCCACAATCCGCTGGAAGGTGCTGGGGGCGGAGCTTATTCCGAAAGGAAGTATGGTATCTTGAAACAGTCCAAGATGTGCAGTTCTGGTGGTTAATTCGCATGAGTCCTCATCAAGTTCAAGTTGAGAATATGCGTGACTAAGGTCGAGCTTAGAAAATTTTTGACCAGCGGATAACGTAGCGTATGAACTTCGATGCGTGGCAAAGGATATCTTTCCACCTTGGTAGCTTGGTTGACAGTTAACTTATAGTCTCCACAGATAACAACGGTACCGTCGGGTTTGAGTACAGGAACAACTGGGTACCCCGCAATCTGAGTGTTGTATGGGCATGATTATATCTTTGAAGTGTAGCCGTTGTAATTCAAGTTCAACTTATGGACGCATAGAGTACGGTAATGTCCGTGCTTTGTAATACTTGGCATTGGTGTTCTCCCGTAGCTTGATGGAAGCTTTGAAATGTTTCAGCTTTCCCAACTTATTTTTGAATAAAGAAGAAAATCGGTTCAACAGATCGTTTAGACTGCTGTCATTGATTACGACCCCATTAATCTGCATCGTTTCTGGGAAGTATCGGATCCAATTTCTGCCCAAAAGGTTTGGTCTTTTCCCAGGTACCACTAACAAAGGTAGAGTTAATTCCCGCTCGACGAGCCAGAATTTAACCGTGCATTTTCCCAAGACCCTAATCGGATCTTCCGTGTAGGTTTGCAATTTAGAGTCACATGGTTCTAAGGGCGACAGACTCTTAATTGAATCACTATTTATAATGGCAACTGCATCCCCTGTATCCAGTTCCAAATCGATTGGTTCATTAGCGATCAGCAAACAAATCGTATATTGAGGGCACTTGTTGGGTGATACGGTACCCAAGTAGACGGAATTTAGATCGTTGTCTAGGTCTTCCAGAACGTTTTTATCCGTAAGCGGCAGCTTATTGTGGCGCCGCGATTGAGTGAGATCGGTTGGTGGGGCAGGTTCCGATCTGCACACGTGGACTGGGTGGCCTATTTACCACAGATGTTTTTTATGTGGCGGCACTCAGAAACATGAGCATATTGCATCCCGCAGCAATTGCAAACGAACTGTTTTCGAGGTTCACTTTGACTTCGTGGTTTAGCAAATGAGTGAACAGCATCGACGACTGGATGGGAAGTGAGTTCACGTAGCTGGTGCGAGATATTCTCCCTTTGATGAACGAGTAGACAAATATTCTCCCACATGATATCTGAATCGTTCAAAGGTAACAATTTTTCCTCACAATTAAGCACTGTATTTTTATTTCTTCTTCAAATCTGTCTGGCCGAATTTCGTTGTACTGTCATAATTGAGGGAACGCCTCTGTTATGATTGCATAGATGCCTGCTAAGATTGTCAGTGGCACGACTGGAGTACGCCTACGGTAACGGATTAGAACGCTGGCCAATAGAACGGATTTGCTTTGACCTGACGGCGTTAGCTTAGCCGGGGGACGCGCTGGTGAGACGGAAATTGAACGAGCATGAGAACCATCCTAACCGCACGTTTTCGGGTGACGCTGAGCCCTCGGAACGGACGCACACGTGAGGGGGTTACGGTAGACGCACGCTAGTGACTTAGGCGCGAACGCTGCCCGGCTAACGACGCACACAAACTCAAGTGACCGACCGACTCCCAACTGAGGCGAAGAGGAGAAAAAGGCAAGTGGTTCTCTGAAGGCTCTTTTACGACCAACCAAGGACGAATCACAGCCAATGCTATGGGTTATTAAGTTAGGAAAAATTTCTACCACGACGAGAGGTTAGTTTGTAAAACACCATTGTCAAAAGGTGCACAGTTGGGCCGCGTCTCGGAGTGGCTGATCACTGCTATGTTGTGGGGAGGAATTGGGCCTCGCTTCCTACAACCATTCTGCCGGGGTTTCTGGCGCGTTTTTGCGGAGATTTTTGACGGGCCCGCAACAGTACTGACACTCGGGAATAAACGGGTGGATGTGCGCAATGAAGTCGCTGATGCTCTCGTTCGGTTTCTGTACAAGTTTTGAAAAGCAGTATCCCGCCGTATAAACATTCCGTTTCAATCCCCACAGTGTGGTATATTTATCCAAGGCCAATGTAATAGTGTCGCAACTTTCCACATGTCTTGCATCACAATGTCGCTGGTCTTCATCTGTCGACTTGTCTGAATAGTCTTATTTTGTGAGACATTGAAAGTGAAATCATAGGATTCAAAACGGGCAGTAGTACCAGGTAGTTAATAAATGATTTCGCCCACCTCACTCAGTTGGAGAAGGTCGGTTTGTCCTCAGCGGAAGACCAAAAGTTAGTAGGTGGATTAACGATACGATTCATCTGGATCCCGTCGCCAATCACATGTAATAACGAATTCAATCAATCACGCCCCCAGACCGTAGTTAGTCAAGAACAAGGCAAGGTAGGAAACAGAATGTCTCGAGCGCAACCCTTCAAGATGTCTCACATGACACATGAGTTAAAACATGAGTGAGGTACGGTTGATTGGTCCATGCGAGTCAAACCAATTAGAACGCGGTGTGGCTGAACCGACTAATCAATATCATCGACGTATGTAACAATAGCTTCAAGTGCATCAATGTCGTGCTTGCACCAGGGACGCAAGACTTGGATCGCGTATTCCACTTAGGGTCTCATGTAAGCGTTCAGCATTTGAGAAAAGTTACAGGGCTCGAACTTTCCGAAACCCTCCGTTAGAGGCTAAGGTTCGAACTGGCTCTTTTCGATACTGGATATCCGTACAAAAGTGACTTATCTGGTGTCTAGTGGTTCGAAACTGAATGCGTGGTCATATTACTCGAAAACTTGGCTTTCAGCTTTATACATGTCAAGGTGCACGGAGCGATGAATGATCAATGATAAATAACCATTGTTTAGCACGGATAAAAAGCAGGTGCTAGACTTGTCCCATGGGATGATCGGAGTGGAAACTAAAAGAAGTACACGTTAAGTGAATCGTCATTGGATGGGTCCATCGATTTAAATGCACTGATGGATGATGATAGTTTGAAATGGGAATAGCATGTATGCACGTAAAGTCATATAGGGAGCAGTTATAGTTCACATACTTCGTGTGAAGAAATACAATACTGGAAATGTCAACGCTCACTCATGAACCACTTTATTGGACCGGTGTGATACGTAGATTTAGTTTGTGTACCTTCAAACTATTCACAGGAACACTGATGCAGGTTTTTTATCAGCCACGTGCGAAGTAGGTTGTTGAGCGGATAGTTTGGTTCGCGTTATTTTATCCTCCGAGTGAAACGGACAATACCAAGTGATGCAAGTGGGAAAGTGTGTCATCAAGGCGTTTTTTGAAAGGTGTTATTGTAGGGTCAAAGATGGCATGGGTTGGAAACACCTTCCATGTTCGTGACACCCGAAATGAGAAAAGAGTTTGCCGGCAATCAAGTTGTCTGTAATGCGGGTCAAGTTTGATCTGGCCTCTCAGGAAAGTGCATTTTTCCCAGTTGCGGCAGGCGTGATTTGGGTTTGCCAGTACTAGATAAACCATGGCGAGGTCTCCTCTCTGACTTTGATGTTAACGACGGCATTATCTCATGGCTTGCATCCTACCTTAGTAGAGGAAGTGAAACAAGACCCTAACGAGTTTCGTTGCTCTATATTGCGGACCTTCAGGCACATCAATAGCGTGTTTGTGTCAGGGACTCCGGACTCTGATAGCATATTCCACATGAAACCTCACTTGGGCGTTCAGTAGTTACAGAAGCATAGGAGACTCAAACTTTCCGAAAGCAATGCATAACGGTCCAAGATGCCGAAACCCTCCATTTGGGACAAGGTCCCAGTGATAGGAATGGCACAAGCTGACTTCAGTTAACCGAAGCCACAATTGTGGTTGCCTGTCACGTTCAAAGACACGTCAAGTACTCCAAAACGCGACATTCAAGATGTGGAGTGGTTATTCCTGCTGCTTTCCGGCCCATTTAGAGCAGCCAAAGCCAGCATGCAAGAGTAACCCGAGATGGCCTTACTGTGTAGCACGTTGCAACTGTTTGTCCCAAGTCGATATTCATGGACGCGCTGATGGTGTATGCTCAAACTTTGCATTTCGCCAAGTTAAACTGGAGTTGGTTTTCGGATGACCAAGTATAATTCTTGTAGTGCCGTATGGCTGCTTACTGTCTTGAAATCACGCCAGGTCTTAAGGTCGTCAGCAAATAATAAGAAGTACGACCGGAGTACACTGACAATATAGTTGATGAAGACTAGGAATAAACGTGGTCCCCGTACCGCTCCTTATTGCACATGGGACTGGAGTTCATTTGGGTCAGAAATGACTCTGTGCATTTGAGTGAGAAAGATGATTACCCTACTCAGCATAGGGTCACCGATTCCATATGTTTGAAGCTTATGAAAGGGAATGCGGTAGTCCATGCCATCAAACTCAATTGAGAAGTCCGGGTAGACAACGTCCACTATTACTCTGTCATCGACCATTTTCGTCTAGCTTGCTCGGGCTAGCAGCAAGTTAGTAGTTCAGGACCGGTTTCGTCGGAATTCGTGCTGTTGTAGTACTATGATGTTGCTGCTCTAAAGATATTTTATGACTGCGTCTGCGGTAATGCCTTACATAACCTTAGATTACACCGGGAAGAGAGAGACGGAACGGCTGTTCGGGGCGCGGCATGACTACCACTCCGACATATGAGATTGACTATTCCGTGTTTCTACATTGTCGGAAACTGCATGTTTTCAAGGCACTGTTAATAGACCCGAGCTAACGGTTCTGTGATGTTTGTTGGTTGCTGTCTTTGAGGTCTTTTGACATATGTCGTTTACGCCAGGAGAGCTGTGCATGTGCAAGGACAGTAGCTTTTTCATCACGAATGGCCTACACCAAGGTCGTCCGCAAATTCACCAAAAGCATAGGAAACCAAGGCTCCAAAACTAGTAGTCACAGGGCGCAACCATGATGCCTTAAGCCTAGTGTGCGCTAATGTCCCCGAATCAAAAGCAACTACAATTAAGGGTAAGCTGACAGACGATTGTAATCAATGGCGTTCCATCTGTACGGCGAGCGGTGTCCATGCTGATCCCAAGACAATAAAACGCATCTCGCGTCACCCAAACTCACTGCACCACGATGAACCCCGATTAATTCGGGCAACACTGAACTTCATGAATGAGGCAGAGGCCTTTCTACTGTCAGCTAATCAAGTCAGTAGGGCCACAAGTGAAGTGTGCATGCAACCTGACATCCCGTGGAAAGAACGTTCAGAGGATCCCACAAAACTATGGGAAAACCGAACAAATGTAGATAAGAAACATGTGATTATTTATGGTGTTCCTGAGCTTAGCGATTTCTCCTCTGCCGATACTCAGGTACAAGGCCGGGAGTAATGGCGCTGAAGCCGTTAGGCCCTTTTTTCTCCAAAAGGTCGCCGTTACCACGTTGATAAAGATCCCCGTGCTACCTAACTAAAAGGGGCTTGGTCCCAGGCTGTTGAAACTGGTGTTACCGTCTGAAGCGACTGTACAAACTTTTCTAACGAATTGGACTATGTTCCGTAGCAGGCTGTCAATAGAATTTCGTCTGAAACAGCAGGAATACAACGACAGTCTGTTGAAAACTCAATGAGAGCGCCAGTTTCATTGAACACACCCACTGTAGCATCCGACACGGTAACCATTTCAACAGTCATCTAACACCAGAAGGTACACAGCAGAACACCAGCGACCACCGAGATCCGAGGCATTTGATGCAAAAATATATCTCAACTTCGTCTCGAGAGCCTGCAACCCATCCAAAAAACGACTGGTCGCCGACTATTCATCAGGTGGCGTAAACTCATTCTCTTCGTCCATCAAATCCGACAAGTTTCTGGTCCCCAAGAAGCTCTCCTGCATGTACACAAACGCCCAATATCTACGCAGTAAATTAGCTGCGTTGAGACTTCGACATGCATTAGCAGCTTGGGACCTCATCGCTATCACGGAAGCATGCTTGCGCTGTGAGATAAGGGCTACTGAAATCGCGCTAACAGGTATGTCTTTTGTCTGTAATTATCGAACCACCAAAGGTGGTGGGGTAGCCCTTTACTTTTGCAGCAACCTCCACAGCTAACCCATACACGATTCGGAAACCAAAGTGACCGACTCCATTTTGGGGTCACTTAGGCTTGAGGGCGAACGAGGTTAGCCTACTGGTTGTGGTTTACCACCCACCATCGGCTGCAGTTGAGATGGACTTCAACTTGTTGGCTGCTTTGAGGCAGTTGATAAACAGGAAGTACCGTCGCGTTCTAGTCGCTGGCGATTTCAACTGACAAGCTCTAGAATCTTAGGCCACACCAGGTGAGCAATTTAAAGCAGACCCGCAGGAACTGGTCTCAAATTTTCCGCTTTATCGCCAAGTCATTTCGCCCACCAGATTCAGGGGAAAACCCACATCATCTATATTGGACCTGATATTCACTAAAGAGTATATCATAATCGGGAGACTGATCATCGATACTACTCTAGGCCGCAGTCGTCAATCAACCTTGTCTTTCTTGTACAGCTGCTACGTTGAATACCCTGAGGATGTGATGCAAACAACACGGACCATAACTAGCTACCACATCTTAACTCGACCTGTGGAAGCGACCGACTGGAGATTCTTAACCGAGGATGCACCGGATAATGCCTGGGAAGGTTACGTCAGTGAGTTTAACACCCTTGTTAACGGAGCGTCAGAGACCAACACCATCAGCCCGCGAAACATGTCCTCGTTCATACGCAGTAGGAGACGCAAGCGCATTGTGACGTGTAATGCGGCATAGAATTCCACAAAACCGATCCGAGTACGAGTATCTGGAAGGCCTATGTTGTACACCGTAAACACTGTACCAAACTAGTGAGCGAGGAAATGTAGCATATCGATAGGCTTTACCAGAGCGGTTAACTTCAGATCCGAAGCTTTCGTACAAGCAGGGGAAAGGCGTTCACAGGGTAAAAAGTGGATTTCCCCCTCTTCAAAAAGCGGATGGTCTAACTCGAGCTGCTACAGAAGCGTCGAATATTCTGCATCAACCACATGCACCAGTTTCATTGTATCACATGGTCTCCTGGATCTTTGGGATCTGTGATGCTTCCATCAGGACTCT
>OX104063.1:47193069-47612858 GCA_944474145.2 Dicrocoelium dendriticum
TTCTGACTTATTGGAACAAAAATAGTGAAGTGGGTTTATTACCCATTCTAGGTTTTCTTTCTGTGCGCCCTCCTCCGCATCAATGCGGCTGATGCCCTATGGATGTGGATGTCTAAAATGCCAACGAGTCGCTGGGTAATAGCTCGATAGTGAATGCTATGTTATTATGTGCGGAGTTGAATTTGACCAACAGATCATCGACGCACGCTCCATTATCCGTGATACAACATTTGTCGTCTACATATCGACCATAATATACCCAGCTGGTGATGGATTCTTTCAACTGGTTACCCACCAGTTTGCTCGCAAAGACGTTCGCGAGCGATGGTCCTAGTGATGAACCCATGGCCACCCACTCTGGTTGTTGGCAGAGCGTTTCGTTAAACTGCAGCTGAGTGTTCCGCGTTCACGTCAACAGTACTTGTCTCAATCGGTCTTGTGGGAGGCCGATGTACACTAAGCGCAACTGTATGTATGCTATGATCTCCACTGAGACAGTGGTGAAAAGAGACATCACATCTAATGAGAACCTTTTCCACCCGGCTTGTTCAAGTTTGTTCTGACCTATGAAAGTATCGGTAAGAGGATGAGTTGCAGAACGGTATTTGGCTGCATCGGAACGACTAGATCCCTTGTGGATAGATCATCCTGTGTTCACATGTTGGACACTTAGTTTTCGTCAAAACAGTGTTGGAAGAATTGAGCAAAAGGCTCAGCTGAGCTCTCTCCTAAAGCTGCAAATGAGTTCGGGTGAATGTTTTCAAGTCCAGGAGAGCTGTGTTTATTCATACACAATATGCTTTTAGTGCAGCTTCTGCCGTGAATTATACATGAGTGAGTTTTAAGAGGTGACAGCACATGATATAGGGTTAGCTGACGGATGAACACGGCGAAAGATCCCATCATATTGCAACCGCATCGCATTCTTTGCATCCCTCGGGGACCGTGAAATGCCGTTACGTTATCTAGCAGGTTCTGGAGTTCAAACTTCGGTTGTCCTTTAGTTAAAGGATTAAAAGCCGTACAGAATTTGCCAGGTTTTGGGGAAAATCTCTTCTTCATTTACCACGTATTCGGGCGTTCTTCAGGGAGTTATTTTTCCTCATCCCTAATGGACACTTAGGTTACCTCAATCCCCGTCCCTGAAGAAGCCATGTTGCAGAGGTGTGCAGACGACGTAATCCTTGGTGTCGGTCATTTAGGCAAAGACACATGGACCAGTGTACCAATCCTCTAGACAGCCTCACACATTGGTTCAAATCCCGTTGCCAACCGTTGAACACCGAAAATGTATGTCTTTTTTCATTGTTCAAGGGAATTCGTTAGCAGCAAGCACTAACGCAGTGCCCCCCAACTTTCCATCGATGGTGAAGATTTCACTTCTTCCACATTAGTAAGATATCTGGGAGTGACAATGATCAGTGGAGTTACATGGTCCATTCATATAAATTAAACATTCACCAAAGTTAGGAGACTTTCATTCCATGTTACATGTCGCAGATCTTATTCCGTATCACTTCATGCGTGTTACCCTACTGGACCTGTTGCTCTCCCGTGATCTCGCCTGGTCTCCTGAGTAAGGACCTCAAATTGATTGCTAGATCAGTGAAGCATCTATCCCGGTGTAGTGGCATTTCAAGGCTGGAACTTGTTAAATCATTGTATCTAGCCACATTGGTTCCTGTAACAAGTTTGCGTCGAAACTACTTACTGATCTTAGCCACGGCATCCACAGAGCGTTGTCCGAAGGCGTATCAAGCTTCGCGACCAAACAGAGTTACAGAACTATATTAAGTCGCCCACAGTAGTTTCATGCTAGTCCCGTTTCTCGAATAAGAGAAACTCGAGCATTCAAGTACTGCGCTGTATCTCGAAAAACAGCAGACCTGAGCAGCACCGGAACGTATGTATGGAAAAACTGTGTGTACACACGCGCGTTACCATCAAATCGATGGGCGTTCGAATTGCAAGCAATCAAATGCAAGATCACATGACTTGGCCAACGAGTGCTAAATAAAAGTATGAGTAGGATAAGCGAATCGGAAATAAAAACAAAGCAAAGTATCTGAACACGATATTGTCCCCTCCTCTGTTCGCAAAAATATAATCACTACATGTCCATGAACGATCTAACTTAATGTCAGCACCCCGAAGAAGTGTCATGTGGTGTTACCCATCAAAGCGTATCGGTAAACAGGGTGGCTTATCCTACCGGAACGTCGTAGGTTTGTATTAGTTTGTACCGAGCGCTGTGTTGTATATGTGTTCGTCTGTTCATTAACACTTTGGGAAAGCGCTGTATGCAGTCGTCTTACATTCACCTTGGTCCCATCAGTCAAATTGTAAGTTCCTGGCCTGCACACAGATTCCACACGGGTCGGGGGGTCCGAACACATTACCTCCTTTCCGGGATTAGGGTAGTCTCACACGAACAAATGTCCCTGGAGGATATGTTCTCCCAACGCATCTATGTTTAGCCTGGTAAACAGCCCGTCTTTCGTATTCTCTGTGATCGGCGTTTTCTTCGGATGTAAAGGCTGCATTTAACTGAGTTCGAATTGTTCGCCCCAGCATTAGCTCCGAGGGGTCGTTGCCGTTGCAGTATGTTGAGTGGTTCAGTATACCTCCAATGCAGATGCCAACGCATCATCCCAGGATTCTCTCGAGAGCCAAAGGACTTGTAGAGAATATTTCAAAGTATGATTAAGTCGTTCGACTAGTCCATTCGCTGCAGGATTATAAGGTACAGTTTTCATGTGTCTGATACCACTGCGCTTTAGGGATTCAATATACTCGTTACTTTGAAAATGTGGGCCGTTAACAGTGACTATTTCTTCCGGCAAACCGTACCTTGCAAACAAACAACGGAGCCACTTTATGATGACGGCTGTAGTTAACTCCCCGCATCGAACAGCCTCTGGCCATTTGTTGTAGAAACAAGTAGCCACTAACACGTTCCGCTTCTGCGGGGGGTGCATTGGCAAACGGGCCCATAATGTCGATGGCAATTTTTGCCCATGGCTTCATTTGGTACAGGATAGGTTGGGGTCTCGCACTCTTATCGGATTGTTGGTAGGCGTAACATTCCGAATAACCACCTCGACGCTGGAATACAACTTCGACCATCAATAGCATTGTCGTATCCGAGCTTTTGTTCGCACCATCCGTGGATGACCTTCATACGCACATGCAACCACCAGAGGAATAAGGGTTGCAGGGACTACAAACTACTCACCACTAATAATGCAGTTGCTCGCAGTAGAAAGCTGGTGCCGTAGGGTATAGTATGGAAGTAACTCAGGTTGGATCTTGGTACGACTGGGCCTTGAAGTGGATATGTACTCCCGAAGCTTCGATAGGACAGGCTCTTCGTCATTGTGCTCTCGTATCAGGTTAAATGTTATTGTAGGTGTTCCGTCTGAGCTGCGATATCATTTTTACCTCCTCTAAGTTCTCGTTTTCCCCTTCGTTGGACAGTGGGAGTCTCGACAGTGCATCTGCAAGTTGGTTAAGGCATCTTGGCATGTATTTTATTTCATTGTCAAAGTTTAATAAATGTGAGTATCAGCCACTCAAGCGTACCGACTTTTGGCCTTTGTTACCGCGATTTAATTGCGTTGTAAGGGCAGAATGATCAGTGCGCAAAGTGAATCAACGTCCGAATAAGTAAAAGTACCATTTCTCACATGCCCAGACGCTTTCGAGGGTCTTCTTCTCGTCGGTGGAATAATTTATTTCAGTATCAGACAAGGTATGCGATGCGTACGCAATCAGTTTCTCCTCGCCATCGTGCAGCTGGGACAGAACTGCACCAAAGCCAACATCTGAAGCATCCGTTGAAACAAACTTTAGACAGTGCTCATTGAAGATCTTGACCGTAAGAGTGGATTCAATCATCACTCTTATGGTCATGTAAGCATTGTCTTGTTCAGTGGCACAACGAAACTCCTGGTTTTGGCGCGTCAATCTCCGCAATGGCTCGGCAATAGTGGCAACATTCGGTAAAGGTGGAAGGTAATAAGAACACAAACCCAAGAAATGTTTAAACTGTGTACCACTACATGGTTTTGTACAATCGAGGATGGCACTGGTGTATTACACATTAAGCTTCATATCTGAAGTAGAAATAACGTGTCCAATAAACTGGTCCCTCGTTACAGCGAATTGGAATTTGCTGGTATTCAGGCGGAGATTTAGTTCATTCAGTCCATACAGCACGTTACGAAGGCTTTCATTATATATATATATATATATATATATATATATATATATATATATATATATATATATATATATATATATATATATATATATATATATATATAGATGCGAGAACTCTAGTCTGTGTGACAACTATCCGTATGTTGCTGTTTGCTGACGACTGTGCGTTGTTTTCACACAGCGCGGATGAGTTGCAGCATATGACTAGTGCTGTGGCTTCGACAGCGGCCAAATTCGGTCTCAGCATCGACACAAGCAAAACTGTCTGTCTCTTTCAGACTTCACCGGAGGTACAGTCTTCAATATTGCCGTGAATCAGCATTGGTGCTGAAATATTGGAAACCACCTCCCGTTTCTGCTACCTTGGGAGTGTGATGTCGACTGATCAGCAGATACACAGTGAGGTTCGTATCTGCATGTCGAAGGCATCGGCGGCATTCGAGAAGCTTCAGTACCGAGTGTGGAACAACCACCAGCTTACCATTGTCACGAAGCTGATGGTGTACAAGTCCATGGTGCTGTCCGTTTTCCTATACGGTACTGAAACGTGGACGATGTACCGTCGGGATGTGCGATACCTCGAACGGTTCCATCAGCAGTGCTTGCGACGGATTTTGCGCATCGGTTGGGGCGACAGAGTTGCAGACACGGAAATGTTGCTCTGTAGTGGAATGTATGCAGTGGACTGCATACTTTTGCTGAGACACCTGAGGTGGCTCAGTCATGTGAGCCGTATGGATTCGACGCGGATACCGAAACAACTCTTATATGGTCAGCTGAGTATAGGGAAGCGGCACGTGGGGAAACCAAAGTTACGTTACCAGGACATGATTGAATTGAGCTTCTCACGTTCTAATCTTGATTGCAGATCATGGGAATCGAAGGCGGTTGATCGTGGTGCATGGCGCGATCTGATCACGAAGGCAGTTGCCGAGGTGAATGAGAAAGCCCTCATGCATGCAGAGGAGAAGCTGCAAGTGTGGAAGCGGCAAGCACCGATGGGTTGTGCTCCATCGACATCAAGCGCATGGTGCTGTAACACATACGGTCGCGAGTGCCTGAGTCAGGCAGGCTTAGTGAGCCATGAGCGAGGCCACTCGGGACCACTACCGAAGCGACGACGGATCCTGCAGAGAACGTAGGCAGAACCAGCGCAGCGTTTGTAGGTACGCTGCATTCGATTTATTAACCGCGTGCTTGCATGCTAAGTCTCTTTATTTCAGGTAGCGGGTTTTCAATTTGGTCCCGATGCTTATCTTTCTCAAATAAATGTCCACCTGTACGCTCTTCTATAAACTTGCACAACTCGCTTAAGCCAATTATAGTTAATTTCGATAACATTTTCGCGTTTTTTGTGTCGTATCCGTAAAATATACTTTCTGACCTCATAAACCTACCTTGGATCCTTCGTTAACAACTTATTTCATGTGCTCATTAATTTAAGATTTTTGTCACGTTTCCCTACGCATTACCCGATTTCTTTCCGTTGCTAGCTTTCTCTCAAGTGATTGCCTGTTGCTTGATATCCCCGGTGTGGCTGCGCTTGATGTGCATGTTGACAAGGTGTTTACCTGTCTAGTACCCACTACCTCGTCCATACTGGCTCCAGCAGACAGTTGGTCGTTGCTGGAGGAGACGGGGTGCACGGTCCTCGTGGACGTGTTAGGATCAAAGTGTGGTTCCAAGCACTCAGTGTGGAGCGGACTACGGTCCAACCACTGCCTTGTGTGCGCTTGGTTCCCAAATACAGTGTGCTTGTGTTTGCCTGTGAAGGAGTGTGGGCCGGCTCCATTGATGAAACGTGGCTCACATCCACATGCCTGCCGGTCTTATTCCTTCGGGTTTACACTGGATGTGGGGTGTGTGGTTGTAGCTGCGGCTGGTGCAGCGCAAGCCACCCATGGTCAGTCTGTAGGCGCAGGCATCCTGTGGAGGCCACAGTGACAGGCAAATCCGAAACAGGATGCCGCCAACCATATATATATATATATGTATATATATATATATATATATATATATATATATATATATATATATATATATATATATATATATATATATATATATATATATATATATATATATATATAACACAATCTGTGGTACAGATATTGTGCCGTCGGAATCATGGCTGAATAGGAAAACAGTATGAATAATAAGGAAATAATAACAGCAACAAATGCTGTTTAGTCCAGTTGGCCATTCAGTTTTTAACATTTTTTCAGTTTGCTTTTTTAAGGGGAGGAAGGAGGGACACTGCAACACACCGATGCACGCGTCCGACACTGATATCCATCTTGAGTCATGACTTCCAAGGTCTTCAGCCAGCAAGTATCCGCATCTCTCGGACCAAGGCCAACTGTTTCGTCAACATTTTCATTCGGCTTCTCCAAGTTGCAGGCTGTCCACCAGACCGCCTCTTCCAGCCCTGTCCAGCAACCGCAAACAACGCAGAACGCGGGTAACGCTGGACATGTATGCGCAATACCTGTCCCAGACACCGCAGTTGGTGCAGTGAGACGAGCTCCTCGAGAGAGTAGCTTTCTCGTCCCAAGACACGCTGTCTAAGTTCCACATTGCTTACGTGGTGCCGTCACCACACACGTTCAATGGATCGCAGACATCGACGCTCGCAGACGGATAGACTGCGCAAGTCACCTTTACGAATGGACCAGGTCTCGCATCCGCACACCAGCACAACAAGAATGGCTGCACAATAGACCCGCTTCTTGATGGAAAGACGAATGTCGTGGTGACGTCAAAAGTGCCTCAGCCTAACAAAAGCAAGGCGTGCTCTTGAGATGCGCCTCGAAATCTCGTCTCCAACAGCCCTGCCAGTAGTGCTGCAACTTCCCAAGTAGACAAAACTCTTCACAACCTCCAGTGTCTCACCACCAAGAGTGAGTGCAGGCACAGGCACCTGCCAGTCTTGAAAGAGAGCCTTGCATTTGGATCGCGAAAAGTACATACCATACTTTAATGCTTCAATCGCCAAGTGGTTTAATGCAAGTTGGACGGCGTGTGGGTCGTCACTCTGCAAGCCGATATCATCAGCATAATCCAAATCAACAAGTCGAATACCTGGGTGGAGCTCAACGCCAGCATTCAACGACTCGCCCAAATCCTTCTTTAGGACATCCTCAATGGCAAAGTTGAATGGAAACGGACAGAGGGGATCCTTGTTGAACTCCACTGGAGAAAACAAAGGAAGCCGACAACTTTCCATAAGCCCTAACCAGGCCCGAGGTCAGACCATGAAGAGGGTGCAGTATGGAGTCGAACTTCTCGGGGACGCTATTCCGCAGTAGGTAGTGCCACAGTACCGTCCGATAGACAGAATCGAAGGCTGCACGCAGATACAAGAACATAGCAATCGTTGGCCTCTATTACACATGGTGGAACTCGGGGATCTGGCGGAGTGTGAAGATTTGACCGATGCAGCCGCGACCAGGGCGAAACCCAGCTTGTTCTTCTCGCTGCAATGATTCGCGTGTTGGGGATAGTCTGCGAAGTATGATGGACACCAGCAGTTTGAAAATGACGAGTATTAAGCTTATGCCTAGCTAGTTGGAGCAGATTGTGCGTAGGCACTTTTTGAAGATGAGAATGAGTAGCGATTCACCCCTAGATGATGGAGCCTTCTGTTCCGACCAAACTTTTGAGAATAAAGCAGTGTGTACTCGAACCAACGAAGCGCCACCATTTTTAAATAGAGCTGGAAGAAGACCATCAGGGCCGGGGGCTTTATAACGCTTAATGTGGCGGAAGACCTGCTCAATTTCTTGGTGAGAGGGAGGCGTGATGGGAGTAGAACACTCGGCACCAGTGCGAGCGCCAGTGGTAGCAGATGGAGCTGGGGGCCAACAAAACTGCGAGCCAAACTGCCTTGCCCATCGCTCCAACCGTCGTTGAAGATTGGTGATTAAGGTGTCATCCTCTATGCATATTGTTTCACTTATACCAGATCGAACACTTTCGGTGCCTCGAATGAGATGGAAAAGTTTTCTGGTATTACCAAAAAGATTATCAAACTCCATCTCTCTAGCAGGTTCACATCACCAAGCTTCGCGGTCCATTTACAGACTCCTGCGCAACTCTCGACCCTGGGATTGGCGTTCTTCACTGTGTTTGGAAGCCGACGGCATCAAGCGGCGTTTGTCAATCAACGACAAGGAGACGGCGTAACTCCAATGCTTCGGTGGGTGACGGTCAACTCCACAAGTGTCGATACTGGCGGAAACTAAGGCAACTTTGAGCTGCGCCCACTGCGAATCGAGGTCACCGTCAATAGTTGAGCCAAGCAATGCTGACAGTGAAGCTTGGTACCTGGTTAAAATCGCAGGATTTTGTAGCTTTGCGAAGTTTGGTCGGTAGTGAGCGCGCTTGGGTGATCCTCCAAAACGCATGCAAAGCTTAGCATGAACCAACGCGTGATCGGAGTCTAGATAAGTTGACCAGTACGATCGACAGACCGTTACGCTTCCGTGCCATCTTTAGCTGCTTGCTACGTGGTCAAGCTGGGAGCACATTTGCGTTTGTGAGGGCAGGCGCCAGGTAGCAGTGCGTCGCCTCGCGTGCCGAAAACTAGTGCTAGAAAAGATCATCGGTGATCAGAGCAAAGAGCAAGCAGTCTGTCTCCACTGTCTGATCGACTGCTACCGACGCCAAAACTACCCTTAAGATGGTTCTCCGGCAAGAATGACTAGATCCATCCTTTTGGAGGAACCTAGAAGTACATGTAGCTGATGGTAAAAGCTATCCTTGACTTCATCCAGCCTGCAGTCTGTAGGGGAGTAAATGGAGACGACAAACAATTCACGCTTAACGTCGCGACGCCTGCTTACATTACATGAACCTCTTAGTCTGACTGCGATCCAGTCAAGCAGAGCTGATTTAGCCCTGGCACTCAGTGCAACTCCAACACCAGCCTGGCCAAAGGCGGCAGCTTCTGGGTCTCCGGAATTTGCAAGTAGTATTTGGCGTCAGGGTTGACCGGAGAGGTCATTCTGATATCTGCGCTAGAGTCTTGTAATCTGGTCTCTGAAAGGCAACGGATGTTTACCGATAGCGTTGCAAGAGTACGGGCCAGACATTCTTATCATCTGATCGGCATCAAAGTTCGAACATTAAACGCTGCGAAGATGAATGGAAAACCAGGTCGAAGAAGAGCTGGAGCTTCGGTGGAATGAGAAACCGATGCGATCGAAGGAAATTGAAAACCGGGAGTTTGGCTGTTACTTCCATCAGTTGCGAGAAGTGCGTCGTTTGTTACGCGGACCGAAGAAAACAGAAGACTACATATAGTTGAAGGACGGGAGGTGGGACGACCTGTGAAGCGAGGTTGAGAAGTTGAGTTAGCAAAGGTGCTGGGCATAACAAGGGCAGTAGTAAGCAGTATGGCCCATGATTCGTCAGTGGGCGTGACACTACCCGGTTGCCCAGGACGAAGTAGAGGGTTATATTAGGGGCCCTACCTAGAGCCTTTGATCAAAGATCTAACCTACAAGGAAGCAGGGTGATGTGAGGGCGTCGCAACCCGTTAGGAGCCGGAGACCAAGTAGATAGTTCATGCGCCTTTCGGTCCGTGAAGGACCAGGGATCCAACCACCCTTGAAGTATAATGCCTGTCAGGAACGGGCAAGGGGCAGTGACTTTATTTAGTGACAACTCACATCCGCCACGTCGCCGTTTTATTAAACAGACCTTTGTGGCTTTTTATAGGGAGAACGCTTGGCAGGCGAAAATCCACCACGTCCTGGAACACTGCCGCCGAACCATTTGCTGGAACGGGAAAGACCCGAACTACCCAGCTGGCACCCCGAGGAGGTCGTTCGGCAAGCCACCCGTTCGTTGAGGTTACTGCTAAAGGCACAAATAACATCCATATACACAACACGTCCTTTGAGATATGATAGCGATGGAGTAATAAATTTCTGCCAGACTTCTGGGGCACTACGGAGGCCCATTGGTAGCAGTTTGCATTGATACAAACGGTCTTACGTGAGGAAGGCAATCAAATGTCGGCAATCTGGAGTCAGTGGCATGTGATAGTATGCACTGCGAATATCCAGCTTTGAGAAAAGTTGCGCGTTTGAAAGCCTAACCATCAACACATCGGGAGAAGGCAGAGGGAATTCATCCATAATTATATGTCGATTAAGCGCTCGAAGTTCGGTGCATACACGAATAGAGCCATCTTTCTTTTGAACGGCAACTAGTGGATGAACCCATTCAGAACACTGTATGGGTTCTACCAAGCCATAGTTTTCAAAGCTTGCGACAAAGCCTCTCGACGTGGTCAGAGGTATAGGCCTAGGTTGTGAAATGCTGAGCGGTTTGTAATCCTCGCTTAACCGAACGCGGTGCATTGCTTTTGGTACTCTATCAATATCCGGAAGAAAGAGATTTAGGTAACTGGACCGTAACAAATGAAAGTTGACCCTGTCAATAGTCATCCGGCTGACGCATGGTGATGCGTTCAATAAGATCATGGCGTTACTTCCCAATAGAGGCTTACTATCAGTATTAGCAACGTAAACTTCAACTATACGCTTCTTGCTGTTTATAAAAATCATTGAAAGCGAAACAAAACCGAGTATGTGAACATCACCATTTGAGAAGCTGCTGAAAGTAAGCGCAAGGATGTAGTTAGCTGAGCAAAATGCTGTTTGTAAAAACAATATGGCGCAACTGTGATTGGTGACGCGGAATCTAGTTCTATGTATATAGACAATTGTCTATAGACAATTGGTTTTGTTTCTAACTTCAAATAAACACGATGAATATCTGGAAAAGACAGTTTGGGTTCTTGAGTTGGAGACGAAAGTGGATGTTCGCATTCATTAACAACATATATAGATTGTTCAGTGGTGACCGGAGAACCTCTGGAGTCATTCGTGGAGTCAACTAAAGAAATGACGCCGGAACGACAAACCCGAGCTAAATGGCCGATATTACCGCAATTCCGCAAATTGCACTCTTCGCAGGACGACTTATCATTTGCACGTTGTTCAGCATTTCCACAAAGGTAACACTTATTGCTAACTGAAGATCATGTCAGAGAGCATGTAGAATCCAAACGTTCAATTTCAATATCTCCGGTGTTGGAGAAATTTGTATTTTGTTCCGTGACTGCGACCTTCGCGCGAGCCACGTCACAGGCCCTGTCCCATGTGAGCTTTTCTGCGTTCTCCAGTAAGAGACTCTCTCTGATCCGATAAACCACGAGGCCAGAAATCAATTGTTTTATTAGCTTAGTTTCTTCCTCTTTTTTCTTAGGAGTACTATCGTAGTCCCACTTTTGAACCGAACAAACTCGGGGGAAATGAATGCATCCCCTGATGCACCAGATGCTTGTTTCAGCTGCGCAAAATTGTACCGGGAAGTGTGTTCACTCGAACACCTCAATGTTTATCGAGGGCCAGTAAGATCTCTGTCAAGGTGGGTTTCTCCCGCAGGTTTAGAGCATCAAATATACGTCGACCCTCTGAGCCGAGATTCAAACGCAAAAGCTTTAAAGTGTCCTCCGTTTTCAGCGTCACGGATGGATTGAGAACTGGTAGCACAGAAATACAGTCTGAAAAACCTCTTTTCCAGTCTTCCCAGCATTCTGCATTTGGGGTAACCGCAGAGCCAGTCCAGCACGGTGAAGGTGCAGTAGCATGCAAAGACATCGGTAACACGCGACGCCAATTTGTTTTATCCCGAAAAAGCAGCAGACCAGAGCAGCACCGGAACGTATGTATGGAAAAACTGTGTGTACATACGCGCGTTACAATTAAATCGATAGGCGTTCGAATTGCAATCAATCAAATGCAAGAGCACATGACTGGGCCAACGAGTGATAAATAGACTTGTGAGTAGGATAAGCGAATCGAGAGTAAAAGCAAAGTATTTGAATACGACCAACTGGTTACTAAATTACTTCACTATTTCTGTACTTCGATGATTGTAGTATGATATTTATCGCCATATATTTTTCTATTTAATTATTTTCCCCTCCCCGTGTTGTGTGTCTTAGATCTGAATATTCACCCTACATGTGGGCCTAAAGCCAATGCTTGACTTGACTTGATTGAGTTGTCTCAATTCGCGCCCAAAAGAAGCAATCTTGTTAAAGAATGCGGATGAATCGAACCGGAGTGTTCATCATCTGACTACATAACTCTCGGAACAACTACAATCCTTTCTGAACAACCCCACACTTAGTCCAACTCCCGTGCCCTGTCGCTGAATGCTTTAGAATGCAAGGATGTTCCTTTCACACTCTCTATGGGCGGTCCTTCCCAACAAATAATCATGAATTGCCCATAACGCCACAAGACAGCGAAATACCTCGGAGCGAAATTCAGCAATGAACACATGTGGTCATTTCGCGCGAATGAATTATTCACCAAAATAAAAGGTTATCACTCTCTTGTCTTAGGTCTTCCTCCGTATCTAGTTGTCTGTTTCTACTGTTTGTCACTGCGTGTGCTTTATCCCATTGGAATTGCTGCCTCCTCTTGAGCTTCCCTGGTCTATCGTGCCAGAACTTCAGAGTAACTGTTAGGTCATCAAATCATGTAGCTCGATGTAATAGCATTCCAAGACCAGAGCTTGTTAGCAGCACTGTGTATAATCACATTAGTACCTGCAAAAAATGTTGCGTCCAAGGTACTCAGAGCATTGTCTGGAAATATATCAGCTTTCTGGACCAGAGAGGTGTACATACCCCTATGTCCGCACACGGGCTCATGGTACGTGAGTTATCCTTTCTTGGTCACGCTATCTACTGGAGCAAAAGTCGTTCAATCAGAAACCGAGAGGTAAATTGTTTCAGCGATAGATTTGTCGGTTTTTCAGAAGTAAATTTTTGCACCTACCAGCTTGAACTTTTGTTACTAGTTATCCTTCTCTACCCACTATGAATGCATAAAACGTATTCTTGACTTGTTACACTAGGGGAAACTTGAGCCAGGTTAGCCAACATGACTTGTTAGGCGCATACTTCTCCATACTTAGTAATGAACACTTCCGTGTTCAATGCATTTAGAAGTTGTGCGCATGCTTTAGCATATATGTGACACTGCCGTCGTCCTATTTAGATTGTTACTCTGTAGGAGCATGTTACCATTACTCACCAATGGATGGCTAGCCGAACAACCTTCACATGAGGCCGGCTGGGTGGTCAGGGTTGATCCTGTTCCAACGAATGGTTCGGCGGCATTGTTCCAGGACGTGGTGGAATTTCGACTGGCAACCGTCCCCTCCTCATAAAAAGACACAAATGTCTGTTTAACAACACTGTGACGTGGCGGATATGACTCACCACTAAATAAAGTCACTGTCGTCAGCCCTTCCGGAGGATCTCACCCAATTCAAGAAAGCCATCCAGTTCGAAAATATTATTCGATCCGTTTCTATGTTGGTGAATCCACCGAACACAATTACAAATTCAGCACAACAGTAACAAATTCACTCAATTGGATTACTAACCCATGCGCGTACATTAAACACAACTCCAGTGTGTACTTGTTACACTGGTAACACGTGACAATTGCTGAGTATACGCTCTGTATTACTATGATCATGCCTTTTTAGGCGTGTCACGCACTGTCGAGAATAACACTACTTAGTTATTTATTTATTAAGTATGTAACATCTTCCGCACCAGATGTACGTCTAAGTCTCTTTTGTGACTCACCACACGTTCGATAAGCTGGTAGCTTGACTCAATACGTCTACTTGACTTGACGCTTAACTATAGAGGTGGCCGATGACCTGACCTGTTCGTTCACACTTCGGAGCATGAAATCGGTTGGTTTTGAGCATGACTCAGTTCAACTTTGCTCACCCACTTTCGGTTGTCCCGGTTGGCACACGACTGCATGGGATTGTTTGTGTCTATTGGGGACGTGTCAACTGAGGACAGTATGTCTTAAGACTCAGTCTACGGGTAATATCAGCTACTCCACGCCAGCTATGTGCCTCGGCGTAGCCCCGCAGATCATATCGAAACTCAAGCCACGAAACTATTCCTTATGCGAGGTACACGATCGGTAGGCATAAGTGCTTAAACGATACCGCACACTCAGAACAGCACTGAATCGAGTCAGGATATCCAGATGGTGGCACTTCAGAAATATGACTACCATTAAGTCCAAGGTCACGTCCACCGAGTTCATACTGTTAGTTTTGTTCACTTTACAACCTACATAGGTTTCCAGAGATGGACCCCACGTATGTCAGTTCATCTCGGTAGAAAGTGTGAACAGTTTGCCTATAGTGACGTCGCATCCTTCATCCACAGTTTAGACCTCCAAGTAAAGGGGGAATATAAATGTGTAACTAACTCTTCAGCAAGTAAGCTATCCAACAGAACTAATCGAACGGGGAGGGGGAAGATTAATAGCAAACTTGCAGAACTCGATCACTATCATGTGTGTAGTTAGTCTCTATCCCCAACCTCGCAAAATCGGGACAAATATGTTGCCTTCTGCCAAGAACCGTTGATTTCAAGCACACAAACAACTACTGGTTGATTACCTTTGACAGTATACACTGGTAAGTCGGTCACTGCGCTGGCATTAAGTTGCAGCTTGTATTAGTGTACGTGCGCACTTCTGGGGGCGCACCCGTCTACCCACGTTGTTCGGTTACCCAGGAGATGTACAAGGTGGGGCATGTTTACTATTGCAAGTGAATCATCAGAACTGGGGAGATTAGCCGATACGAGATCTGAAGGAGACGTTAGTGTCGGCCCAGTTTGGTTACCGATTCATAGTGCACTGCGTTAGCTGCAACCCCATACGGCATAGGCGTTAACAGCCGGTGGGTTTGTCGATGCATGAATGAGATTGACGGCAAGTCACTCACTCTTCACTTTGGTGTGTAATCTGGGTTACTAACCATTCCGGTGCCCGTAAGCAAACAAACGGAGACAGCAGCTGTCTCCCTAAGCAGAATGTATTAAGAAGTCACAAACAGTGTCCGAAACACAACGCGGTTGCTGTAAAGCCCAGTAAAACGCACTTATTATTGCCTTGTTCAGTAAGACGAACGGTGTATCACTGTTTCACTTATGGTCGAGTGAATTCCTGACCGAGTTGTCGGTATACCTCCTGTTCGCACACGCACAAGCTGGCAATGCCTTCAAAAGCTGACAAACGATCGAAAGTGCAGATACAGTCGGAACCCGGAGCTGTCCTGAGAAAAAGACTGATGGTGGAACTACACCAGACAGTTGTGCCACATCCAAACATGATAATACATATAGACGTGACGAACCCGGTGACAACTACCGACCAGTGCAACTTGTATCTGGCTCTTACTGGTCGATGTAAATAAAGACATTTTTCTCGGCACCACGAAGCACAGCCCAATGAAGCTATTCCGGTCGTTGTGTATATGTTTTCTTCAAAACTGTTGGTGCACACAGGTTGTTCTTCAATAGTGAGAAAGTTCGATTGCATTTGATCCCAGACATCAGCCAGGGATTTCTTTCAAATGTGCACCGAGCGTTTAAAATAATGTTATCGAAACATTGGGAAACATTGCGGCCCAGAAAGCCGTGAAGGAAAATAAAGCAAGATATATGAGTAGGTTGCATAGCAACAAGTACACAATGAACTACACAGAACTGCGAGAACTTGATAATAGCAACGATTGGTACAATGAAACAAGGGTTTATTACAGGTAAACTAGCCATAACTCAACAGGTCCCGTTGTGATGGGAGTGTCAAAGCAGAGTGAAAGGATGGACCAACCGAACTAGCCAGATGGCCAATGGAAGATGGGCGTAACGCAATCGGTTAGTGGACACGGATTGGTCGATATGCGTATGAGTTGCTCACCGTTTGTTTAACCGAGTCAAAAGAGAAACGTCATCGGCTCATAAGGGTCGTTAGTTATGGCCGTGAATGTGCAACTTATATGGAGGACAGAAGAGGAGTTTGGCTTGCCAAGCATGCTGTAATATTCGCCTAGTTTAGTTTGCTGAATAAATGCTTGTCCTTGAAGGACCGAATTTTGCAACACCACAGATTGGTCAGGGAAAGAAGGGTATAAGCAGAGTGCACATGCAAACAGTAGTCTACTGGAAGCGAGACAGATAAAATGAGATAGGGCCGAGCAAACCGTGCAACAAGTTATTACAGTTAATGCTTCAAGCAAAGTCCAATCAGGTAGTTCACCCGCCTTCACCGAGTTAAGTGTAGTGGCTAGAATTATAATTCCAAACAAGCTAATTGCCGTGATCATGTGTTCAGAGCGTACATCGTACTCTAATGTAGAGGAAGCTTTAGTGTACTTTTCCGCAGGCTGACCAGCAAAAAGTATTACGGAAACTAATTTTTACAGCTATGCCGAAAGCCTTGTCAGTGACTAGTTGGTGCAATGTAGTATATTAATCACGAGTGTGTGGAACAGCAATAAATATAACTCAAAACACTAAAGATACGCCAACAGAGCTTGGAAATTGGCTTTTTCACTTAAATGGGCCAAAAGAATGATCAACCGAAGGTTTGATATGGCCTAAATTGAACTTTTGCATCAGTTTTTCCGCTAGCGAATGATACAGTTATGTGAAGCTGATATGAATTATTGAGGGACAATATGATCTGATGTTGTATTTAGAGAGCATGAGTGTCCAGCCTACCAAGTCAGATCAATATGGGCTTTATGTAACCGAGTGGGCGCATTCCCAGCCTTCTACGATAGCTACTGCGAGTGGAATAAAATAGCACCGAAAATGTGCCAGTGATTCTACTCGTCAATAGCAAGTGTACCAACAGGCAAACTGAAGTGACGTTAAGAGGGAAGGGGTAGCTACTTAGGTTTGGCAGTCTAACTGACCAATATACCAGTGGTTCAATTGACACTGGCTCTCAAACTTTGTGAGGCTGTTACCCACCAATCGGGTTCACTACAAACAATTACTCCTATAAAGTTTCAGTTTAAAATGTCACTTACCTATTAACTGCACCTTGATTTTATGTCACGGTAATAAGTACAATATTTAATCCCGTCGAATTTTCAACTAAAGTAAGCAACTACTTCCGAACGATTATTTTGTTAAGTGCAGGAAGCGAAGCAAAACACGCAGCTTTAAGCGAACAATTGTGTTCGATTAATTCTTCATCAGGGTCGTACAATAATATACATTAGGATAAGGTCTGTTGCAATCATCAGAATAACAGCGAAACAACCGATCAAAAAAGTTAACGTGATCATGATGGCAGTCATCCGATCACCTGACTTCAGTCGGGTGCAGTTGCGAAATATCCTCATTTCCTTTCTGTCTGATGGTAGGCCACGAAGTTGTAGTGATTGTATCATCTTTCTCTGGACACACAAGTCCGGATCTGTCAGGCGCATTATATGAGCATGATGAAGAATTAATCGAAAACAGTTATTCACTTAAAGCTTCGTGTTTTGTATCTCTTACTGAATTTGACGTAATAAATGGGCATTCTGCTAGGATACTTGGTTAAATCAGCAAGTGACGAACGTTAATCAGACTGTGTATATTATTCAGTTCTAACAATTTCTGGTAGAGTTGATGCAATTTCGGCTGATTCACATTGTAATTCGTGCTCTAAGTGCACTCGCTTTCTTGCTTTTTTCTGTCACCATTGTCGAAAATCCACTTTCACATTTATACGCTTCAGCGAAAGTGGTCAGTATTCGCAAAACTTTTTCGATAACAAGAAGGACTGTCACTAATCTTTACCCAACAAGTTGCTAGTTGTGTGTTTTGGAAATCTATTTTCAGTGTGTTGTTTTCGCGAAGTCCAAGAAATTGTACTTCAGCTTCTATTTCAGTACGCGAAAATATTTCTTCACTCGCTGAAAACTGTTTTAGCACCCGGGCGTTTACTTGTCGATTTTCAAAATCAGGATGATATTTGCTGATAGCATGTACCACTGATGAGAAGTAGTAAGGTATTTAATGCGTGAATGTGCGTTTTTTATTCCTTCCAACGGTCCTCTTTGTTCGTTTTGGGAACAATGAAATGTAGCCAACACCATCTCTGCGTTAGCAAAGCTTCAACTTGAGAAGAACACTGATAACCCTATCCTGAGCCGTTAAAATATTTGTCAGATTTCCTTGTAAGCTGAGATTAGGCTTGTTTATTGCTCCGAAAGAATCCATAAGATAGGCCAGTCTATAAGTAAATAGGTCATCTTATTATGGTAGGTAACCCATTCTCCTTATCCTTATGCAATTCTTTCCTTGCCATAAACAGCAATTTCTTCTCAAAGTTCAAACACTCGGAGCAATAGCTTGCCCTGTGAAAACCAAAGTGCATCGGCATGGAATAACAACAGGTCGAATTTACCTCCAAATTCATTGCAAAACTGAAAACTCTTGTATTTGTCGGGCTATCACGGATGAGATTTCCAATTGTCACTACCAGGGTAAATGCGTCTAGCAAAGCAGGTGGGGAGCTCTCACTGCTAAAGCAAAACGGTGTATTATGCAATGGCTAAAGGTAGCTTGCGGAGCAACTTATTTGACTAAAGTTTGGAATCCGGAACGAACGCCCAACTTGAATGGTGCTCCATCTGTACAGATCTCACGAACCTTGATCACTGTGGCTTCTTTTCCTCAACAAAATTCTTCACTGATCGTAAGAGATCTTCGTCATTCGCAATGGTGCTCAATGATTCTAAGAACAGGTACTCTACTTTGAGGCTGTTGTCTTCTATATACCAAGTAGACACCAATAGCTCGAAACGAGATGTAAACTCGGTCGACTCACCTAAACGTAGTAAGAAGAAAGGACATGATTTTTCGTTGATTACTTTGCACAAAATATTTTTGCTCATGTCCACGGTGCCATCCTTGATGGGGCAGTTAGAAAGCGATATCATATTTATCTTCTCCACAGGTTGCTATCCAAGAAAGTGCTTAACTGCATCCAGTGAGCAAGGTTTAATAAGGCGGCGTTCGATTGTGTGCGGTTTAATCGTTTCGGCGTTTCAAAGAGCAATGCGGTATGAAGCTGTAAGATCAGCCTCAGTTGACTGAAAATGTAGTGCAATATATGCATACGCGAATTTTTCAGCCCAACGTCTTTAAGTTTGAAGAAAGTAATATTTGTTCCTACGCAATGGTTATGAAATCTTTCAATTTGCTTGGTATTTTACATTCTGTCTTGACCCCTCTACTGCACAAAACACGGAGGCGTATGAACGTTTTTTTCGACAAAATTATTAAAGACCCATTGCAGAAAAGCTTCTTCGTAGGACCGCTTCTTTCAGGGAACCTGGTTCCTGAAAAAGGATTATCTAGCTTGGTATGTGATATATAAAAAAACAGATTTTGTATCCTCGAAAGGTTCGAGGCACGCCTCGCTAGGCATGCTTACAAGGTTACAATGAACAATGAACAATGAATTTATACGGGTTAAGAAGCGTTGCTTTACAAGTCCCGTTGGATAGTTGGTGGGGATATCAACATAACAGTAATGTTGATAGGGATAGTAAAATAGTTAATACTTTAAATATGAAAATAAGGACTTATCTTTTGCTTCGCTGTAGTCCTGCGATCTTCTTAGATTCACAGCACCCACAGTTAACAATAAATAATTCCATGGTATACTCCAGGTGTATTGCTGAAGTCTCAAAAACAATGCATAAACGATTATTAAAAGTTAAAAATTGTTCTACACTACTTGTAAATACACATTGAAATAAAATATTTCGCACAGCTGCAATGTCAAGCAGGAACAAAATATTTGTGCGTACCGAACTGTCAAAAATGGGGACATGGTGAGATGAAATATATGATGCTCCGATGATAAGTTGGGGTGCTGACCTGAACCCGGTGGACAGGGTAATCGCGAAAAACAATTTTACAGTAAGATCACCTCTTCGATCAGTCGTATGCAATCGTAGCCAAGATAACCATACATCATGATCACTAACCGCATTCGACCAGTAAATGTCACTGTTTTGGGCCGGTTGGGGTCAGTTTCTAGGGACGGACAGTCGACATGGTTGGCGATATCCCGTTTCAGATCTGCCTGTCACTGTGGCCAGCCACAGGACGCCTGCGCCTACAGAGGGACCATGGGTGGCTTGCGTTGCACCACTCACACCTCCAACCGCACACCCCACATCCAGTGTAAACCCGAAGGAATAAAACCGGCAGGCATGTGGATGGGAGCCACGTCTCATCAACGAGCCGGCACACACTCCTTCACATGCAAACACAAGCACGCTGTATTTCAGGAATCAAGTGCATACAAGGCGGTGGCTGGACCGTAGTCCGCTCCACACTGAGTGCGTGAAACCGCTCTTCGAGCCTAGCATGACCACAAGGACCGTGCACCTTGTCCCCTCCAACAACAACCAACAGTCTCCCGGAACCAGTATGGACGAGATAATGGGTAACAGACAGGTAGGCACCTTTTCAACATGCACATCAAGAGCAGCCACAGTGTGGATATCAAGCAACAGCCAAACACTTGAGAGAAATCTGGCAAAGAAAAGAAATCGAGTAATCCATAAGGAAAAGTGACAAAAATCTTGTATTAGTGAGCATATGAAATAAGTTGCTAACAAAGGATCCGAGGTAAGTTCACCAGGTCAGAATGTATATTTTACGGATATGACACAAAAAAACGCGAAAATGTTATCGAAATTAACTACAATTGGCTTAAGCGAGTTGTGCAGGTTTATAGAAGAGCGTACAGGTGGACATTTATTTGAGAAAGAAAAGCATTAGGCCAAAATTGCAAACCCACCACCTGAAATAAATTGACTTAGCATGCAAGCACGCGGTTAATAAATCGAATGCAGCCTACCTAAAAACGCAGAAGCTTTGATAGGAACGTCTCTACGCCCAGCTGTCCACACTGTACCGGAGGTAGCGAGAACAGGAGAGTGCCAATATGAGCAGCGGCATTGCCATTCGTATAATTCTGTTTCTGTTTAGGTATATGAGCCACGGGCCAAGTGGGCTTCGCAGATAAGTCCTTGTTACATAAATACTTATCACTCAGGCAGAAAAATGACTCTAATGGTCAATGCTGGATCCGCAGACAGTTCTAGTTGGATGTTTTCAGGTATAAGAAAAGGGCGAAAGAGACTTAATGCAGATGACTTTGACGCAGGTGACATCAACATAAACATTTGCAAATGAACTCATTATTATCCATATTAAAAACCATAGAAATAATTCACTCACCAGCTCTTGCTTCTCGTCAAAAATAAATATAGATTAAGCAGGTAGAAATTGGTAGGTTTTCCGCCTGGAAACACTGCCCTCCTATGACGTGTTTCGATGTTAATTCATCTCATCAAATAGAGATAGCAGGCGTCGGACCTAGGACCATTTTAATGTTGGTTAAAAGCGCTAACCCTAAGCCACCGGGTCACGACGGGCAACGCTGGGCACAACGGTTAATAATGGATTCTGAGGGTCATTTTGAAGTACACGTTGTATGGATGCTTTGCGAGGAGCAATATCGATGCTGACCACGATTCCCATTGAAGTGAACCTTGGTCTTTCGATCACTAGAACCGTAGCTGAATAAGAGAGGAGGACCCACGAAGTCCATCGTTAACTTTCGCGCAAAGCGGTGCCTGTCGTGACCTGGTGTGTTGGGGCTAGTGGCCTCAATTAACATCCCTATGGTTCCGGGTTCAATGCTTGCTGTCTCTATCTGATGAGATGAAATAACATCGGAACGCGTCATAGCATTGCAGTGTTTTCGGGCGGGCAACACCCCATTTCTACCTGCATCAGCTACGGTACTAGTGATCGAAAGACCAAGTTTCACTTCAATTGGAAGTGCGGGCAACATTGGGATTGCGTGTGACAATCCATCCACACTACAAAATGTCCTTCAAAATTGTAGATGGATGTGATTAACCCAACACCTAATGACCATTGGCCTTCAATCTACTCTACCTGCCCTGGTTGTGTGAGCACAAACCCGATGTTTTGTGCACTTGGTAGAGCTTGCTGTTACCCGATTCAAGGCATCTTGTGGCCCTTTCGTGTGTGATCTCTGATCAAAAGTGAACAGATGTCAGTGGCTTCTCCTTTGTCTCAATCACCCCTACCAAGTCCTTCCTGGATAACGGCTTCCCACTATCAATATCTATACGTCCTGAACATCAATCGCTTGTTTGGCCCATTCGTACCTGTCAACATTCGCTCATTCCTTTACCTAGTTGGCTGCTTTATGCTCCCACCCTAGTGCTCATTTGTTATAATTGAGGGAACGCCGCCTCTCGATATGGATTGCGTAATTGCCTGATAAGATTGTCGATGTCACGGTTGGAGCACGCCTACGATGACGACTTTAAACGCTGGCCACTCGAACGGAGTTGCGCTGACCTGATGACGCTAGCTTAGCCGGTGAGACGGAAAATTGGGCGAGCGTGTGAACGATCCTAGCCGCAACGAGAGGGGGTTATGGTAGACGCGCGCTAATGACTTAGACGCGAAGGCTGGCCAGCTAACGACTCACACTCAATCACGTGACCTGACCGACTCCCAACTGAGGCGAAGAGAAAGAAAAGGCAAGTAGTCCTCTGTAGGCTCCTTCACGACCGACAAAGGGCGATCACAGCCAGTGCTATGGGTTATTAAGTTGGGGAAAACAGTCACCACGCAGAGGTGGTAGTTTGCAAATGAGCATTGTTGAAAGATGCGCAGTTGGGGCGCGTCTCGGAGTGGCTGAGCTCTGCTGCGTTGTGGGGAGGAATTGAACCTCGCTTTCCACAGCCATTCTGCCGGGGTTCCTGGCGCGTTTTTGCGGGGATTTTTGACGGACCCGCAACATCATTCAACTCTGTAATTTGATCCGGCGAACAACTGCCTGACTCGAAACAACAACGATCGACGAGCGGACCGATAGAGTTACTGATTTGCAGGCTAGTATTCGGGTTGCATGATGAAAACGCACACAACAAAAACACACCGGAAAATTACGCACAGTAAATTGTGTACCGCCATAATTGCGAACACGGAAATAATGCATCCGGAAAAACGTACATAAATATATGCCACTTCGATTGCATGGAACATACCTTCCAAAACCTGGTGATTAACTCGGAATCTTCAACTAATAGCGCCCTTTTGCCTGCTGCATTTTGCCGAAGGCTCTGCGATTCGACGGCTCGAAAGAGGTTGTTGACTACGTTTCGCAGTGTGGGACCCTGGTACTCAAGAAAATGAACTATTGCACCTTTGCTCGCCATTTTCTGAAAAATGGTACTGCCTACAAAAAATCGGTGGCAGTGTGATTTCTCCGCTTTGCTTGTGTATGATGTTCAACATTGAAATCCAATGTTAATCTGCTATGTTACAGTTGGGTGACTAATGCGAAACTTTGCCTGTAACTTCAAGTCACTCGACTGAACCGAAAAGCACGCCCACAGCCGTGTCTCTCACACACAGCGACAAGCTGTGCTAATCGCGCTTCGCTAGCCAGCAAGGCTCACCGGTGTTTTAATATAGCGGATCACTTTTGTATACACACGAGAAAATCATGTCCCTTCATGATTCCGTTCCTCTGGACTGATCTCTAGGCCTGTCGCCATATAACGCTTACGTATAAAAACACCAAATCTCACGTTCATGTGTCACACAAATCACTGTTCATGAAGCATTCATGTTGTAATAGCAAGTTGTATGTCAAAGTAGATCTCAAGTAGTTCTACAATCGTTACCCTACTCACAAACATCCAAATTTATCTACTATCGCCCATTGGACATTCGAAGGACAGATACTTCAGCCCATTGGGAAGTGACGGGTGAGTGAGCCAATCTGCAACACTAGGACAGGTACTGTGAGCCCATTGGCAATACGTCGCGCACCAAGCAGAAGTCATGTGTTAAAATTTGCACACCTAATCGTCAGCCCTCGGTAGCTCAGTGGTAGAGCAGCGGACCGGAAATTCGTGGACCGGGGTTCGATTCCCCGTCGAGGCACATTATTGTGCGTGAATTTTAATCGTGACTTCTACTTTCTACAATCTTTACCCTACTCACAAACATCCAAATTTTATGCAATAAGTCTTGGATTGTAAGAGTAATGCTTGTCTATCTTCGTAAGTATAACTCGTGGTTTGTACCCCAGCGTTCCCAACAATGTTCATTATTGCATTTGTCAGTCTTCGTTGGCATTTCAACTTGTCTACCACCTGTTCCTAATCCCTGACACAACAGGCGACCGCGAGTTGCAGTGTATCATCTTTCTTCGTCACCTCTAAGCGACCTGCTTGTGCCTTAGACATTACGAGTCTGTAACAGGCTACGTCCTTCTGTATTCTACCAAATACCAGATGCTTGGATGACTGTAGTTAAATAAAGAGTCCAAGGCATTGTTGAATCTCCCACAACAGTTGTTTTCGGCGACATCTCAAGGGCTGTATCACGATAGTTCCAAGTTTGAAGTTGAAACTGTGGCTCTCTGGTTCCTGTACCGGCATTATAAAATTCCTCATTCGGAAATGTTGCGGCAGATTCATCAAAAACTCTTCCTACCTCACGGAACGGGACAAAAGTTAAAGCAGTCAGAGATATGAGTTGCAATTTTATTCTTACGTTCACTACAAATGCAGTCTTTAGGCCTACATTGCTCACTTTCCTGATGAGGTTTTGGTATATGTGGATAGCAGTTTTTGATGTCAGAGTTTGGAAAAGTAATTATCGCTGCGTTCATAGAAGTCTTCTCAAAAGCTGGTAAAATCCAAGGCATCAAATCAAGCTGCAACAACTTCATTATTTCAAACATTCGTCTGTAGGTCTCAATATTTTTCTGCAACATGATCGAGATACAAGGCGATTAACTGTTTCTCACGTTGTTCTGCCAGGTAGGTAGTTGATAAAAACATGGTTGTCTCCGTAGCAGTTCTTTAGCACCAAATGCTACAATTCTGTCTGGATCATGTACAACTGAATAATGAAGCACCAGTTCGCAATTTTGCTCTGGAAATTAAAATGTATTGCTTTTGGACAAGGTAAATGACCGTTTTTTCTGTGATTCAGCAGAGTTCGTGCTAGGGATGATTGCTTGCTCATCTGGGCAATTAACTGGTTACTCAAGGCTAACAAGACTTTTTCCATAAGAGTACAAGGTGTGGCATTAACCACTCTCATGTCAAGCATCATTTCGTTTCTGGTGACACTGGATTATGGTTTTGTGGGCATAAGTCGTGACAAGGCAAGGTTGGTTGTCGTAGGATGACGTCATCTCGTGTCTTCATCAGTGAGTGATACTACATGCATCGATTGTACCTTCATCTCCAAGTAAATCATCCATCTTGAGTGAGAAAAGTGAGATATTCCAATCCCAAGTAAGTCGAAACTCGGTTGCCCTTCTGACTTGTTGAATACTCCATTGCTAACGCTTCAAAAAGAAATAGCAATTTGTGCTAAAGTTTAATGCGCAATATTGTTTCGCAACTCAACAAAGCGTCTCACACAACATTTAGTCACCACCAAGTACAAAATAGAATGGAAGGACAACAATTCAATTCTGCTTACTGATTTGAGTCATCTCATGTATTACCGTCAACTGTTTACAAACAACTTGTGGAGTATCACTCAATTACACACACAGAGGCACTCATAGAGCAATATCATTGGCGGTGGTAGGTCACTGGATGCCGGACAAATTTTCACTCCGCGGGACGCGATCACCAACCATAATCAGGCAAAACAAGGCCAACCACAAACTCGGCCTGTCCACACCAAGTGGGTTCCAGCCACCGAATCGCTGTGAGTTCGGCAAACTGCGGTAAGCGAATAGTGCCTTATCTGTTGAGTATTGTAAACGAATCACAGGGACTTTGGCCCATAGGACAGTCGAGTATGTGCCAAACGATCCAACCAGCATATTTCTGTGTGCGCAATTTTCATGTGCGCTTTTTTCCGGTTACCTGTATTCGTACGCTAGGTTGCAAATTTTGTGAACAAACATTGCCTAATTTACCGAACACTCACTAAAGATTAGTTAACGATAGCTACTCAATAGTAATTAGGTAACTGATTATATGTTTTGATGCTGGTTATTTTGTATTGCTTTTATTATGTGACTGCTCAGTGCCCCAATTTTTGGACTAACATTAACCCCCCTCGTAAAATCCTATTTTACCCCCTTGGGGGTACTTATCCCCAGGTTGAGAACCACTGAAGCAACAAATGAACCTTAAGTGAACTATTGAGGATGAAGATGAGCAGGCCTTTAGTGGAGCCGTTGATGTCGCAATATAGAAGCTTTGACTGCCTCAGGCCTGGCGCCGACACGTGAAACGCATTTACTTGCTTTTAAGACCATAGAGCAGCTCATTCCAAATTGAAAGCTTTCGGTACCGCTCACTGTCAACACTGCACCCCAAGGCAAAGTCGAAGGACTTACTGATCAATGCATTGGATGCCAATCACTACGTCCAGAGCTGCATCTCCAACTCTAGCCAATGCTAACTGGTGGGTACAAGCGAGAATGAAACCGACGGTGCAGTGTTGGGACAAGCAAAACCGGGAAGTTTTCGCTTGGGATGCCATCACAGGGAGACTGTAGTTCACATCAAATCCACTTACCGTCTAAAGTGTAATTGCATGTGATTGCATGCACACTCATGACTGGCAGATACTTCAACACCCAACAAGGAGCTCTCACCCGAAGCAACAAGTGGGTGCATCGGCCGCATGTCACATACCCGCAGCATGCCGAGAGGCGTGCGAATGGAAATCACGATTGGTTCGGGGTTTGCCCACAATCATTTGGCCATTACCACGCACCTGTGGGCATAGGAATTCACTCAAGAGCACTCGGAGGTTATGGAAAAATCTAAGCCACGGCAGAATTAACGTGCATCGCTGGGGAACGTGTACATTTGGTAGGACTTTGACTGGTCAGCTGCTCGAGCAAATTCTGTCCTGATCAGGCGTGCCAGTGGCATACACAGGGAGCATATAATAAAGCATCCTTTACCGGCAGCACTGTAATAACGACTGCGCATCCGAACCTATAAAAACAATTAGTATCACCTTGAACTCAATACTCTAAATGATGTGAACGTTCATTTGGATTGTGACGAATCTCATTAGAAATTTAAACTAAATCCATCTTTCAGCTATTCACTAAAAAGTAGAAAGTTTGTCAACTTGTGCGCTGTGTGCATGCATAACAGTCACTGGCCACAGATAAATGTTTAAATGTGGAAACATACTTCCATTCACAGCTATGGACCAACTGTGCTGTATTTCCCATGTAGTAAACAGATTTAAAGATGTGGCGTGTCTTCAATAAAGCTCATTTTAAGTTACCTTACACTTCGAACTTAAATAATCGTGAGGTTAGTAACCACATGTCAGATGCGTGGCCGTTACCGGCTGTTGTCTATCTATGGCTGCAGATGCTGCGCTAGACGTTTTAGTTTCCGATGAGGTTATTCTTCCCATTCTACCTGGAAAATGACAGTCTTGCGAGATATGCGTTCCCACCTGTCCTCGACCACCGTTTATTTAACATCAGTTCCCGTGTTTTAAGAATACCCTGATAATCTACTAGCTGGTTAACGGCATTAAGCTGCCATGCACTCAAATGACCACGGAACATATGCCTCGGTAGTTCAGGTCGGATCCACACCGTAGCCACATGCAACACCTCCTACTTTATTTGGCATAATATTCGCTCAGGTGTTAGGAGGCTTAGAAGTGGACATATATTTTTTCTTAAAATGCTTAGTTACCCGTCTGTTTCTCTGCCGTTTATTTCTTGACAGTTGTTTAAACACATCGATTCTCTGCTTTGATTGGTCGGCCCACCTTGTTCGGAATGGATGTCATCTCTGGGGCTTGTTTCTGCTAACGCCATTTCCTCGAACTCGCCTGATTGATTCTTACGTTTACCACTTCTTATTCACCTTCATCCTCCAGCGTCTTCTACCTGGATGGTTGGCTCCAACATGTTTTAGTAGCCTGGCTGCAACTACTGCTGTACCCTATTTAAATGAGCAGACTACTGCTGGAAAGGAACTCGCTCCTGGCTCATCTCCGTGTCCTTCCTGCAGTCGTGGGGCGCGAACAGTCCACTGGCGACACAACGTCAGTAACTGCTACTAATGTGGGATATTTTCGGTCCCTGTATTCTGCCCCATCATGGTGTGTGCGAAGTCCATCGCAGCATTATGAATGAACTCTGCCCAGCTACAAAATCACCCTGGTGTATAACATCTAGACCACTTTTTAGTAGGCTTCGTGAGCGACTGGTTAAAGCATTTGTTTTGTTGTATGTGAGGCGGCTCCGCGAGCAGCGCTTAGTACAGCGATAAGAGGTTCGTTAGTGGGTTTTGTAGTACTCGTAGTGTGCCATGACTGCGATACCATTGCAGTTGGGGCCACACTTGACCTTGAGCCAACCGATCCCCGCGATCGCACCCGAAATGAAGGGTTTCGGTGCTACTGACTGATCCTAATGGCTTATTGCCTTTCTTATCAGTTGTCGGCCGCCGTGTTATACCGTGTTCTCAGCACAAGCTAACTCTACCTGATGAGACCAACCAAGGGAGAAACAGCTGTGGGGTGGGGGAAGTAATACGTATACTCTCCCCTTCGGCCGCGATCCCAGTGATCGAAATGGTTAATGTTTACTTTAAGGTCAACGGCGGCCACAATACAGACACTTGGCGGATACTGCAGCTTCCAAAAACAAGAAGTAGAGGTTGTCACACAGACTGGTTTAGCACTGAAAGTGGCATCAGACTCCTTCTGTGGTGCGACAGGAGATAGCTGTAGGTTACAAATGGGCAGCCTGAAAGGAACTGGCCAACTGTGGGCCTTACAATTGGCCTAACACAAGTTGAACGTCCAAAGATCATTGAGTTGTCACGAGAACTACGGAAACACCCGCTGATGAAGGTTGCATCACGTAACGTCCGCGATGTTCGTGATGATTGTTCCATCAGTGCACAAATGGGTGGCATGATGGCTGATCGAGCCTATATGTGCCTATGCAGAGGTCTTCGCTCCAAGAGATGGATTTCGCGCCTCAGATTTCCACAATTGGAACATAGCCCGCACATTTGTAGCTTCGTGCGCGCAACATAATGCTGTCTTTGGAGTAAGCGAATGCAACAAATCGGGCGTTCCAAATTGGCCGAAAATCAGAAGCAGTGCTTCACAATTCGCCTTATCGATGTCGATGGATAACCGCAAGCATGTCTGGTTTCCATTTATTAGAATGAATCAAGGGAAGCAGAATCTGAGTAAAGAATTCTTTTCGATAATTCTCATCGGACTCAAACATTACATGATGAGGAGAAAGTGCTAAATGTACCGGATTGGGCTGCGTTTTGAACAGAATGTTTAATTTCACGGGTACAAATCAATAAATCACGAGGTCATCGGAAGTGACAAGTATGTACAGGGAGATCACAGCATTCCCCGTGATTCATGTCTGGTTTCATTGACTGCACAACTCTCATCAGCTGCTTGCGTCAGATCAACCGTGCTGCTTCCTGCGTGAACACTTCATTTCTTTGAGCTAGCAGAGAAGTTGTCAGCGACGGCCTTGCTACCACACACTCCAGCGCAACAATGAGCAATGATTTATAACAGATAAAAAGTAGGTGCTTGACATGTCCCGTAGGGTGTTTAGAGTGAGAAAAGATAGATCAAGAGATAATGGAATCGTCAGTTCGGGCGATTACAGAGTTAACTGCACTGCCGTACAAAAGGAGTTTGAAATCAGAATGTACGTACACAAAGCAATACGGGGCGTGGTTATTGATCACGTAATAAACGAGAAAAAATAAAAAATAGCAAGGACAACGCTTACTTGTGTGCAGCTATCTCGGCTCGATTGGATACAGAAATCCAGTTTCTATTGTAGTATCGTTTATCAAATTTCGTGCAAGGCGTTTGGAGTGACTCATTCTCGAGTAGGGTTATGGCACCGTTCACTGTCTGTTGTGCATTAGTGCCAGCATCAGGTGGTCATAGGCTATAGCACGTAGTGTAAATGTAACAGAGTATCGTCAAGACATTTTTGAAAAGGGATAGGGTGAGTGCATTAATTACATGTTCCGGGAGGGCGTTCCAAGGATGTGACACTCGAAAGGAGATATAGTTTCGCCGACATTCCAGGCGGCTGTAATGCGTGACTAATTTAAATTGGTAACCTCTTAGCGGGGTGTTTTGACTGAGTATTAGAAGGGAATGACATGAGTGGTTGGGGTTTCTCAGGATCTGGTACACCATTATGAGATCGCCACTTAGACGCTGATAACGTCCACTGTATATTTTGAGACTCTTCAGCCTGATTGGGTAAGGGAGGCTGGTCAAACCTCTGACGCTCTTTGTTGCTCTAGGATGTGCAGTATCGAGCGTGGTGAGATGGTGCTTGAGCCAGGGTTGCCATGCTTGAATAGCGTATTCCGCGTGCGGCCTCACGTACGCACTAAGCATTTTTGGGAAGACTGAAGGGTCAAACTTCCCGAAAGCTTTGCGAAGAAGGCCGAGGTACTGGTTCACTTTCTTAGCTGCCTTTTCAGTCTGCCTCGAACAACTGAGGTCATCTTGAACTATCACGCCTAGATGGCACTCGTGAGAAGCCCGCTGTAGAATTTGTGGTCCTAGGCGGTAGTTATGCATACTCTTGTGCCGTATACTGAGAACTGTGCACTTGATGACGTTGAAATGCAGCATGTTCTCGATGGACCATGTGTACGCTTTGTCCAGGTCCTCATGTAACACTGTGTGATCCTCCACTGCAGCTATAGTACGCCATACCGTTAGATCATTAGCAAATAGCAAACAGTTGGAAGATAGCACGCTCGCGAGATCATCTATGAAGACCAGGAACAGGCGGGGTCCAGGTACCGAGCCTTGTTGTACGCCGCACTGAACTTGGCTGGATTCCGACAGGTTGCTTCTAATCCTCACATTCAGGTGACGTTGCACGAGAAAGTCTCCTATCCAGCCCAGCCCAACATGGCAGGCGGATGCCATAACAATAGTTCTCGTTTTTCTTCCACTAAATCTTTGAAAGCGGTGGGGTAACTCGAGGATGCCCTTCGGTTCAACAACTGCTTTTTTACAATCCATACGTAACGCACCAATTAGGCAAGATCATGGCTCAACATTATAGGAAGATTTCCACTGCTTTGCAACCGATTCAGCCCTTTCGCTCAATACTTACTTCCGAACTGTCAGTCATGAAGTTGAAACATTTTGTTCCAACAACATGTGCAAGCTTCTGTAGTGCGTCCCTTAACGGCAGCCTCGAAAATTACAAGCGTGGTTAGATCACATTTGCACAATAGCTGTAAAGTGTAGCGCGTAGTGTCAGATGCAGCGTCTACCAGAATCCTCTGTAGCTGCAAAGTGGTACTGCATACATATAAGAGTTCGTGTCTTTCAACAGATCGTTCCACTAGCTTCGATTGCGCTACTCAACATGCACATGCAATTTGACGGTCCTTTCGGGTGACTTGCCTACGTGCACATTGGGACTGGTTGTTCTCTACTCCCCCCGCCCCGAATCATCTTCACATGCAGCGAGCACCTCAACCTCCTCTGATGCCAGTGCGAATTCAGTTTCACTACTGAAAGCAACCCAACAGGATGCAAGCATTTTACTCACCCGGCAGTCTTCTCTGCATCGACGGAGAAGGTCTACCTCAAGGTTGTTTCATGGAGCGCTGGCTGAGTGAGGCAATGAATAGAGCTCACTCTCACACATGCAGTTCCACAAATGCGGAAATATACCACTCCTAGATATTCACTGAGCTGCGCAGCGCCTGTAATAGTTGGGTAGACGAAGTCGTGTGCGCAGTCCATTTTCACTAACCTATGATCCATTCCACACCCAACTTATCGTAGCACACGCATCGTACATCTCACTTGCTTGCCATGTTGACGTATCCGCGCAGTCGAATGTGGACACTGTGGACGAGTATCGATGTGTTCCCGCCGCGACTGCTATCACTCACTAATGAAGTGAAAACAGGCACGAGCAGAAACCGCATTCTTTGAATGACGTTTTGAAAGACGATTACGGTATTGTAGGAGCAAGTATACGCTTAAATCTGTACAATGCCATCAAAGTGTAGTTAAAATGGTCATAAAAGTTATCTGCCACCTGTGATAATCAATCGTTCTCCGACCACTTACGTACCCTACAGAAATGTTTGACTTACGGTTTCACTAAGCTAACAAATGTAAGACGTCATTGCCAATGCGCAATCGTTCTCCGAATCGAATGGTAGCGAGAGGTAGATTCAACAACACATTTAAACCTGCACAGTTTTGATCTCCACGACTTATTCTGGCAGACTGTTCCAAATATGTACCACCCTCGATTCGAAGCAGAGGGAGTGGGGTAACGGTGACAGCCCACCCTTGTACCCGTGTCCGCGTGTGATGCATCACGTTCACAAGTGAAGCAGCGATCTCTTTATAAAGAAGTCACCTGGATGTAATATACCGTAGGTCATGATGAGATCGACAAGCAACCGACGATAGGACAAGAAGTGGAGTCCTAGTTTCTCGCGCCGGTCTTCGTACGATAATTCTCGCAAAATTGGAATGAGCTGGTAACAACGTGTTGGACCCGTTCGATCTTCTGCGCCTCGCGTCGGCTGAGTAGGCAGTATGCAGATGAGTCTTTCTCCAGTATTGGCCTTGTGACGGAAGAGAATAGGCGAGTGGTGACCTCTTCCGAGTAAGTACAGAAGCTGCGTTTGATCGCCCAATGCATGAGCAGTCCTTTACGATATAGCCTACGCGTGTTGTCCACGGACTTCAAATCGCATTGCGAGAGTACACCTAGGTCTTTCACGGAAGGTTTGGAATGTAGCGTTTGGTCGTCTATGACTTACATTCGGCCGTCGGCACCCTTCCCCATGTTCATAAATACCGATTTGGATGGGTTGACTACAAGGAGGAGTTCCGCAGATCACATGGAGAGGCGGTTGAGATCTTGTTTAAGTTGGCTAAAGCCATCTGGTGTGCTACTCCCTCTCCATACCTTCAAGTCGTCCGTAAACGGGGCACAAGGTGACCCAAGAAGCTGAGGCAGACCGTCGATGTGGATTAGGAACCTAGCGGGCCCAAGGCCGTGCCTTGGGGTACGCCACCAGTCAATTAGATGATCGCCAACTTGTACCCTCCAATTTCGTCCATCGAAAACGTCATGGATCCAGTGGTGAAAAACGATACTCTCTATGTAACATGGTTGGCCGAATCTGATTCCGCATTCGCCTGTCACGGAGGCCTCCATGGGAACAATCACTTGTTGCCTGCGCCTACACAGGGACCATGGGTAGTTTGCGCTGCACCACCAACAGCTTCATCCACACACCCCAAATCCATACCATTATGGATTATGCCAAACTTTTAGCATGGCACATTTTCGAAATCGCGTTCTGCACATTGAATAGGGGATTTGATATGTTTGATTGAGCGTATGTCGCAACAGATTCCATATCAGCTAGTCGTCTAAATGCCTGGAAAACCACCAGACTGCAGTTTCAGCCCGTTGGGCATCAACAATAGGGCGCATCCATCGGATCCTTTAGGACTGGAACCCAAGACTACGAGCGGCCTGCACCGCCAGTCAGCAGCTTATGCTGATTTTGAACTGTCTGTGAGGAACTTTTGACTAATTATAGCACAATCCCCTACTCATGCATACATCAAAATATACCCTCTCTAACAATTTCTATATGCTTTGTAGTACGTACCTACTGTCAGTGGGCGTCATGTCTTTCATGACCAACTCTGTCCTCTCCAACGTTCGTAACTAGTGTGACAGCGGAGGATATTACGAGTTATATCGTAGTCGGCTTGTAAGTCATGACGGTCCGACAGAGTCGCCCGTTACCTAGTAACATAAGCTGCTGATTGGGAGTGCAAGCCACTGTAGATCATGCTTTCGAATCCTGCAGGATCCGATGGATGCGCACTATTGATAATACCCAACAGACTGAAACTGCATGCTAGTGTTTCCCGAGCATGTGGGGGGTTATCTGACTTGGGAATGGCTGCGGCGAACCCTCAGTTAACTAGATCGAAAGCCCTCTCCAAGAATACATCCAAGTACTGTAGAAATAGACAAGGCAAAAGTGAAGCCATAAACTGCAGTCATGGGGTAGAGTCTGGCAATCTATTCCCTACTGTGCACGGTTTCTTGCCTTGTCCGAGAGGGTTTTCAACTACGCGCGTTCATGATCCTTTTGCCCCATTCAGGGAGCCGAGAGCGCCCAACCACGGTTAACTTTGAGGTTGGCACCTTGATACTATTGGCTAAGTCATTCAAGGGCTACCATTTCTCGCTACCAGCGTACTTCTGTGCGCGCAAAGAGCGCATGGAGAGTTAAACGCTCAGTAGGCATACTGAGCATGTGCCCAAGCCACCGAAGGCTGTGCAGTGAAATTATGCGGATTCAGCGGCTGGCAAAATCTCTCTATTGATGTTACCATCGTTTACCAGCAGTGCTCTGAAGGCAGTGGTGATCAAAAACAGACAGCCACTGAACGTCCTTTGAACGAAAAAGTCAAGTCTCACAACTGTAGAGCAGGACGGCTCTCAACGTGGCATTGCGGATGCGGCCCTTCAGCGAGAGACTCAGATCGCGGCGACGCCAGAGATGGCGGAGATTAGCAAACGTAACGCGGGTCTTAGAGATATAAAAAGAGACTACATCCGTTAAACCGTTAGCGCTGACACAACTTCCGAGGTGAACGAACTTTTCTAACACTTCCCAATAATGACTTGAAAGGATGAGGGTGGGTGCAGCACCTAGAAAGCCCTTACAATTCGAAGGGGCGAAAGTCATTCCAACCTGAGAGGCAGACACCACCAACCTACACAGCACATGTTGGACGATCTATAAGGAACCGAAAATTCCGGTGTTGTCGTCTGCATACACCAACTCGCGAAGTTTTGTCCTTCGGAAGCAGCTTAAGGTGGCTGAGTTCGTATTTCTCTAGATCGCTCTCCAGGATGTTATCCATGGCGAAATTGGACAGGAAGGATAATGCTGGGCAGCCTTGTCTCACGCCACTAGTGATACTAAAGAGGGGCGAATGTTCACCGTACACCCGCAGTTGCCCCGCGGTTAAAGAGCAGACGGCTCGAAGAGTGTTAACGTACTTCACAGACACTCCCCTTTTCAAAAGATAGTCCAAGGGAGCAGCTCTGTCAGCTGAGTCAAACGCGGCCCGTATCTCTAACAAGACAACGATCGTTGGGCGGCCGAACCTTTGACGGCTCCCGAGTATATGGCGTAAAGATGTGGTCGGTACAACTCTGGCCAGAGCGAAACCCAGCTTGCTTTTCGCATTTGTTCTGTTCGCGTACCAGACTGTGCCTCCTTAAAAGCTGGGCCGAGAGTACTTTAGATGTGACGCACATTAGACTAGTCCTTCGGTGATTAGCGCAGTCTGTCCAGGCACCCTTGTTGGAGACGGGCATGATAGCCGCCAGACTCCAATTAGACGGGATTGCTTCGGTGGTCCAAACTTCTTGGAGGAGGGAACCTAACTCCTGAACTAGGGTTGGAGCTCCATCTTTGAATAGAGCCGGAGGGAGTTCATCTGGGCCAGGGGTTTAGAGCGTTTTAAAAGGCGAAATTCATGAGCTACCACGGCCTCAGATGGTGGCGAAGCGTCTACATACCAGTGAGCGACCGACTGACCATGTACGAACGTGCGTGCTAATGACGCGTTTGTGCACTCGTGGGTTTTTCGTTGTTTCTCAGCCGAATTTTGTCACAAACCACTGGACCTATGCGTATTCGTCTTGCTTTTACAAGCGCTAACTCGTGATACCATTTTCTCGAGTAAAACACACTGCATTCAATGTCGACCCTGAATTGTAAATGCCGGGCTGCGTTTCATCGATATCCAAGCGTCAAAAGTTACGTAACTCAAGCTAGTGGAGACATTGTCTGCTTACACCTGATAGAACATTTCAACGGCTTTCGAATGGACTTTCGCTCGTTCAAGTACAACATTGTTTTGAGCAGACACAGGTCTCTCGTAAAGTTCATCTTTGTGCGATTCAAAGACCCAACCACGAAACTGCCCTGTCAAACCCTCTTGTGAGCTACTTCAAGGGCATGTCGACGCATTCGGCCGACACGCCAGACAGGACAATTGCGATCGTACAAGTGCGAGGGGAACGCTGTGGTATTGGCATCAACGTCAGAAACACGAAAACAACTGCTAACCATAAACGGCGAGTCATTCTAATGGTTCGTGGCTTCCGCTCAAAGAGCGCGATGCCTATTGTGGCTCAGGCAAAAGACATGTGTGGATCATGTACCAAACTTTTCAAGGCGGATATTCCGTGTCGCAAACGTTGCAAACTCTTCCATGCGAAACGTGTCCGAGTTAAAGCTAGCCATGCCAAGCCATTAAATAAACGAGCTTCTCCATAGTTCTGCGTGGAATGCACGTCTGTACCACTGATAAAAGACGTGCTTCCATTATCTCAGAAGTACGACCAGCTACTATCCAAGTTTGAGGAAATGCTGACCAACAAAATCGCCACAAGTGTGGTAAGCATAGCGGGTTGCGCAACCCAGGCCTCCCAGGTAAATGCTGCTCCAATCCTGAGACGAAAGGCTAGCAACGCCGTGAACAAAACGACACCAATAGCCCAGAAAATCAATTTATCTTCTAATACCACAGACGGCTAATATTCGACTACTGCGGTTCTCAGTTCGACCGGATTGACTACATGCAAGTCTTTATCCAATCTTCCGACGGAGTGCTTAGCAACTGAACACATTGTACTGGTGAAAGTTGGGCTACGGTTGCTTCCAAGAAGGGTCGACATTTAAAATTAACAGCGCCCTCCACTAGATCGGAAACTGAGGAGCGAAGCGTAGATCCCCTGATGCAAGAATCACCGGTTTCCTGCGGCATTTTCCCGAGTATTTCAAGCCCTACCCGTGACAAGTCGAAAGACACAAAGAAACAGCAACCGGTATTGAACGTACTGTGTGCCAATAATGGAGAATCAAAGTCGACGTCAATTAGAGTCAGGCAGTTGGATGATCTCAACCAGTGGGACGTTATTGTTAACCTACTGTGCTCCGTATTCAAAGCTGTACATATAATGGGAATCAGCGGCACCCAACTCTAAGCCTCACTGGGAGTCACCATTTCTGCTCATTATGCTGAACTCCACCAACGAAGTAGGAGTGGTTCTGCTATCGACAGCTCGACTCAGAAATGAACACTGTGCGGTGGACTGTGTGGTGGCCCCTACTGCGCCAGTTATCAGTAGCGTGGTGCGATGAGGCAAAACAGCAACCAGACATCAGAAGCCCTACTGACTCTCCCAAAGAAAAGGAACATTTTGAAACCGCAGTCGTATGCGCACGGAAAAAGGACACATAAGCAGTGCACACCGCACCACTACTAGACATAGAAAGAAACCCGCGCCGAACAACCTCCAACCTGGGTGACGAAGATGGGTAAAGGTTTCGTGTGTCGGAACGGATACACTTCTTATTAGTTGTGTTTGCACGATAGATCATCCCGCTCGCACCTCGGGCCCCCACATGGGTGCCGTGGCCAACCAAGGTACGTTGTGAAGATCCCCTGTCCGCAACCGTTTGAATGAGGGAATGCGAGTACCTTGGAGGACCTCGAAGATGTGGCGGAGGCGGTTGGAGTCAAGACCGACCGGGTGAGGCTGGTGGCCCTACGGTGCATCCTCAAAGGCAGGGCGTGGGCAGTCATGGAGGCGGCGTGAAGAGGCCTAGGCAAGCTGGAGTGTGCCGCCGCGGAGAATGCGTTGCCGTCCAGGTTGCACAGCCCGGCCGACCGCCGGGAGGCGATTCAAGGCGGCGCTGGTTGGTGTAGGAGCGGATCCCTTCGTATTTGCAGTCCACATCAGGGGCTTGTTGGACCGGACGTTGCCGGGGATGAACGAACCGTCAAAACAGCAACTACTGGTGAATCAGTTCATGGCCGGTCTCCCCCAGACAATCGCGGAACGCGTCCGTATTGCAAATGTTATTTGGCGTATGCGGTTGTAGGAGTTGGCGCAGATTACTCGAGAGCTGTGCGATGCGCCACTCACTGCGCTGAAGGAGACACAACATGGAAATGTGGAGCAGTTGGATAAATTGGAACGAGTGATGGAACAACTCATGCAAGATGTCAACGGTCTAGGCACTCAGCGCTCAGAGGAGCTGGCAGTTGGATGTTGCTTCTTTTGTGGGACACTGGAAAAGCAAATATCCAGTGAGACGAGCGGCTGTCCGTGTACCAAATACACGCATTCAACCTAGTTTTTCTCGGATCGAAGAATGTGTGCTCGGAGTGTTATGTAGGGGGCGACCGAAGCAATGGTAGAAGTAGACGGAACGATGGAACAGTGTCTGATCGGTACGGCTGCGGCAGTGTCGCTGATCAACCATCGGCGAGGCGAAAAGCTTCAGTCGTGCTCCATGGTCGTGAGAGCTGTTGGTGGTTACTCAGTGGGCACTGACGGTACGGCCGAGCACATCGTGTGAATCGGGGGACGGAAACTAACGAACCTCCTCATCGTGTCAGCAAATGCGAAAAACCATATTGGGAGCAGATTTCCTGGAATTCAACAAGACTATCATCGAGCTGAAACGAGGGAAGTTACTGACGGAATACGGGTCGCTGCCACTCATTGGCCGGGAAGAAACGATACCGTCGCAATCGGTTGTTGCTGCGTTACATTCGACTTCAACCTTGCAGTCACTGATCAAAAAGTAGCACCCCTTATTTACGGACGACAGCAGCCCGTATGGATTTTGCGACTAGATCGAGCACACCACCCCGCTAACCCCCCAGATGTATCAGCCTCATAAACCCCGAAGGATACCAATCCATCTGGAGGTTGAAGTGAAGAAACAAGTACAGGAGATGCTGGAGGCGGATGTGACTGAGGAGGCACACAGTCCATACGATTCTCCAATTGTCTTGATTAAAAAGGGGAGTATCGTGGTGTGAACTTCCGAAGGCTGATTGAAATTTCCTTGAGTCCTTTCTTTTCAGTGCCATCAGTTATTGACAATTTTGATAGATTGAAACAGTCGAGGATATGCCTAGTTCTGGATCTGATTTCTGTGTAATGGCAACTGACGAGAAAACGAGGAGACCGAGAAACAGCAACCTTCACTGTCGATGAAGAACAGTACCAATCTAAAAGAACGCCTTTTGGACTATTGAGAACCCTGTTTACCTTTCGACGTTTAATGCTACGCTTATTGGGTGGCTTGGAGAACGTGGGGATGATATCATAGAGTATAGCTGATCAGAGGCGGAGCACAGCGGCCATCTGGACGCAGTATTGGAGTGGATTCAACAGTCGGGACTCCGCATAAATGGACCTAAGTCCCAGATTGGAAAATCTTGCGTCACCTTATTGGGCCATAATGTGGAACAAGGTGAGCTGAATCCACTGCCTGACAAAATCTTGACAATATAAGGCACCCCAGTTCCTATATCATAGCGCACTCTCCGAGCTTTTCTGGGCCGTGCTGGGTACTACAACAAATTGGTCAAAGAATTCAACAATTTGGCCTCACCCTTGTACGAGCTACTGAAACAGGATAAAGAATTCACGGACTGCAGCAGTCCAATAAGCCTTTGGTCGCATTCTACAGAAACTGAGAAGGCAGGAGCTGACCCCGAAATTGCCCATTGCTGGAGAGATGTTCATGGTGGCCACGGGTACCAGCGATAACGAAGTTGGCGCGGTTTTGAAACAAATCCATAGGACGATTGAGTAAGCCAGCAGAATTTTGACATCGACGGTAAATAACTGCTCAAGGATAGAGAAGAAATGTCTCGCAATCGTCTGCACGGTGAACAACTGATGGCCATACCTGTTAGGTCAGCGATTTCACGTCGAAACGGACCACAAGCATTTGGAATGGATTAAGTCCGCCAATAAACCCGGGGGAAAGCGAGCGCGATGGGTGTGTGCCTATAGGAATGCGATTTGACGATAAATCACGCGCCTGGAAAGGAGAAGCAAACTGCCAATTTTTTCTCACATGATGAACGAAGATGACCTGCCGAGGGTGGCTTTCATTGTTAATGGTAGATTGTTGGAGCAGGATCCTGGAGTTGGCAGCCGAGCAACGTACTGACAAACTCTTGCGCAAACTAATCACTGCAAGAGTAACCAGTAAAACAGTGTTAAACGTAAGCCAAATGAAGCCGCTCAGACCGTTTACGAGCAATCTTGAAAAGTTACAACTAAATGAAGCGGGGATCCTGATGTGGATACCAGGAGGTAGCAACACTTCGGTGCCGGTTATTCCGACGAAACTAAGGTGGAGGCTAGTGATTTCTCGTCCAGAAATGGTGCACACCGCTTGTTCCAGGACTTATGATCGGCTAAAACAATGCGTCTATTGGCTGGGCATGAAGAGGGACGTCAAGACCTACGTGCTTTCGTGCAAGCAATGTCAGCTCTTGAAAACCGATTGCCTAGGAGCACAACAACCAGTGGTATTGATTCCGGTATTGGAAATTGATGAACTATTGTCGATCGACGTGATGGGACCGTTTCCATTGACCTGGCGGTGCAACCATTACATCTTGTTGATTACGGCGCACTTCACCCGCTTAACTGAATCAACGGGAATCCCGGATCTACTAGCGACCACCATTAGGCATGCTGTCATGAAACATTTGATAGCGGGTCACGGAATCCCAAAGGCCATATTAACAGATTAGGATCCGTGCTTCGAGAGTGAGGAATTCTGGAACGGCTTGGAGAAATTTGGTATCGAGAAAGTGCGAACAATTCCATACCACCCGCATATAAATGGCTTGGCGAAGCGTAACAACCAAACGATTGACTAGCGGCAAATGGTGGAGACTTAGAGAAAGCTTTGCCACTGCTGTTGCTGACCTATCGAGCATCCAAACAGGCCTTCAATAGATGTACGGTAGAACACCTCGCCTACCTGTGGATCTAGAGTTGGAAGGTGGCTGATTTACCGAGTATCCAACGACGCGCAGGATAATTAGAACGCAACCAACCATAACCTAGAAGCAACCTAGGCGCAAAGGATGGAAAAGTTCCAGACCAACAATGGGGAGATGCGTGTCGAGTTTCCGTTCGATACGAAGATGAAATACAGGAACCGTCAACGCGCTCCCACTTGTGACCCAAGGAAGAGGACATTCCTACCGAAGTGAAAGGCACCGTAAGAGGTGGTCAATCGGCGAGGACCAGAGAATAAAATCGCTCGGCAAGGAGATTCAAGGCTAGTACATAGCAGTGAGTTGGAAACGTGGCAGGAGTTAGAGGAGGAACCCCCTACGCACAGTGCGCATCCATGACGACCAGAGTGTGGTGGACTAAAGACAGACACTACTGCGCCAGTTTTCAGTAGTATGGAGCAAGGAGGCAAAACAGCAACCAGCCATCAGCAGCCGTACTGACTCTCCCAAAGGACGTATAAGTAGTGCACACGAAACGCTACTACCCGCGCCATGCAATCCCCAATCGGGATGACGAAAATGGATGGATGTCTCGTTTGTCGGGACGGATACACAGTATTAGTTATGTTTGTACGATAAACAATTCCGCTCGCACTTTGGAATCTTACAACTGTTCCATCCTTGTCTTTCCAGACTTCCGATGGAGCAGCTAAGAAGACCAGCGGAAGGAGTTTTAATCAGGATCATTCTTGTCCACGACGTTACTGAAACTGAAGCATTTGTTAAGCATGCAATAACAACTGATCATAGGGAACGATTGTGTTATATTCGTGAAACACTCCTTGGATGATGTGCCAGAGAAACCGGTGTCATGGCTTCGCTCCTTACCGAACTACAAATGATGCGGCCTGATAGTTCTGCAAGTGGTATTACGGTCAACATAAATTGTATCAAAACTTCTGAAAACCTGGTTCATTTTTAGTTGCAGGCTGCCATCTGAGCTTCAGCTGAAGACAGCGAACGATATGCCCAGCAGAGATTGTACATCACCCGAAGAACCACACGCGATCGGAACTCTGGTAGAACAGGGCGCCAGTATTTGGTCTTTTTGACTCATACAACTCATTAAGGAACTGAATGAGCAGACACCTTACAATGTACGTAGAAGGTTAGACTTGGGACATACTACGCAGGCAATGTATAAGCTGTTGAACCAGTTGCTAATTACCCAAAGAAAAAACGATTAGTCGTTGGCCAATCACTGGTCGGGGAAACTTCATTTATGAATTGCGCACAATCCCAACGACACCGCTAAAATCTGAGCAATTTCCCTGTATGTACACTAACGCCCAATGGCCCCTCAGTAAACTTACAGAACTTCAGGTACGCCAGGTCGCGATTAGTTGGGACCTAATTTCTAGTACCTAAACCTGGTTACAGTAAGAAGTTGCTGATTCTGATTCCTCCGGAACGACCGTCCCAGCAGATGAGGTGGGGTCCTTTTCTATTACCGTACTGACATGCAGTGTTGCCGAATCACTATTTTGCCATCTCATACTAAAACACAACGATGCATGGCTTGTAGCTGTCATTTCCCCCCCCCCCAACCTCCACTTTTGAAATTTATTCCAGCTTGATACGTACTTTGAAAAGGGTAACGGGCACTAGGTCCTCATCATCATTATCATCCTCAGTACACGTTAGCTGAGGGTGAGGAACACACCTCAGCTAATGTGCCTCAATACAAAAAGATGAGAGATTAAAACGTTACACTATAAATGACACCAATTACACTACAAAAAATAGGATGCTTGGCATGAGATCGGATTTGGAGGTGGCACCTAAAGCGAGCAGGTGGACAAAGAAAGTCACAACACAAGCGCCATTGGGGCCGGCTCTTTACCATAACAGCAAGTGTGCCCAACCAAACGTGTTCATCGTCCTTAGGGCCCCAGCCAGGTAATCGAGATGCACCAACGGAAGCCAGTTTCGAAGTGAGGGTTTTCATTCCTTTTGACCAAGTCCTCGCTTGGCCTCCCCACCTCCTCTTCTAACTGCGCACTAGGTGCAACCACTTTATCATCGCCGGTGACTTCAATACACGCGATCTAGGGGTATTGGCATCTCCCAATGAACAGTTCAAACCAGGCTTACAGGAATTTATTGCCAACATTCCCTTTTACAATCACCCCACTAGAATCAGGACAGCAAACAAAGCGTCCATATTGGACCTTGTGCTCACAAATGAAGAGCACATGGTTGACAACTTATTGATGGTGAGCCCATTAGGTCACACCGACCGTTTCGTAATGACCTTTAACTATGTTTGTTATGCAAGTGTCCATCTGATCAATCGGAACTAACAATTACATGCTACTACGTCCTGAAAGAATTCGTCGACGCATCCGCTTGGGAGTTCTCGAACAACAGTCCACTGGACAACATTTGAACAGAGTTCCTTTAAAAACTAAGTGACATGGTCAACAGAGCATCAGGGACCACATCCCTTCGTTCCGCAAAAGTACTGTCGGTTCCAAGAAGCAGAACTCGGAGATTCATGGCAATAAGAGATGCAGCATGATGTGCTCACAAGGCTAACACAGACACAGAGACTCAGGGTAACTTCCTGACCTACGGCAGCCATTACGCCACACTTGTCCATGAGAACAAAGAAAGTTAGCAACTGTGTTTAGCCGAAAAGTTTCGGGCAAACAACAAACTACTACACAGGCATGTCAACAGTCTTCGTAAAGTAAAGCATGACATTCCGCCACTTTTCACAACAGGCGGTAGGGCACAAAGCGCTGAAGAAGCAGTCAATGCCCTGCGGTTACAATACATCCCAATATCGTCAACCACATTACCGACTGCAGGGTTTACACATGTGATTTTGTAACCCAGGAACTACGCTAAGGTAGTTACTCTGATTGCGCGATCTTAGCTCTCCGGGAGCAAACTATATCAGCCCGAATGCATTGAAGGCTGCGGCCACCAAGCTAGTCGAGCCACTGACACAGTTATTCCAAAGATGTTTGGCGAACAATAACTCCCCACTGTATGGAACACAGCATAGTTATTCCAATTTTTAAACCTGCAAAACCATCATCCAAAGACTCTCCTCCCTCTGCTCGCGAAGGTGATGGAAGCGGTCGTCGCTGGGCTCTAATGGACTACCAGGAAACGTGCAACATCTGGACACCGGAGCAGCAAGGCTTCTATCAACAGCGGTCATGCAACACCAACCTGTTGATTACACGAGGTAGTTGGTCGGAAGGGGTTGATGGTGGGGTCTGGACTTCTCCAAACCTTTCGACCGCCCGGTTCACCTCATTCTACTTCACAGGCTACAGCGCTATGGAATCGGAGATCCTGTTCTTGGCTGGATTGGCAACTTTCTTCATCAACAGGGGCTTCAAGTGCGTGTTAGGGGATCACCCTTCAACCCGATTGGGTTGGCATGTGATGTTTCACAGTGCTTGGTACTGGGACCGCGCTTATTCCTGGTTTCATCAAGGACGTGACAGGAGTTATCTCCTCCACTTTCCTGCTTTTCGCCGATGACGTCAAGATATGGAGAGCAATAGATAAAAATGATCACGATCTACTCCAACATGAACTGGATTGCATTTATGAATGGTTAACGAGTACTCCACTTCAGTTGAACACAGATAAGTGCAAGTCGATGCACCTGCGTCACCAGCGAGTGAGCGAACACAAGCTTGGAGACCACATTTTGCAGTAGGCCCCTCAGAAGCGTGATCTGGGTGCACTAATACAATACAATCTCCGATGCTCAAAACAAGCAGAGAAGGCACCGAGAACCGGCAATCAACACTTTGGCCTTCTTCGCAGAGCCTTGGGTCGGTTTGGCCCCACAATTTTCCAAAAATGCTTAACGCCTAGGTGTGACCGCAGGTGCGATACGCTATCCAGGCGTGGCAGCCATGGCAGAAACAGGATCTCGTTGCTCTCGAGACGCCTCAACGAAAGGCAACCAAGAACGCCAGGGGCCACTTTCATCTGCCCTATCAGTAGTCGGTACCGGCGTTTGCGGGGTGATCTCATAATTAGTTACCAGATTCTGAAGAACCTAAACCACATTTACCGCCCTCTGCTGGAACTGAGCCACAATAATAATCTAAGAGGTCATTTACTGAAACTGACAATACAGTATAGCCGGCTTGAATGCCGTAGAAATTTCTTTTCCCTCCGAGTGTGTTATCTGTGGAACGCTCTCCCAAATTATGTGGTCGCTGCCCCCAAGTTAACAGTGTTTCGAAAATAACTTGATGAAACGTTGCCCTGTTCGCATGTGATTTTATTACTTGTGTTAGCCAGAGGGTTACAGAAAGCCACCAAACGGTGCTTCCAAAAGCTGAACCAATGGATTTATACTTTTATCGCGTGAACATTTCGGCTCTTCTACGTATATCTATGAGGAGCCCAACAAAACACTTTCCCCTTAACCATGCATTTTTATTCTGTCCATGATTTCCATCCCACAGGATGTGCTACAGATTGCTTTTTTACCCGCAATGCACCAGTGTTATATTGTTCCGTTGTTACAATGGATTCCAAAATGGGAAAGCATCGGTGCTGCTGGCCAATTTAACTGCTGCTCAAAATTCTCGGAGCAACACACAGGTAGTCGTTGTTGACAGTGGATAGGTTCTCCAGTGGTTTCGCACAATACTTCGCTCAAAGTCAGCCATTTGCCTCCAGTAGATCGGATCAGGGAAAACGTTTTCCGAAATTCCCCGAGGGGTCTCTTGCTTAATCTCAATTACCCGCTGCGTCCACCAGGCTTCGCGATCATCCCGGAGCTGTGTGAGTTCAGCATTAGTGGTACTGCGTAGTGAATGATACCCAACGCCAGCTAGAATTGCTCGACGTGCTTCGAGGAGTTGGATGGATCATGCAGAGGTCCAGTGATTGACAGGGGTACTGGTGAGAACACAAACTAGTGGTCTTGAGATTTGTGGCCAACGCATGCTGAGATGCGTTTAGAGTGTTTAGAGCAGAAGGCGTAACCGCGTCTAGCCATTTCCGACGAATCTACTGGGAGCCACCAAAATATAAAGCGATTTTAAAGCAGACAAGCGCCTGATCTGAAGTGAGATAGGTTCCTCAGATTGTTTTGCATTCCTGTACGCTACCCAGCCGAGGATAACTGATGGTGATTTGGTAAATCTGCGTCCATGTCTAGCCAGCTGAGGGCCTCCAGTTGTCAAGTTGGCGCCAGGATCGCCGAAAGCTGGTACACGACAGGAAGTGGCCGTGAACAGCGCAGTGCTGAAGTAGGCGATCACCGTTGCCTGTGCTATCAGTATCTTGTCCACGTTGACCATCGTGTTCACGCTTTTTCAACCTCAAGTCTACCGATCTGCGCTTGTAAGTCCCCGGCATGTACTACCATGTCTGTACTGCACTTTTTTCCGAAGAGGTCGGACATTTGCCAATAGAACTCGTCTTTAACAGACTCCAGGCTGCAGTACGTGGGAGCGTGTGCTGGTACAACCAATAAGTAACGTCTGCTGATTCCACAAATGGGAAGTTGCACTGACGTCACAAGTCGGATTGCACATAGTCGACTATTGATGGGAATCCAGTCTGGCAGCGCGGCCTCAGCACTTGTGGCCAGCGCAAGCCCCCGCCGGCAAGATCAGCAGCTTCAGCGGTTTCTTCTCCAGATAAGCACAATGTGAAATGCCAGCGGAACTCGCAGACAGTGAAACCGGTCGTAGCATCGTGCTAGGGTTTTATACTCGGGTTTCTGTGAGGTGGCAGACATCAAACGCAGTCATCTCAATGATGGCTAATGCACCGACCTGCTTTCACATCTGGGCGTCAACGGGTGCCAGCTTAAATTGGAAATCGGATGCTAGAAAAGACTTGTCAGTATTACTTGGTGGCGCAACCACGGACCTAAATTCCTGCTCCGCACGGCGGGAGAACTTGCCCAAGGCGGCACGGTGTTGTGGACTGGGAAACGGAGGTGGAATACCAAGGATGGGGAGTTGAACAAACGTGTAATAAAGTAACCGAAACATGGTGCGGTAGAGCGCGACATAGCCCGTTCGACTGCCAGCACCTCAGCCGAGGGTAGTGTTGGTAAAAAGCAAACAGAAAGCAGCAAATCGTTAAAGCATTGGTCCTTAATTTGTATGGGCATGGATCTTCTCGGTTGCCCAGAAAAAGGAAGAGGGTTGACTTAGGGGACCGCACCAGGAGCCTTGGTCTTAACTACTTGACTCGCATGGCAGTGGAGCGTTTGACACATCGCATACCGTTGAGAGCCGGCTGGCACGATAAGGATAACACGTATTTCTAATAGGGACATAATACTCACTACGACCAAGAAAATCGAGTGGAGCAACACGGAGTCAGCAGAAATTGTCTGGACCACAGAACACAGAATAACACGAGGGCCATTGGCAGCCAGATGGTTCATATGCCTTCGCAGAAGCTGGTGGCTATCGGGATAGTTCATCCACCCCCGTTGATTACTCCCACTGGCTTTGACACGGCGTCTTAAAAGCTCTTGTGGTAATGAGGAACCTTGTGACCAGCCAAGAACCTCCCACACTTTATGACGCTGCTAGTGATTGTCCGCGACTGATTATTCATTTCGCCTACGCACAGCTGAGACTTATTCACAGTTGCCTTTGCAAGGAAGCCGATCCTCAATCAGCAACCTGGGGACGCGCCCAGAGGTGTAAAGCTTCGACGAACCAACCAACAGCCGATTCAAGTTCTGGACTGTGAATCTGAACTCACCATAGTAGCGCGATAAACAATTTTACCAGTGATCGGCCACCTATCCATCCACCTACCATTGTTTTGTTTTTTCACTGATCAGACCACTCAGTTGCAATTGACCATCTTGAGCTTATCACGAGCTAAGGTTGACTTTAGCCCTTGGGAGTTAATGGTAATAGTTCGTTACCAAGGGCGTTTTTACATCAAGAATGCTTGCTTATGTGCTGCAGAATGGGTTTTTTCATCGTAACCAATAACGCTGGTTGTGCAAACGACAGACACCTATAGGGCTCAGCCCGTTGACGTCATGCAACTAGTATTGTAGCACTTGCAGCCGTGTGTGTATCGGTCTAGCCGGTCGAGTAAGTCATCAAGTTGACCACGACCAGCCCATGTCGAATGGACTATTAACCAACCACCATCTTGAGGACTTGGCACGCGTCTCCCCAAACTTCATATGAATGCTGCGTTTGCTGAGAGAGGATGGACCGGCTCCGAATCAATCCACATGGTTCCCGGTTTTGTTCCTTCAAATTTACACTGGACATGGAATTTTGGTTGGAGCTGTGGGTGATTTAGCGCAAGCGACTTTGGCGATCTTCAGACACAGGCATCTTGTGACTGTTCGTATTCACAGCGACAGGCAGCTCTGGACACGGAAACTGTCAAGTATATGTGTGTAAACTGACTTATTTCGTGCTGCATCCCCAGTAAAGACCTGCAATCAAACCATGTTAAGGAAGGCTCATGAACATGCAGTCATCGCATTGGTGCAAGGATTGATTCGCCTACTACAGCCACTGACCGGTTTTTACATATAGTACAGCAAAGCGGAGTTAGATTTTGTCAGTTCTAGAATTATTATACTCAACGGCATATTGGTTTGACTAGATGAGACAACCAAATGGACCTTCCTAACATGCGAGACGCCGGCTAGCGCATAAAATTTCATCCGCCAGTCTAACATTCTGGTTGTGGAAGCTTCAGTAACTAAGGCAGCCCCGAGAAAAGTGATCTCGTTCGTACGAAGTAGGGCACGCAAGTGTATATCGATAAGAAATCCGGACTGCTAAATTAATAAATCTCTCCGAGCATCGCCATCTGGATGGCCTATGTGGCCCAACTTAACCACTGTATTCAGTTTGTTCGCTCCAATAAAATCACATGCCAGCAAAGGTTGGCAATGTGTCTAGTCTCAAATCGCAAGCTGTGGAATTGACACGTAAGCAGCTTACGTCATTTGAAACGGGAAATTCCTTCCCTCCAAACAACTGATGTACTGACACTGATCCCGATGCATGAGGCGAAAGCACTGCGGCTCATATCTTTCGGCATGTTCAGTGGTCACCTGTTCCTAAATCAGGTGTTGTCTCACCTCCAAACTCACTTACATATCCTTCATGATATAAACTGTACTAAAAAACAATTGATTATGGGTAAGCACGGCTATTTTTGAATTGGAAACGTTCTCCTGCAGTCACTTGCGGTGGTGAGAGGAAGCTTAGCTGAGTCTTTGGCTCGATACTTCCAAGGTAATTTCAAAGAAATATGCGTCCCCGAGATGTGGAAAAACAGGTTTCGATCTGTTCTCCGAGCTCAGCAATTCTGCTGCAGACGTTTCACTACCAGTCGAGGTAACTACGCCAATGCGTAGTAAGCAAGCTGAATGGTTCGTGGACGCTTAATAGATGAGCGAGTTTTGTTTGACATCGACCACACCAATTCCATCCCCGTAGTCATTGTTAGTTCGTAGTTCGATTGTCGCCTGCTTCTGTCGCTTGTGGTAAATGAATCGCCTAAGTGGAAGCAGGATTGTCAATGCACTAGGGAGGTAGCCATTTCGATCCAGTCAACTACCGTCCTGCAGCTCTTCTACCAATGCATCCAAAGGATTGGAAGCTATTATTCACGATGCGCTGATGGCTTGAGTGGAAGAATTTCACGAACTTTCACAGGAACAGGATGGCTTCCGACGAACTCGATCGTGCACTGCAGGTTTGCTACTAGCATGATCCACCTGGACCGAAGCAGTAGACACTGGCACATGAGTTGATATGGTTCTTCTCGATTGCTTAAAGGTTTTCGATCAGTTAGACCATGGTATCCTTCTCTTCAAAATCCAGCTTTGGCATTGATGTTCCTTTCCTAGGGTGGATCAGAAGCTTCCTCCTACACCGATGTTTGGATGTAAGAGCGCGTGAATCCCTATCAGATTCCAACCAAGTTGAATACGGATTACCTCAGGGATCGGTATTGGGACCACGATTGTTTCTGACGTATATCGACGGTATCACGCGCATATAAGCTTGAACTGCCTACTGCATGCACATGATATCAATGTGTGGAAGACGATCAATGCACAAATGATACTACTCTACTTCAAGCCGGTTTGAATAGAGTTTGCACGTGGTCAATCCAAAATCTACCTCGACTAAAGTTGGGTAACCGTAGAATGCTGTAGTTCAGATAGCAGCTAGTTTGCTGCTATAAACTAGGCAGTCAAGAGCTTTAAATGTTTTCTGGCAAAAATCACTGGGGCGTTTGGATACAGACCGACCATGGTTGTCTGAATCAGACAAAAAGGTACCAAGTGGAGACGTCCAGTACCTGGGCCTTCTGCGGTGTGCATTCGGACGATTCGAGCAGTCGGTTTCTCAGTACCTCCTCGGCTTATACATACTTCCACACGTGGAATACGCAATACAGTTCTGGCAGCCACGGCTGAGGAGAGTTCTCCCCATATTAGAGATACATCCATGTTAGGCAACCAAGAATGTCAGAAGTTTGTACGATTTGTCGTGTGGTAAAAAGGCTGAGAGTGCTCCGGTTCCTCAGTTGACGATGCCGGAGACTGCATGGGGACTGTATTAAGGTTTGTCAGGTTTCCAGAGATCCCAATCGTGTGTGCCGCCATCTACTGGAGGCCAGTCACGACAGTAATCTGAGAGACCAAAATTTCTATCTGGCAGAGCAATACAGTCGTTTGGAATGTCGCCGGAACTTCTTTTCCTTATCTGTTTGCCTCACCCGAACCTATCATCTGTGCTCCCACACTGGTGGAGTTCCAAACCAGAGTTTACCGTGCACAAATTTCGCTTCACCATCTCACATGACTTATTCCTCATTGTCAAACACGAGCGTCTGCTAGAGATTTCACTGCAGGTCAGCTCGCAGAATGCATTTCATCTATTTTGCTTCCTGCATGTGTTAACGAAGTGGTGACATGGTTTCTAAAAACGCCGCACTTGTCATCATTCCTCATAAACTTACAGCATATTTATAGTTTTCAGCACGTATACCTCGGGGAGTCCACCTGCGTCAATTTAATTTTACTAACACCTTTTCAGTCTTTTGCTATATTCACCATGACCATCCTATCTGACTAGTTGAGCTATAGCTGTTTTTAACTGGCGTCAGTGAAATGTTCGCCTTGCTTAGGGACAATATTGGCGCGTGAAAGACATAGTCCGCTCAAGGTGAAGTGCACATTAGTTTTTGATGAAATGGATGATCATTTAGGCACACTGAAATAAATTTGGTGGATGTGACCAAAAGGGGACAACTATGGGTATCGCTGGGAAGAATGTTTGCACAGGTGTGACACATGGTGCAAATGTGTTGTTAACCGTACAGAGTAACATTAACATCTGCAATCCTCAGGTTATCCAGATATGTTGCGCTTTATATTTGGTACCGTACAACCGGCGGTACTAAAAATGCGCCCCATGTCATTTGCCTCCCAGGGCGGACCGCCCCCTCCACCCTTCCCCATGCTACACCTTTGCGGTTTCCCCCCTATCAAACCATTTTTCCATTTTACATCTGACGAACATTTCTCCTCATGGGGTGAATCATTGTTCGTGGCGGTGTACGACATGCTAGCATGATGTTAATATATGTTGATTTGTTTCTAATGCAGTTATTTTACTCCCCTGTCGTATGGTTTGCGAAGAAGCAAGTCATGGTTCTCTTCCGAGAAGTGTGTAAAGAGACCGGAAGACAATTTATTTGTTTTTCGAGTTGACCCCGACGATTTAATATGGTGACGTCAGCCCCCGACGAAACGACCAAGCGCAGCCGACGGCGCCCCACAAGTTGTTCAAGGTGATAAACAGGCACTCGATCAAACCGTAAATTGGACATGAAAGTCATGTCTGTGTCTTCATCCAACATCCGTTCATGATGTGCGCACAAGCGCGTGGGGTGTAGCTGTGTGAATTGACCACCAATTTGTCGGCCCCGGTTTGACGACGGACTACTCACTTAACCGTGATGTCCACCCGCCGATACCATTAGGGGTAGTTCATGAACCCTAGGTATCCCTGGTCTTATTGTGAATGGCTGGTGACCTGCATATTTCTAACCTACAAGTCTTACTGCATATCTACACGATTCTGCGAATCTACACATGCTAGACTAAGAGAATCATTGCAAAACACTGTTAGTCGCACCATCTACCGCCGACCCGAAGAAATAGGTATTCAAACTTATTAGGTCCTCTTGCTAAATCAGAAAGAACGATCGGCACCGTGTCATCTACACATGGTGAACAAAAAACCACCCATCTTGTTAAAAATGCCAGCAGATTCGCTGACCCTAGGAATCTGCCTGGTCATCAATTCCGCCTTAATCAAGTTAAGTAAAGTCAAGCGTGGGCTTTATGCGCCAAGGACTTCCATGAATAAGGCGTGTGGGATGCCCATAGGAGCTAGTATTTACTCGAACCTGTAATAATGTAAAATACACTTTTCGAAACCGATCTGAAGGACCACGCTGGCAGACATTTTGCCGCCAGAGCTAAAGCCGTGCATGGGGCAGAAGCCCAACATCACAAATGCTTCGTTCACTCCACTTCATGGTCGATGAGATACGCAAATCAGTGACGCCTTTCATGCAGCACAACCTAAGTGCACTGCGTTCAGAATGCAGTAAGGTGAGCAAATCGGAGACGATAAAATTCCGAAAATCGAAGAGAACAGTTACACCGCGAGTAGGTTGTGGTCACTTTAGGTATATCCTACCACGACAATCACTCTACAAAGCTGATACCATAGAAGGAGCAATTAACGTCCACCTGAAATTTAGAGGTGACAGACCCAGATATCACAAGGATGCATCCAGTGCCTAGCAATTAGAAATCACAACAGCGTCGGTAGAGTAACATTTGGTTTCACAATTCAAAGCGTCGTAAGACCGTGCGAATTACTTACTAGGCTTCAGGGACGAACCAGCCGACAGAACATTTAAAGGAAACGAATCGAATCCCATAATATATGTATGCATTCCATGACGCTGTTGAAACATGGATCAAGGGAACAGCAGTTTGATCAAACATAAAAAGGCAAATGCTTCGCAGTTTCAACATGTAGTGATAAAGAGAAGTGAATATATCAAAAGTAGCGCGTAACGGTGAACTAAGTATAATTTTCACCTATGCACACAGTTTAGTTATGCTCTCTTCTGTCCCAGTAAGTTGAGTTAAATTAGCTAATGCAGGTGGTGCGATGCATCATCAAGTTGCGATTTCAGCTAACGGTGGGGGCGGTGATGACAGAATATGGAATTAATTTCCACTGCTGGGATTTATGATTAAAGAAAAAGTTTCGGCGGCATTCCTACTGCTATACTGTGTCTTCACCTTCAGTTGGCGGCCTTACAGTGAGCGGTCGTAGGTGAATTTCAATAAGTGCTGGCGTGAGTGGTTAGAACACACGAGGATCTGGTACACAATTGTCCACTAAATACTATTAGTCTAAACTAGTAAATGAGGTGGGGCAATCCCCTAATCTTTTTGGCCGTCCTCCGTTGTGGACTTTCAAGAGCAGCGAGGTCATGTTTGGTTATGGGTGTCACATCTGCATGGCATATTCTACATGTGGCCTCACGTAAACATTTAGCTTTTGCGAAGGGAATGTAGGATCAAATCGGCCAAACGCCCTCCGCAATATGCTTAAGTGTTGGCTAGCTTTTTTCACTACTTTCTTGGCCTATCTTACACATCTGGGATCGTCTCGCGCAAGCAAACCGCGAGCTATTTAATGGGGGGCTGCAAAATGTCTTTGCCCAGTAGATATTCCTAAGTGTCCTGGTAGCGGATGTATATTATTTTACTCCCATCAAAGTTAAACACAAGTATGTTCTGAGCCGACCACTCACAAGCCCTGTAAAAATCATTCTACAGCGTTACGTACTCGTCTACTCATTTTATTGCTGGCCATTTCTTGAGATCGTTCGCAAATAATAGAAAGTAGGACGTTAACGTACCTGTGAGATCGTTTAGAAATGTTAGGAGTAGCCATGTTCCTGGTACTGAGCCTTGAGGGACGTCACAGCGAATCACTATCCTGTCGGACAAGGCCCTACCAATCGTTCATTCAAGCGTCTTTAAATTGAGAATGAATATATCCAGCCCATGATATGTTAGCCGGTAAAACTGGTAAAGAAGAATGCCGTTACCTAGGGGATCTAATTTCCGAGAAATTAAGGTAGGTGGCTTCGACTCCTTCCCCCAAGTCGATGGATCCTGTCGACCTAGCCTGGGCTAACAAAAGGCTTCTGTCGATTGTCGTGGGTAATTTTTGGTTCATGTATTCACACCAACTCTCCAACAGTCTTACCTACATCAGCGTCAACTGAATGAAAACTTGGTCTGATGCCACTGTTTTCCCGTTGGAGTGCCAGTAGAAAATGTAGGGTACTTGACGTAGACAACCTATTCGATAGTGCAGGTACAAACACTGTACGTGATCTTATAACACAGAGGGCAACGACATGTCAACATATGCCTGATGACTACCGGAATTGCTGATAAAATTGTGGTGCACAGCTAAATGAAGTACCAAGGCACTGACTCAAAACAGTGTTCGGTTTGGGTTTTTCGAGTGAGGTCCGCTCAGCCAACGTATTATCTTAGCCTTGGGAAAGGTGCTGAGATTAAAATACAGTCATGTTCTCATCTCAAGTGACTTCAACTTTTACGAGTTGCAAACTTCCAAATACCATAGCGAACAATCTAAAACCGCAGTGCATGTGTTTATTACAAGCGTTCCGCTCTTCAAAACATGTCTTCTCACCCATCAGCTTCAGAGCGGGGAAAAACCATGTATGCTTAATTGAATGCTTACGAAAGAAGTGCTCACGATCGATAAGCCAATGATAGAGAGTCCCCTAGGGCTGAGTGATCCCGTCACCATACTCTATGAGTGTGTGTTAGGCCTGGTATCCACAAAAACACATTGACCTGCTTCGTACAATCGCACATCAGGACAAAATGACGGAACTGGTTGGAGAATCCACCTGGGAGTTTTGGATGACGGTTCCATTGAGAAAATCTGGATGGAGTATTTTGACAGGTTTAATGAGCTGATCACATCCGCGTCGGAAATAACCCTAGTCTTGACAACTGGAACAGAAATCTGTTGCAGCATAACTACTGTACCACACTCATCCGTGAGGACGGATTGGTTCATTAGCAGTAGCTAGTGGGAAGGCTTTGCGACTATAACAACCTGCTCTATAAACCTGTGAACAGCTTCCATAAAGTGAAACATGACATTCCCCACTCACCTCAGCAAACAGAGGTGCCTAAAGCGCCTAGGATGAAGCAAGCGTTCTATGCTTACAATATACTTCAATATTCCGACGCACCAACAACACGTGACATTTTTGGTTCAGCGACTGCATTGAGGGAACTGCTATTTCTTCTTCTTATCTATAGACACCCGCCGGTTTTTACATCATTCACACATAACGGAACGAGCAGCATCTCGACAGATAGTCTGCGATTCCATAACTTTTGTTCAGCTAATGCCATATATAGGGTTATTCAAACGGTTAGGATGTTGTGTGATATGTTGGCTGTTACTTTGGCAGAGCAAATGGAACTGATCGCGGTATTGAGAGGGAAAATCTCTGAACTCGAATTGCACTTTAGTGTATCACTTAGTATAAATTCCAGACCTATTAAAAGACAGAAGCTCTAGCAGGACTGCTACACAGTCCGACGAAGAACAATCACCGTTAGTGCCAAACAGCAGTGAAGATAGGCCGGTTAAACCTTCTAAGTCTCACGAAATGCTACGGAGCATACAGACTTACACACAAATTGAGCAATCACCTCCGTTATTAGCTGAGTAACGACACTTGACTCTTGCGGACAATGCAACTAACGGCGTTGCACATAAACAGTCTTGCTGTAGTTTTGACCAATCTTCCGTGGAAGATAAGTCAAACGCTCCCCAATGACAAGTCTCCGCTCACAAGGAACCGCAACCAAAAGGTGTTGATAGTGATATGTTCAAACGTCCCAGAACCCAATAGCGAATCTGTAAAAGGTAGACAAACCGAATAGCACAGACGCCGGGCTGAGATAAGCTCCACACTTGGACTAAACGTTCTCCCAACTAGTTGGGGGTCAATTTTGGGCTGCACGTTGTGTTTGGATTAAGAGGTGCAATCTCAATATGGGCCGCGATTCCCATTGATGTGAACCTTGATCACTGCGATTACTGAGACCGTAGTCAAAGCAGATGGAAATCGTGTTGCCCGTCCGAAAACACTGCCTTTTGGTCCAGGCCGACTTTGGATTTTCGAATCAGGCTGGAACGGCGTCAGCAATGAGCATCCAGCACGTCAGTCTCCTGGGAAATGCATTCGGAAGTTACGATACGTCGATTTTTCAACTGCTTTTCAGTCCATATATACGTCCACATGTCGAATTTGTAATACAGGTCTGGAAGCCACAGCTGAGAAGAGCTCTCATTGCCTAGGAGATGCATAAATGCCGGGCAACCAAGAATGTCAAAGGTTTGTATAATTCATTGTATGAACGAAGGCTTCGAGTGCTTGGGGTCTACAGGTGACAATGGCGCCGACTGCGTGGGGACCACATCTTCGCTTCTCAGATTTCGAGAGCTCCCAACCACGTGCGCCGACATTTTCTGAAGCGTGGTCCCAACATCAATGTGAGTGGCCACCATCACAAGCTGGCAGATTCGTTTGGAATGCCGTCGAAATTTCTTTTCCGTCATGATGGTGAAGCGTGAATGCCCTACCGCAAGCTGTCATCTGTGCTCCCACACTGTCAGAGGTCAAAGCCCGATTGGACTGTGGGTTCATTCCGTTTCACCATCTCACATTATTCATTGTTCATGCCTAAACACAAGTGTCTGTTACATGTAACTGCCAGTTAACTCCCACCATACTTTCCACGTTCTTTTACGTCCTTTACATTTTCACAGAAAGTCTACACAATGTTTAGCAACCTCCCATTTATCATCACTACTTATAGGAGCACAGTTGCTTTAGGGTTTATGAGAACCACACTTAAGTGAGTCCACAGGTGTGAATACACTTAGACCAAAAATGTTGCCATATTTTGCAATATTCACTGTAACCATCCTAGGGGAACAGTTTAGCATTAGCTTTCTTATCCGTATTTAACCATTGTTCCATAAACAAATGCCACATGGTCCGGCCAATACATGCGCTTTACCGGCTTCAAAGCAACTCGGTACAAGCGGATACTTGTGAAAACTTTAGTTAGTCATACTTGACAAATTTTCTCGGCTGATTGCCTACCTTACGAGTTAGCGTTAATTAGAACTGCACTCATCTTTGCGAATTCATGGAGAAACATAGTCTACAGTGAGGTGAGAAGGATTTGGTGCATACAGCAGCCAAAAAATAGATCTACCTCGAGTTATATTTCAAGGGTGAATTCATTGTGTCGAAAAGCATGAATCATCTAATCTCTGCTACGCAGAGCAGTTACAGTGCTGCTCAAGCTGTGATCATTAAGCGAACTCGTAACTTGTCGGTGCATCCAACGGAGGAAGCTCAGCCGAACGGGGCCAAGTCGCACTGCATATACCAGTTCGTGTGTAACCATGAATTCGGTTACATAGATAAAACTGATCGGTCTTTGACTTCCCCAGTAAAGAAACACATGCCAAGGTGGGTTCAAGGTGAAATTGACCGGCACCCTTGCCGCACTGAAGTTCCGTGCTCGCGCAGGCCGCGAGCATCCTCAGTAAGAAGACACCTATTGGTCACGCGTCAATTGATACAATTGCGTCGCGTCAAGCAAATTCCCGTTTCCTTCGTTTCGCCGAAGCTGTCGCAATAAAGCAGATGAAGCCAGGTCTGGGTGTTCAAAAAATTTTTCCCCATTAAACGCCGCCATGAACATGTATATTGGAATACCAACGTTCAGTTTGAATTTCAAGCACGTTTGCCCACACGCATTGTTAGGGATATGGTTGCCTTTGGGTTATCGTTAATGGCATTGATGAGACAATACAAAATGCGTGATTTTGTCGTACCGCGCTTTTCAAATTGCTCTAAGGAATTAACTATTTTGATTTTAGTTGCAAAAGGATATGATGTACCGGATACAACTAAGCTGAAGGTGACATTCACGTATAAGAAACAGCAGTGGACATAGAACACTACATTATATACCCCCTGCTGATAACAGCCTTGGGTTGAGATTTATGTTTTTCGAGTTGCATTAACTTAGAGCGACCCGATAAGTATGATAAAAACCAAAAAATTAAATGGTCCCCTATTGCTCGAAGACGGCCATGAGGCAACCAATAGAAGGCTTTATGCATGTCGATGTAGATCACAGTTGTGGATAATCCATTTTCATGCATATTAATATGCTGACTTAGAAATCCCAAGTGGCAGCTGATGCAAGACTTAGAGTTCAGAAATCCAAACTAGGAATTGCCACTAAATTTCGAAACATTAAGGATTCGACCGTATTTGGTTTTACATGACACCGTCATCTTTGATAAGACTCGGGTGTGACCAATCCGTGGGTGTCTTTTACCTCACATAGTGAACTTAATTTGTGACACGGCATTACTATGGCTTCTATTCACGGAGCCGGTATGAACCAAAATCGATGGATAAGGTAAACAGATTCAGTAGTTGTATGGGGTTGTCGCCTCCACCGAATTCTGTGATACCAAATGGGAGATTGGCGGTGTCAACGAAACAAGAGACTTTAGCGGTTTATGAGCTTTTGCATCTCGCGGAGTTCGAGTCGCATATTCTTCACTTGAGTTTTCCTGTGATGCTGCAGATCCATCCTTTTAGGTACCTTATTTTCATTGGATAAGCCAGCGAAATAGCTGTTGAACCCTTCGCCTTCACAAAGCAGACCTTGCAATTATCTGCTGACAAAACAGCGATACTGCGTAGATTAGATTTATCAGTTTTCCGATTTAACAGTATGATTAGCTAGAGCTTTCTGTTTTTACTAGTCCGCACTCGCTTTTCATTTTTAATTTAGCTGCCCTGAATGGTCCTCGCAACTTTTATGACCAACATCTGTTGCTGCGTCTTGACAGAAATTTACTATATTTACTAGACTCTTTAAACAGCTTTTTGAGCTTTGCAGCCAAATTATGTTGGTTAGGTATCTTGCCATTGGTGATTAGCTTTTTATACTTTACATAAATCAACGCATCTGCAGAGCGACGAATTTTGTTATATTACTGCTCCATGAGGTCACTAAGGAGAAAGCGTCACATTGCACGGATCTAATGAAGTTATCAAACCGAATTCCGTCAGCAGTTCTAAATATGTATTTCGCGAAAGCATTTTTTATTTGAGCGCTAACACTGAATACGGAAAAAGAGAGCTGGAAGATATACATCTCTGTTGCTCCCACAACATAGTATTGGACACGCACGCAAAACAACGTCATGTATTACGTCGCGCTGTAAACGCAGTTTGGCTGTGCAACGTTTTATTCAGGTGCAATGCACACTCGAAATATGTAATCCGCAATTGGCGTCTAGAAATGCCTTGAATTCCGACACCTATTTCGTCTCGACTATTGTTTCTGGCAAACTGTTTTAATAGTTCACCTCTCGACAATCGAGGGATTGTAGGTGGGCTATCCGCTTCAGATCCGGTACCGCAACTTTGCATCGCTGTCCGCGAGTGCTGCCTGGTGCGTGCACTTGTAGATGCGGTCCCGGTACAGGGAAGTCACCAAGATGTAATATCCTGTGCATCATTGTGAGGTGCACTCGAAACCGACCATACGACAACCCAGGTCTTCTGAGTCGGGCTGCTGAACATGTATCAGTTTTTGCACATCACCACGGTTGATTGGTCAATCACCACTTTCCCAGATTAAAAAAACGACTCGACTGGGTTGATAGTAGTTCTGCATCTTTAAACGAAACGGACAGACGCTTGAGGTCATGCTGAATCACGTTAAAGTCGCAGCGAGTATCATTTATTCTCCAAAGCTTCAAGTCGTCCGCAGACAGGGTACAAAGTGATCGAAGAAGTATAGGTATATTTTTAATGTGATACAGGGAAAAATGCCCCCACTTCCGTACGCTTAAGATCTTTCCATCCCAGCAACTACAGCAGACCGTCTTTCACAATCTTCCCTAGTGCCTTAGTCAAAAACGAGGTCAGTTAAACAGGCCGGCAATGGCCCGCATTGTTCAAGTTACCGCTCTTCGGAATCTGCTTCAATAGCGAGAATTTCCGGTCCCTCGGCATTGCATCTTCGGACAGCGTTCTGCTGAACGGATCAGTCACGGAATGTGAGATGATGCGCCATATGGACTTAAGAATCAGCAGGTGGAAACCATCGGACATGGCAGGCTTCGTTTCGTTAAGACTGGTAAGTACTAGGATATTAATAAAGTTGCTATAGGTTTCGCTATTTTGATTTTAGTAACTTCCTCTAGTAAATTGCTAATAAATTGCTTTGACGCCATACATCAATTCGCAGTGCGTTTTCGCTCTATCCATTAGTAGTTATACTTTAGTCTACAAACACGTTAGTACCCTTGTACAGAACATTTAGTGCGCCAAAGAGATGACAAACTAGCGCAATTTTCTTGGTCTTATTTAAACCTAATTTAAATGTAGTAGGAACAGCTCATGACAGTAGCAAAGAACTTGATTATGGAACCACAATGAGCGCACTGCACAATGGCGCTTTCAACAATTTCGAAATTACGAGAGGTTTGAAGATGAAGAGCATTGTGAGTAAGCATCGGGATTGAACAACAATCCATTAAAGACCTTAGTGGTCTCACAAGTGACAGTTTTCAGATATTTGCGGGAGATTTGAATGTCGAGAAAGCTTGTTAAGGGGGTGCTGCAGGTCTTGGATAAAAATTAAAGAACTCGACGTTTTCAAGTGCTGTCTACCCAGGTTCTGCACAATAATGGCACCCCGTTTTTCAACTGGAATGTGATGCACGATGCAAAGTGGGTACTTTACAATAGTCAACGACGCACTGCTTACTTGTTGGACCATGATCAAGCTCTACAGCCCACCCCATAATAGAAAATCCACATAAAAGGCTTGTGTTGACTGTTTGATAGCCTGTGGTTGGTATGATCCATCAGAGCTTTCTGAATACAGGCGAAGCCTTGACAGCGGAGAAGTTATGTTAATGAATTACCGAAATACACCGAAAACTTAACACGTTTGTCCAGTAGTGGTTAACAGAAAGGAGCAAATGCTTCTCTACAATAACGCTCGGTCGACCGTCGCATCAACAACCCTGCGGGAGCTGCACGAGCTGGGCTATGAGACCTTGTCTTACCCGCTATACTCCCTGACCACTCGTCTGCGAGTGCCGATTTTTCAAAAGCCTGAAGAAGTTCCTTGAGAGGAATGCCATAGAAGTTAAAGAGATGTTGAAACCGCATTCGATAATTTCGCCGCCGCTAGAACTCCGGAAATTTATTCCTTTGGTGTGTGAAGTACAATAACTTTTATTTCGATTAAATATGTCACATTTGATCCAAGGTATGTACATTTAGGCGGTGGTTAACAACTTAATATATTGCATACATTTTCCCCGTAGTACTCTAGGTTATCGAGTCCAGTAGGGACTGCAGATATTGACCTCCGTTTCATACCCACAATCAACTGCAAATACGAAAGCGCAGAGCGCCGTCAATGCGGACGCACGCGTATTGTTCGAAACTTGGGTCTGACAGGCAGTGTTCTTTAACACTGCGGCGGCACCTGTAGGCCTTAGGAACGGCTTCACATAAGCTAACATCTCCTTGGGAACCGTCTTGGCTGTGGATTTAATCTGCTGCTTGAAGTACTGTACATAATTCCCTAGGAAGTTTTCGGCCTCCATCGCACTAATACTTACTAATACTTGCTATTTCGCTTCTATTTACGTTGATCCGGACCACAACTCGTTCAACGGTACGAGGAGATACTTGCTACCGAAGAAAGTTGGATCTGCATAAGAACAAATTACAACTTGAATCCAATCCCACTCAATACGAATCTCCTCGCATCCGATAAACAATTTCAGTTTCAGAGAAAACTTGTACATCATGATCGGTCCAGGGTCTCTGGAACGTGTCTCACCTTTCTGAGAAATATACCTATTATTATTATTATTATTATTATTCTTTGCTTCCGCGCTGTTGTATAAATTCCGCTCTCGTGTGCACCTCAAAACCGTTGACAGAGACAGATTTGAGGAATTTATGCCGTGGTAAGGACCGTCCGCTGCTGATAAGCAACGAAAGTCATGGTATGTCAATTGTGTTTATTTAACTGCAAAGTTGGCATTGGGTGGGGCCTTTAGATCTGCCGTGCCGTTGTCTGTGAACTTCATTTTTGCAACATCGCAATGGATACATTAGTGTTCTCTGAATATTTCAACATTGAAAGTTGTCGCGATTTGCAAGGTCAGTGCTGCTGTGCTCCACGTAATCGTTGAGAAAATTTCAAGATACTGCGCAAGTAAAGATGGACGGTCCTGATCGAAAGTTTAGCTTGCAACGCTGGCTTTAAATTATTTTGTCCAGAACTGTTTGATTGTTGTTTCTTTACACTGATCGTTTACTTAAGTGACACTTTTACTCAGTGTCCTATTATCCATTCCTACAAATTTATTGTTGATAATATAAATTTGGCTCATCCATTGTCGATATCGTAAAGTGCTGAACATGTACCCATCTGGATAGCTTAAGCTTCACTTGACTTGACTTGAAGTTAGTAAAAGCCAAGCGCAAGCAGCGGCGGGAACTGCCGGGCATCAAGATATGTCATCGACCCACTTATCCTGATTCAGTAAACCTGTGGAACTACCTGCAAATTTACAATGAGAAGAGTGATCTCCTACCATCAGCCCATCGCTTCATTTCATTGATCGCGGGCTTGGGCTTCACTCCGTTTGATAGATCCATACCTGGGTGAATATGGATCCCCACTCCCTTATCCTACCGAAGTGGGATACTATCAACCTCTGACCAACTCCATCAACAAAATGGACTAGCATAGGCAAATTATTCTCCTCATCCCTCTTTGCAAAGAGGTTTATTTCACCGCCAAACCCTTTACACCAACATCGAAGGGTCTATAGATAAGACGGTGTAAAATCTCAAAGTCGCGATCATAGCGTGCTTGCTGATTTCCATAAGTTGTCTCAGTGTATGAAATATCCTGAGGTTGCAACACCTCTGGTACCCGGTAGTTTCTCGCACTTTCTACTTCTTTGCGTTTTCCATCGACTTTCATTGATTACGCCATGCCAAACCGGGACGCCAGTATAGGTAGGACGCAACACAAACACACCATCTGTCTCCAGTACTGGGTGGACCTCCTTCTGGATAGCTCTCAGCCGGCGGTCAGGCAGGATCATTCGAACTTAGGAGTGGCCGTGTGCCCGTCTATTGGGATTAATAGACCAAGTTCTTCTCTGTAAAAGGTTTTTCCGTCGCTGCAGGCTAGTGCGATTTATCGACTTTTGCGGTCAAAAATTTTCTTGGCACTTCTTAGGAAATATCTGAGGGAAATCTTCTTAAATCCCCGAAGAAATGTACACTGATCGTTGGACAGACCGACGCAAGAAATATGGAAGTCCACACATCACACAAAGCCGGTAACAGCATTTATTCTATGTCCGAAAATTCGTCACGAGTATCTCAAGGATTTTGCTTCGTCATCATAAAAGTGTGGCAAATATGATGAATAAATAGTAAATCTATCGAGCGTATAAAGGTAATTGGACAAGTACACAAAAGATGCACAGTAAGCAGGTTTATCTGAAAGACAAATCGGAAATGTGACTGAATTTGCTTTTAAAAAATACTAAAATATCCTTGCGCACAGAGTAATCCACGGAGCGAGCTGAACTGGCAACGGCTCTTGGAAAGTCGAACCGGCGGGCTCTGAGTGAGTAGATCACTGTGTGTTCGCTGCTGGAGAATGGTACCAGAACTCTGGCCGAACCTTTTGTTAAGGAGATTGTAAAGGTCAAATGCGAACTACCATTTTTCCTGGTGGGAGTCATAATACTGATTCTATTCACAAGCAAGATTAGTGGAGACGAAGCCTTTAAATTTGACACAGTATCATGACAGGCATATTGAAGTCCACCCCTGTCATCTTACAGTTCACAGGTTGGACGGTATGTGTCAGTAAGATTTGTTACGCGCTTATCAAAGCAACGTTCCGAGTAGAAGGGGCATAGCTACATCCAACAATAATGAGAAAATGATGCAGGGAATCTTCAGAGCTTTCCTGTGCGTGGATAAGCGATAGAAAAGCATGAATATCAGTGTGGACATTTATGGTGCAGAGGAAATCCAGTTCAGACTTATAACAGTTGACAAAGGTCCTTTAACCTGAAAATGGTAGATCTCCTCAGGAGTGTCTTTAAATGGTTATTTCTTCGACCAGAAAAAACCAATGGATTCAAGTGGAGGATAAGTGCCCTTGGGGTAATGACCATTTCTGGCGAGGTATACATGTATGAGCACAATGGAAATTGGAAATTTGGTAACGTACGGGAAAAACCTGATGCTTGACAAATACTACGTGATGACTGGTGTAAAATACATAATTTCAAAGAGACAAAAGTGCCTATAAGTAAACTTCGCATCACTGGACTCAACATAATATCCACGTCAACATAAATAAACCAGTCTACCCAGATTTCGTGCGGGTTGATGAGCGCCGTACACATTTACGCTTTGTCGGCACTAAATTAACGAGTCATGTCACGTAAGGCAAATAGGGTGATGCATCGTGGAGTGGTTTTTGTTGAAAATGCTTGACGTGGGCGCAGAAATGCATTGACTGCTCTGTCCGTATATCTGCTTTTGACTTTAATAAACATGATACCAGATATATCAAAGCACTTGGTCTAAAGAATACGTTATGTTTCCAAACCAGGTTTAATGCATAGATAAATTTGATTTTCACAAACTAAACTCACTTGTTTGCTACATTAACACGAGCTCTCTCGGCAAATCATACCAATGTGTCCTGAAGATATGCCCAATTATTTCCAGCGAAACCAACCACGTGTCTTTGACAAAAAACCTTCAAAACCATCAGACCGCGAGACTGCTGACCAAACGATTTCGGGAAACTCCACGCAATGATGTATGCAAATAACTGTTCAGTCTTCACGGAAGAATACCTTACCAAACTTATCAGTTTCTGCTTTGATCTATTTCGCCTTGCAGAAAGTATCTATCTACACACGGACAGACTTAATATCCTAGTATGTCTCTCCAAGTGTTATTACGACAGTCAAGCCGGCTTCTGCGATGGGCGCTACAACCGGCATTTTATGGAATTTGTCGCCCCACTGAATCACTAAATACCGCAGCCATACCTTTGCGGCATCCAGCTGAATATATAATAACTGCATTTCACGGAACTAAACTTTGTTCCCTGAACCGCATCTGGGTCATTAGCTCAAACCGTAACACCAATTTTAACGGCATTAATTGACTCCCTCGTAATTAGGTGACACGGGAATCACTGTCAGCAAAATAGCAATACAATTTTTGAGGAGGTCCACACGGAGGTAGCGCCACTTCTTCTGATCATGTGCCTGAGCTTCATCAGTAAGGAATGTATACAGCTCTACAATCTATGAATTATGACGGTTTCTTTGTCATAGTATTTTTGACTTCTGTTGTTCGTTTCATTCTAACGTTCCTTCCAAGACATGTTTGGTAATATGCCCACTGCACTTGATGGGGAGACGATTCACGGACGCAAAGCAGCCTCATCCGCGGAATTGTATATTACCAAAAATAATTGAGCATCACCGAAGCTCAGTGAGTTCGGATGACGTGTGATGCGCCCCATTGTTAGGGGCTTAGTGTTAACGTCGACTGTAGTATAGATGAACTTACTCTGATTGCGATCTCCCATCAGCATACACATCGTTGTGTTGGACTTGGATTCGAGAATTTCACTGTGCACAACGATAAGCGTACCATAATTGTGCCAAATGAATATCGGCTTAAGAACATTGGTTTTTTGTTGTTCTCGTTGAATTCGAGAGCGGCACTGGTGATGGTGATCCATGATGCGACGCCCAGTCCAGTTGGCGGGGTCACTGGTCTTATTTCCGTAATCGTCTAGAGGAAACTGATGCGTGTAACGCCTAGCCACCCATTAAGGCGGTCTGGTTATGCATTCGAATTTTCAGTATCGTAACTGATTTGCTGGATCGACACCAAGAAAAGGATGAAAGCGGGTGAATTATAAACAGTTACTCCTCTTGAGGAGCTCATTGAGTTTGGAAAGCTGGAAACTGGGACACTGAGGCGGAGTTGGGACGTGTAGCCTACTTTTTGGGGCTCAGCGGGGATTTCGAACAGTCTTTAGAGTATAAGCGTGTCTTGAACTACTCCTGCAAGTTGTAACCTTGACGCGGTAGCACAAATTTTTGACGTACAACCTTAATCGAATATTTTGTCAGAAATATTATGGAAAAAGTATTCGAATATACACGCGAAACGAAATTTAACTATCGTCAAATTTTCTCTGCACCAAACCAAATTAGATCGATTAAAATGTATTTCGTTGGCGCTTTTTGGTAACCTTTTCGGTTTTTCCGTGTGGCAACCCCGTTTTGCATCCGAGCTCGACTTATTTTTGTTCGGCGTTTTACTGCTTCATGCGTGCTAAAAATTCAGCTGTTTTCCAATTTATCATGTCTGTTTCGCCATGCACCGACACCGGTTCACCCCAGCCCCCCACATCTGGTGATGCCAATGCTGCTTGTCGCAGTGTTGCTAAGGTATGTCAGTTACAGACCATGCAACGCATTTATTGCAACCATTGCTAACACCAGCAGTGTACTGTCCTAACTGCTAATCAATACGCAGTGTATTGTGGCGGTGTCAGTTTTTGTGGACGCCGGCGCGGCCTTCCGGCTTCTGTCGACAGAGACTATAAAGGCCTTGACGTCAGACCGGTGGAGCAAGCAGTATTGTAGTCGCCAATATGCTCGGCAACATAGATCAAAAGCTGGATTTGACTCTGAGGGTGCTGGAATTGGAGACTAATAGTGAGCTACAGTGATGTATTGATCCAATGTTTCACCGTTTGGCATCTGAGTAAAATTCCGACAAGTACAGTTTCTTCTACTCACAAATAACTTGCGTTGTACCACACTAGTGCACTACTGCACATGATGGTATAATACTCGTCTGATTTTGCCTGATGAATCCTATTACTTCGTTCCCTTTCATGTTTCTTCCCTATTTATGAAACGATCGTCATCCTGATAGTCCGATCTTCACCGGAGCCAAACAACTGAAAAAGACCGTCAACTGACAGGAAAAATAGTGAAAGTCCTAAGTGTAGAATCTCACAGCAACTTCAGTATTGTGTAACGGCATAAACAATGACACCTGACAACCTGCATGGGTGAGCATGTTGCATTTGTAAGGACGATCCATCTATTTGTAGGCAGGGTTTCGTGACATCACGAGCAATATGCATTATCATACGAGCAACTCCCTATCGGTTGATTTCCGAGGCGTTGGAAAACACCAAACCGGACAATTGTGTGAATAAAATCGAGGTATTACAATTTCCAAAGGTGTGGCGAGCGATCTCAATCCGGCAAGCCAGAGTAGCGTCCATGTGCGGACCAGATTGGAAGGTGCAACTTGAGACCAAATTGTCAACTCTATTGGCCTATCTGTCAATGCCCTGGAGGACAGAGGAACACCCAGATCGGATATTCCTTCTGAAGTATACGGATGAATAGATTGCGACGCGCAATCTCGATGCGGACTGCGGCTCCCAGTAAAGTGAACCTTGGTCCAATCGATCACTGAGACCGTAGCTGATGAAGCGGGTAGGTACTGGGTTGTGCCCAACCGCAGTCCTTTCGAGCGGAAAACACCCGGATCATTCCCACCGTGGCTAGAACACTTTAGGTGATATTCTGGTCTGTGGCTGTAATAACACATTGGCCCTCTCGATTATCGCCCCTGTTCGCTATGAAATGCTACTCCAAGCCTATACTAATCCACCTGGTCTGACGAACCTGCGGTGTCAAAATCGAAACGTGGCGCAACAAACACGCTAACCGATTGTTACCAAACCTGTCGGAACTCATGACTTCTCGCTCGGTTCCAGCTATATTCTAAGGGCGTACGAATTTACATCGAGTTGAGACGGGCTGCGGTAGTACGGGCAGCGATAACTCCTCAATTCTGAGAGTGGTAATCATCAAGACCCTCACGGTTGGTGCAAGTGAATAGTTCTGTGCCTGATACGCTGCACACGCTTTGGTGGTACACGCGTACGGGGATGACGCAATATTAATGAAATCGCTCTTTAACAGTATGTTTGTTTGAAGTTAACTTACGAATCCACCATTGGCGAATTGGTTGAGCTGGGGCTGTGATAACTGTCGATAATCGCAACACGTTCCCGGTGGAACGCAGCTTCCATCAGATGTCTACACCCATCTTAAGGAACCAAATGACACACGGTAATTGGTTGGCACTGCCCACATTCGCTGCCCTAACGGACCTGAGCCCCTTTATCTCGCAGGTTTATATGGCGCGTTGATTACGGCAACGCATCTAGCCACTATCACAAGCAACGCGTGTGGATGGTGACCGGGGGTCAGAAAGGGTGTACCAAGCAGCTCTCTGCCTTGGGTAAAAGATAACGGAGAAAAGCTTTGGCACAGCAAACCCTATACCCCGACACCATTCTATTGCGACCACCTCACGAACTCAACTTGGATTGGAGTCTTTCCATTAATACAGGCCTGCAAGGACGTGCAGGAGCGGAGAGAATAGCAGGAGGAAGATAACTGTTGCAGTTGTGGGCGCACTACAGTGGACCAGTCAGATGTGTGGCGAACAGTTTTAGGAGGGTCACTCTGAGGAGTTTCAGCGGACGGATGGAAGGCGGACAGTGAACGTGAAACCACTCCATCCTCCATCACTGATAAGCATGTACGCTTGATGACCCCTTAACTTAAGCCACCTGAGACCAAACTGTTCTTAACTTGCCACTTGGAATGATACTTTGATCTATCATCGCACTCCTCGGCTATCATCGTAGTCTGCTATACGTACACTAGTTCAATTATTATCAGTAGGAGCTGTGGGGAAAGCAAGACGCTGTCCATCAAACATACCGACCGGTGGCTATCGATGAAGAGGTCCCAACTAGTATCCCAATGGTTACGGGCTGGATGCCTGCCATATCCATCTCAGGAGGACATCCAAGTTCGAAACCGGTCGTTTAGTGCAATGTTTTCCAACGAGCAACACCCATTTAGACCTGCGTCTTCCGTTACGCTCTCAGTGATCGTATTGGCCAAGGTTCAGTTGAATGTGAATCGCTGTCCACCACGAGATTGCGTGCCGTAATCCAATCACCCGATTAGTTTAAATTGACGCCCCAAACTGACAACCGATAGTTTCAAACCTCTTTGAAACCTCGGAAGAAGCGTTCAACGCACTTAAAGCACACTCTAGACCAATCATTCTCAATCCGTATTCAGCCATGGCTCGCTTTTGAACCTTTCCATTTCCGATGGCCCCCACACTTGATCACCACGACTTCAGCAATCCGCAGCACCTAACAGACGATAATCTGTGATTTCCTGTGGTCATACTGGTATCTTTTATTATGATGGCTATCCTTGTAGTGTTGGTATCACTACTCTTTTCCTTATAAACCACACTTTTTCTTTCACAGTTTCCGGGTGTCATTCATTGTGCGGCAACATCAAGCAACTTGTCTGAACTTACACAAAAGTCAGCATTACTGTTTAAACTTGAATTTAGTTATTGTTGGCTTTCAACTCTAAGGCATGTCATGAATTAGGTGTAGGAACCTGTTAATAATATTTTTGTCGAGATAGTAATGTGAGCCTTGAGTCTGATGACCAGGAGCAAGCTTGCTTACGTCTAGCTCCAGGCTTGACGGCGAGAGTGGAATATCTCCTCTTGCTGTGATGTCCAGGCTGTTTCTACTTTTTGTTAGAGAAATCTGGCTGCTGAATCCACATAAAACAATGTATGTGGATGGAAAAGTAAGGAAATATAGTTCAGGTATTTCCCACAGTCTGGGCATCAGTATATCCAAGAATCCTTCGTATATAGCGTGAAGTTGGGTCTTGCTAGCGTGTCATTCTTAATCTCTATGAGAAGTTCCAGGATTTCAGCTCCAACATCGCAAGGTTGTACATCAAATGGATCCAGAATCTAAATCTGGATTTCAATGTCAATTTGGTCATGAGACGTGTCCTTCATTTCTTTACGGAATTCTTGTGTATGACTGATATAAACAAGCAATTGGGAACTGTGAAAATTCCCGACGTCCAATGTTCCGAGCATATACTTCTAGATTTTTAAGAAAAGCGATAATCAGTCGTTTGCTCGAGATGTGGCTACTCAACTTGCCTTGAAAAGGTTGATTCAACAATTGGAGTTTTTCTTAATCATCAGCCAGATAAAACACGTCTGGCTTAGCCGTCAATAGTCTTCTTTCATAATCAGTTCCAGAAAGGAATGTGATGATGGTGTCCCAGAGTGCAATAAAACGGCGAATACAGCTGCCCTTGGAGTGCCATTAAACTTCTGTATGCAGAGTAGAACCTGGAAATATTCGCTGTTTTCCTCACACAATTACTGGGAAAGGATCTAGAAAAGGGTCTAGGTTGACTGGCTAGCCAACAACCTCCAGGTGGTGTCAGCTGCGTGGTTCGAGCTAATCCCGCTCCAACTAATAGTTCTAAGGCGGTGTTCCAGGACGTAGTGGGATTTCGTCTGGCAAGCGTTCTCTCTATAAAAGCCGTATTTGTCTGCTTAACAACACTGTGACGTGGCGGATGTGACTCGCCACTAAATAACGTCACTGCCCCTGGGCCACACTGGAGGACCCTGTTCATTTCGCGAACGTCCACCATTTTAAAGATTTCATCTGGTCTATTCCTATAGTGGCAAATTCGCTGAACAAGCTAACAAATTCACAATACTAGTAACAAATGCACGCAACATGATGACTCACACATGAACCCAGATATATACACAAAGGTGCCCAGATGCTGCAGACTTTTCCAGGACGTTGGGTTCCAGGACGTGGTGAGTTTTCGTCTGGCATGTGGTCTCCTTATAAAAAGCCACAAATGTCTGTTTAACAACTCTGTGACGTGGCGAATGTGATTCGCCACTAAATAAAGTCATTGCCTTCAGCCCTTCCGGAGGATCTCACCCAATTCAAAAAAAGTCAGCCAGTTCGAATATATCATTCGATCCCTTCGTATGTTGGCGAATCCACCCAACATAACTACTACTTCAGAATAACAGTAACAAATTTACGCAACATGATTACTCAATCACTTATATATATATATACATACACCATAGCTCCAGTATGTATTGTTTAAAATGCAACGCTGGTGTTCAAGTATTCATCATACGCGCCTGTGTTACTATGATCAGACTTTTTAGGTGTGCCCCGCACTGTCGGGAATAAAAATGTATTTTTTATTTATTTAGATGTATTTATATATTTATTTATCCAGTATGTACTGGTTAAAATGCAACATTTCTATACCATTACTGATGTTGCGCGTTATGTTCTCATGCTCATGCCTTGTAAGTCGTGTCTCACACCGGCGAGAATGAATTATTTATTATCTATTATAAATGTTTACAGTGGATCGTTCAAGCGCCCTCCCACACAGTGAATTGTATGCACAAACGGGAGAACACTTTTTAGATGGGCAATGCATCCTCTATATCTTCCGACCATTGCGGTAGCACCACCTGTTTTACTTTCAACCATGTTTTACATTGTGATAGAGTTTTCCGGCAGATAGCCATTGACTACCTCGAATATAGATTGGCCGTTTGTATAAGTTTTATATATGCTGGCAAGCAGCATCGCTTTCATTAATACATTATCATTGTAGAATCGAATATATGCCGCAAGAAGAGCGTCGTTATCAGATACAGTAGGTTAATCTACTAGTGACGAAACTTTTCTGAACTGTAGTAAGGTAACTAAGGTACTTTGTAGGTCCTGAGCCATGTCATTTATTCGCCTAGATACAGTTGAGTTGCCGAGTAGAATGGCTTAAAATGATTCTTGTTGACTTATGTACATCAAGTCAGACAGTATTATTGATATTGAAGGCAAGCTAATCTTTTCTCCCACATTAGGTGGGCTGCAACTTTAGGCAATCAATCTGCTGCTTTTATAAGACTCTGTATGTCCGTTTGCCATACTTGCGCTGTCCGAAACTATTGTCTTCAAAGTTGGTATGTCATCGAAGCTATCCCGCAGCTTTCTAAAAAAAATCCATAGAGTTTCCGCTTACGCCCTTATTAATACTATCCAAATGATTTCCCCGTTTACTTGGTTGCGTACTTTAGTTTGAAGATGTTTGGCTAATTAAACACATAGACAGAGTGGGGTTTTGAAGTGATGCGAGGAATCCAAATGACAGGTATTCTACGGAGTACTGCCGAAACTTTTCCGTTGCCGGGGAGATCTTTTCTGCAATGTCATTGTAACTTGTTAATATGCAATATACTTATACTGCTTTTGTTTTAATGTTCTTACACAGTTATTACATGTGCATTAAATGACATCATTCAATAAGACGAAATATGGAGAAAGTATTGATACTTGGTGGCACTACATTTATTCTTGCTTGACCGTGATATGATAAGAAAAGATGTTTGGTAAGCATACTTGAAACTTCTGTTGGTGGCTACAGTGTTATAAGTTATAACCGGAAACACTGTTAGAAGCCACCCAAAGGAGCTTTCTGCGTGGATGGCTTTGAAAATAGCATGGATAGCTAAAATGACAGGAAAAATGTTTGACAAAAGCCAATGTGGAAAACAAATGGGACTCAGAAAATGGCAGTACTTACTAGACCAAATACATTACAGCAAAGTTGTAACAAATAGTGGTAATAGGTAAAAGAAAGGATAGCAGAGACAAATTTAGAAGGAAATGCCGGAGAGTTCAAGGAACTGGCATGGTGGTGTCAACAACGAAGCGAATAATCTACATCAACTATTGCCAAACATGACATCAAATGCGTGCTGGAAAAGCATTTGATGGGTATAATTATAAGGAGAAGCATCTTTATGTGCACGTTATGTTATATATACTCGTCAAAACAACCGGATATCTTCCCGTAAGATAGGACCCCAAGAGCGAAGAGTAGCCATCCGAATTCGGACAGTTGCGGATCAACGTGACAACCACCAAACGTACACACAAGCTGAAACTGAAGTGCTCCACCATTGTAAATGTCAGTTAAATGTGATTTCACACCAATAATTGTACTAAATCCCTTCCTTATAACCATTAGAAATGCAGACTGATGAAACACTGTCGGCTGAGACGGGAGAAGAAAAACGCGTAACCTAACGCTACTGCAGTAAGACCCGAACGAGGTAGACTGACTGGTACATGAGTGTCACAAAGTGGTGGCGTCCTGTGGAAAACTCGGTTAGTGTCAGGGTAGCTTTGTGCCGTAACTGTCGCAGTGTACTGACGAGAGCGCTAGATTCGCCGCAGCTTGTAGTGTTCGGAGTAAAGCTCAGTTGATTCACTGTGCATAGGCTTCAAAGTGCTGAGGAAAAACCGGATGTTAGTTGCGCAGTCTAAGTCGTCGCGCAGTGATTGTATGTTTAAGGTGAGCCCAGTGAAATCTGCGCAAGTTTGGCGGTACTATGCCAGCTCCGCAACAGAAAGTCTGCTCAGCCTGGGTTTTATACACCTTACTAAAAAGGCACTTGTGCGCGCGTAATTCATTTCACTGACCAGTAGTTACCCGTGGAGAGAAACTGTGCGAAAATTATATTTAAATGCATTTTTTTATTTGTGTTACCACAACCCCCTTTCCATGGCATGGGTCTCTATGGCCCTCCATAGTCCACTTAAGGCCTCCTAAGAAATTTTCTCATCTCAAGGTCCCCCGAGAATGCTCTATGGCGCCCACGGGGCCATATGGTCCCCTTTGAGAATGGCTGCATTAAAGCACCTTAAAGCACGTTCGATCGGACTCAGTTTATCCGGAGGCATTTTGACACCGATGCATGTGAAACAATCTAGAAAAGGTCAAACAACGCCAATTTTCTGCTTCAATCATCAGTTAGATGGATTTCCGGACCGCGATCACTTGAAGTCCAAACAACCCACCAGTGTTTGTCTCAGGTCGCGATTAATCAATGGTTCGGCAATCCGGTGCTTTTTATCTGTGTTTCACATGATCTTTAGTTACGAAGCCCCGTGGATGCATTGGCGTCTACGAAAACTTGGTGCACTCCGAACAAACTACAAACAAAGACGACCTCGTTTTGGTGGGGTAGCAACCAAATGCAGTGCGCTCTGTGGTGACACTGAACAAACAAGGAAACACACGCGGGCCGAGAAACGAGACAGTTATAAAAACTAACTCGGCCTGTTTATTCGTTGGTTTAAGCTTGCCTTTGGTGGACGCCCCACCAAATACTAAAAAGACAGTCTAAATTGAACAAAGACAGAGTCCCTGCAGTATTCGACTGCATCTATGCGTTCGGTCCGGTTCGGAAGTGAACGCCACTCCCTGTGGTTTTGACTCCGGGCAGAATCAATTTGAGTGGGCCGGTAGTTATACTGGCAACATGAGATTGAGGCATATTTGTGTGTAACAACAGAAGGTGCGAATTAGAGCAACGGCAAGACTGCTATCACATCTAACAAAACTTCCTATCTTGCGGAGCAGTCTCTGTCGCATATGCGTTTATCTTTGTAATCAAGGTGATTGGCATAAAAACTAACCAAATTTACATGGCGAAACTAATTAACCTGCTATAAAACTAATCAGAAAACAGCGATGCACTTAATTTCATTAAGGAGAAATTTGATTTCGCTAGCGATGCAATGGACAGAGAAAAAGCATAGAAAATTTTTACAGCCGAACTAATGGACAAGACCGCTACCTTTCGAAATCCAGTTATGGGTATAATATACTAATATTGTCTCCAGTATTAGTAAACTGTTTTTCCAAAAAACAACTGTATTTTTGTTTATCCACTTTAATTATACTGATCATCTCCAGCGAACAAGTTAAGTTCCACTGTGGGAACTGTCACTGTAATGGCTGACGCCACTACACAAACTATTCTAGAGCAGCCGTGGGCGTTCTATGTGACTTGGAAGTAATGCGTAGGGGATCTCTCCATCATTTCCTTGGGGGTTCACTCATCATCATTCCATAACTGGCAAGGCGTTCACTTACCCACTTAGCTTTGCAACTCCAGTAGAATCGTTGGTGTGAAATACAAAATTTCAAAAGAAAAATGTACCAACAAGGTAAACTGCGCATGGCTGGACTCCCAATATTATTAATGTTAACACATATGTGAATCCATCTACCACGGTTTCGTGCGGGCTTTTGAGCGCAATGCATGTTTTGGTTTTGTCTGCGCTCGATGAACTGGAATCATGTCAGGTAAGGCAAATAGTGTGATTCAGCATGGAGTGGTTTTTGTTCAGAGTGTATAACCTGGGCGCAGAAATGGTAGAAGTCGGAAGAGCGTTCCACGCCTATCAAAGTCGAAACGAAAAATCCCAGCGGTATTTCAACCGGTTGTAGTCGGTGGCAAATTTATTTTGGTGGCATCTATGTTTCGTGTTGCTGCTAAGTTTGCAAACGTAGTGTCAAACGTGACTCGGGTTCTTCAGAATCTGATACGTCAGGATGAAGTCACCCAGTGGAAGGGGATAACTTCCGTTTTTCAACCTTGCGGCTTTCAGTCGCAGTTGTCATGACCGATGGAACAAGCTCTTCATATCTTTGCGTGCCCATCATGATGAAGTCTCCAGTGCAGCCACAATGCGTTTTAGCCAGCACTGCCAGACCTAAATGGCGTAACGCACATGGGACTTTGTATACGCGTCTAACATTTGCAGCGACTAGGAAGGGTCGAACTACATTTCGGCGCTCTCCGTAAGGGAGTAACATGTTGCTTCCCCTTTTTGGACACCTACAATGATGGCTCTCAACAGCCGAGATCATCTTGCATCACCGACCCAAGGCCAAGTTTTTCCGAGACTGTCTTCCAGATGCGGTCTCCCCGCCCATATGTGCCAGTGGGATATGGATACTCACTCACTATTCTACACTAGTCCGCGTTGAGAAGGATGAACTTAGTCTTTGGACAGTCAAATGCCTGGTTTGTGTTTCGTTGCAGTGAGTGGTGCTCTTCCTGATTACTGATCGACCGCCAAACATGATGGTACCGCCAAAACCAACAGCTTCGACTCGATGACACGCACAGGACTGTCAATGAAGACCTAAAATAAGCGTGGTCCTAACACGCATCGGTGGGGAACACCCTACTCCGTTTCAGTCGGATAAGACAGCTCATAACTTCAGCTGCTGCTGAGGAAAGAACTTTCCGATCCATCAAAGGATAATGTTTCCAGTTCCTTACGTTTACAGCTATTGGACAAGGATATGGCGGTCTAAGCCGTCAAAGCCTTGAAAAAGCAAACTGGATGACATCGATTCCTGTGCCAATATCCATAATTCCCGTCCAACTGCCACGCACAATCATGTAGCTCTAACCTAATAAAACAATGACACAGAGGATTTATGGAACAATGGTTTATTACGGGTAAAAAAGCATCGCTTAACAAGTCCCGTGGGATGAAAAATAACGCGAAAATCAATTACATAATAAAGTGAAAAGCGTTGTGGTGGACTCACCATAGACTTACGTGGAATAGCGGAGATGTTCCGGTATTAAACGTATAAATCCATAAATCAATTGATTAGGCGTTTGACAGGACACCGTTTGATTGCGTTTTGTAGCCCCTGGCTAACAAGTCATAAAATGAAATGTAAGTGAGACAATGCATCCTCAACACGTTTTTTAAATATGGCCAGATTGGGAGCAGAGACGACATAATTAGGGAGGACGTTCGAAGGCTGGCACACGCGGAGAGAAAAGAAATTTCTACGGCATTCAAGCCGGCTATACTGAATTGCCAGTTCCAGAGGGTGACCTCTTAGTTTCGTGTTGTGGTTCAATTCCAGCAGCGGAGGGCAAATGTAGTTTGGGTTCTTCGGAATCTGGTAAACCATTATGGGATCCACCCGCAAACCCCGATATCGACTGCTGTACGTTCTTAGAGATTTCAGTCTAAGCTGATAGGGCAAATGAAAGAGGCCCTGACGTTCTTGGACAGGTGTTTGGTAATTCTCTCAGAGCTTTAAAGTAGTTGCTTCCTAACAACGTATTGAAAATCCTACGTCTTCTTTCCGTGATTGAGAATTATCAAGTATTTTGGGATAGAGGTTTGTGGACAGAAATGGTGGGAATAAGGGTAAGGCAATCGTATCTACTGCCAACACATTTGAGGTAGGGACAATGTATCCCTTCCGAGTTCTGACAGACCTAAAGGCAAGGGTAAAGTTGAGGCGCAGCGTCCGAATTGCTGGTAGAATCCCACTGAGTTACCGTTGTCACCTGAACAAATTACAGGAACCATGGGACCAGATAGTCATTAATATACCCTGTCGAAATCAACCCGTAGTGCTATGTCTTGATAGCCCATCATATCTTAAACGTCATCAATGAAGAGTAAGAAATTTTAAGGTAGACGCTGTTATGGAGTCCCTTATGTAAATAAAAAATAATAGTGGACCCATTGTTGAGACCAGTATTACTCCGAAATGTACCTCATTTGGGTTGTAAAAGCCGTGGTGAATTCTTACATTCAGATGTTCTTAAAGGTAAAAACTACCCATCTAGCTTAGGAATTGGCCACCAGCTCAACGGTTGTGAGGAGTGTGAAGGGGAATGCGATGATTCTGACAGTCAAATGCCTTTGGGAAGTTCCGATTTGCCCCATCAAATCCCACATCGAAATGAACAGTTTCAGTTCAACTGGACAGAGCAAATAAAGGCTTTGCGATGCGAGACCGATGCTGGAGGAACCTATGCAAGCAAGTGAAGGTGATGAAGATGAAACACTTCGTACACTGTTAGAACTGGTGGGCACATGTTTGGGAGCGTTCACTGCGCCCTGCTCCTGCTCCATTTTCCCCGTTGTGAGTGGTCCGGCTGCTTGTGTACAAGACCTGACCGAACCAACCCCACATGAGTTATTGGAACATTTGCTTTCCAAAGACATTAACAAAGTCATTGTTTTCCAGATGCATTTTTATCCGCATCAAAAGGACTTGAAAACATTAAAGCCTTAAAAATAGATCACTAAGGGAGTAATGAAGGCATTCAACATTTTATGAGGTATGCGCAAAATGTGGTCTATATGCAAGTTCTCCTCTGTATTGGGAAAAGAAGAGTTGTGGGACAGATAATGACCCGCGATATTTGGACATAATGATAACAAAAACGGTCAAAAATTTTACATTGTCAACTTTCACACTGGCGTGGTGCCAAATCCCACACTGTATTTTTCCTTATTGTGAAAATTCAAGTCGTGGTCTTCCAGGGAATTCTTTAAAATTAATTCTATGGGCATCAAAGGGTTAAATTGACTGTTGAAATCCCGTCAGGATGAAAATCAGTTTTGTAGATGTGATTAATCAGGATTTCGTAATTTGCAATGTGGTCCTTGTCAACCTTCCTTTCGGAACACTACATACTAGACGTAGTTGAACTACAGACTTGCATGAACACAGTGACCCAAAGGACTAAGCATAGAAAACGTTTTGATTATACGTTAGTCTTTTGAGAACACGAAATACAGGGCAGCTGTTTGTCCCCCTTTATGCATTACGTTGCGGAGAAGTACATCGGTTGTGAAATGACAAAACAACGATAAAATCCTAAAACAAATTTGAAGTGCCAGTTAAGAGAACTCGAGATTCCTAAGATGTGGAGAATGAAGTTGTTCAGTGGTAGAACATAACCTTGTGACCCAGTGTGAAATGTCTTCAAGGAAGAGCTGTGTAATGATCAGGTTTTGGAGCAGACGACTGTCGGCAGTACACGACACCAACGATACATGCGCCACCGTTTCTTTGATGAAGTCGACACCAAGGCACGTCAACATCCTTAACCTCTGGATTATCGACGAGATCAAAACGTAGGTCACTTTGGTAGCAAGGAAATATACCATCAAATCTACTGGGCCGATCATTACACAGGACAGACTTCCATGGTATTGCGATTTCGTCGACAAGGATCTGCTCACTCAGCCATGTCCCGGTTAGCAGGATGAGGTTCCATAATGTGGAGGACTGATACAGCCGGATCTCGATCATTTTGCTGAGAGGACCTTGTAAGTTATATAAAAACAGTACATGGTTTCTTACATCAAAAACGTGTTGAAAGTGGATTGAGTAAACATTAGCTTCAGGTCACCTTTGTGAAATCGACTGCTTCTCCTCTAATTAGGGAAGCATCGCCATTAGATAAAGAAGTGAGATGTTTTTTCGCAGCAAGTGTTCTAGGCTCTGCTATGCTTGATTGTTAATCGTTTGCTGTCATGTTCTTCCAACTGTTATCACGCCTGCCACATGGGCCGCTGCGTTGGGCTTGATAACGGGTATTTTATGGAATTTGACGACCCCACTGAGTTACCAAAAGACCGCACTTGTACCTTTGCTGCATCCAGCTGAATATATAATAACTGCATTTTACGGAACTAAACTTTGTGCCCTGAACCGCATATGGGTCATTAGCTCAAACTGTAACACCAATCTCAGCGGCCTTAATTGACTCCCTTGTAATTAGGTGACACGGGAATCACTGTCAGCAAAATAGCAATACAATTTTCGAGGAGGTCCACACGGAGGTAGCGCCACTTCTTCTGATCATTTGCCTGAGCTTCATCATCAGTAAGGAAAGCTTGTAACTCTACAACCTGGGAATTATGACGGTTTCTTCGTCATCGTATTTTTGACTTCTGTTGTTCGTTTCATTCTGGCGTTCCTTCCAAGACATGTTTGGTAATATGCCCACTGCACCTGATGCGTTGTGGAAGCGATTCGCGGACAGCAAAGCGGCCTCATGCGCAGAGTTTTATATTACCAAAATAATTGAGCATCACCGAAGCTCAGTGAATTTGGATGACGCGCGATGCGCCTCAATGTTAGGGGCTTAGTCTTAACGTCGACTGTGGTATAGATGAACTTGCACTGATTACGATCTCCCAACAGCATACACACTGTTGTGTTGGACTTGGACTCGAGAACTTCACTGTGCACAACGCTAAGCGCACCATAATTGTGCCAAATGAATATCGACTTAAGACCATTGGTTTTTTGTTGTTCTCGTTGAATTCGAGAGCGGCACTGGTGATGGTGATCCATGATGCGACGCCCCAGTCCAGTAGGCGAAGTCACCAGTCCTCCTTCCGTTGACCGACTAGAGTTAACTGATGCGTGTGTCGCCGGGCCATTCGTTAAGGCTACACGGTTTTGCCTTGGCTTCTTCAGTATTGGGACTGACTTCATGTACCGACACCAAGTAAAGGGTGAAAACTGGTAAACGATAAATGGTTCAATGGATCAATGGATTTACCACAGGTAAAAAAAGCAAAACTTGACAATTCCCACAGCTAAAGAGTAAAAACGGGATGGGAATGGATCAACTAAACAAAAGTAACGCATCTCGGTGGACTCACAGCAGTTTCACCTGTTACTTTTCGGGGAGCGTAGTGAGTTGGAAAAGCTGGAAACTGGGACACTGAGTTAAGTTGGGAACGTTTGGCCTTATTCTTTCGACTCAGCTGGGATTTGGAAGTGTTTCGTTGCTAGTTAATTTTGGCTTCTTTTGCCTCCAGAGTTGTATTGTTGGGGCTCACTAGTTGCTGTGTTGCCTCAGTTGGCCTCTCTACTTTACTCATTAGCAAAGTGCACAAACGAAATGGCTCTGTATAACCGGGAAAATCAAAACACCCAAGTTTGCACATATTTAGGGGGCAAGGGTTTGTAGTCGTTAGAGTACGTTATCCCCGTCTTAACGAATTTAATGGAAATTTCTTTTGTCTTCTTTACTCATGTTCCTGTGGGACATGAGTAAAGCGACTTCGCACTGGTTGCAAAGTCAGTCGACTGTCCAGATTCCGAAGATTCGCGTCGTTGACGAGTGGCAGTCACTCCGCATTCTGGGAGCACAATCACCGGACTGCCGCAAGTTCACAACGTTTGGCAGTTGGTCGATCGAAGCGAGCCCTGCATGAACCCGATCTTGGGCAAGCAACGGAATGCAAACGATAGGTACAGAATAAGAGTAGCTAATATTCGCCACAGCTTCTTTGAGAAACATCCTGCTTGAATAGCCTCGGTCTCACTGGATGGCCCCTAGGTTTTTGTATCGAGCGCTGTAGTACAGATTAGCCATCGGCTCAAAAGCAAAGTAGTTGTGGGCGAGAACACTTCAAAATACCTAGGTTGCTGGAGTCGTGAGCTACAGCCACTAATTACGCCTATGATAGTTCACTGTACAGAACGAGTATCTTCAATTAGAATAAAGTTAAAGAGACTATTTAGAAGACGAAGAGGTGTTTAAGGAGGTGGTTTGTGTCCGCCTGACAAGCGTTCTCCCCATAAAAAGCCACACGTCTGCTTAACAACAGTGCGACTTGGCGGATGTGACACACTACTAAATAAAATCACCGCGATGCACCCTCCACGGACGCCAGTCATCCAGTACAAAGTTTTCCTTTCTCCTTTCTCAAGTAGATGGTCCGACAGAACACAATCACAACTACGGCGTCACGTCTGCAAATTCATGCAGACAGCTGCAAATATACGTACCAACATACGTACAAACGCTACTGCTAACCTTGTAACATTATTTTACCTATGCCGACCATTCGTGTTGGTATTATCATACTTATTCAGGCGTTCCTCGCAATGTCGAGAATATACTATCTATTTATTTATTAGTTAAGTAAATCCGTGGGGAAGCGGAGCCCGAGATTGTTACATCTGGTCCTGAAGATTATTAAGAACGGCTGACATGGATACGCCAAGTTACCGAATAGGCCAATGACAAGCACGTACAAGCTAATCTGGGAGTACGGCGGGGAACGATTAAACAAGGATAAAGTAGAAGAGGGCAGTACATAGCAAGATCCAAGACCAAAACAAACCTTCGCCGTACAAACTGCCCGTTTCGTGTGCTCATATTCGAAATGGAGCCCCCACACTGTGATTTGTTAGACGGTTCTTGTGCATAAACCGTATAAGTACAGGAGTGCGCACAATACAACCACAATATATTCATACGGATGCATCACTGAAACATGGTCAGTGGGTGGGATGTTCCCTCACAGAAAATCCGAGAACAGAGCCAACTAGTTTCTGCCTAGGTATGATATGAAGTTCTCTACCGTTACACATTGAAAGCTCGCACCTGCAGTAGCCGCTGAAGAACGAAGTTTTCTATCCATCCAGCTTCCACATTTCCGTAGTCTTGCAGCTTCTGGAGGACGGTGTGTTGGTCTTATACATCTAAGGCTTCGGAAAACTCTAGATTAAGCCTACTATTCGCTGTCTCGGTCTATCCGTCAAGCTCAACCCGTGAGTTTGTTATACATAACCGGTGTTGATAGAGGCCGTGTTGTTCGGATGCTAGGATGTTAAGACCTTCAGATGGCTCATTAGCAACCTGGCACTGATCCACTCCACCACTTTCTATAACACTGGAAAGGGGATCATTTGACGATACTTACCTAATTTAGGATGGCTATCAACTTTAAAAATCGGGTTAACAATAGCCTACTTCCACAAGGTAGGGACTATTTGGTGAGTGTTAAGAGAAATTCGGTGGCGAAAACAAGTAAGCTACTATTCAACTACGGAACGGTAGAGAAAATATTGGCAACTGAACCCATTGTATATTGTAGATGCTACGAGCAAAGGACAGTGATTCAGCAAAAGGGAGGAGCTAAATAGCGTACAATACTTGGACAAAAACTCGTAGGGGAATTACACAGAGTAAAACAAATGAACATTAGCAAGGTACAGAAACCATTAAAAGACAGGTTAGGAAATAATAAAAGAGTACATGCTTCTGGTTCACTAAAAGATCAGCTGTTCCGCCAAGCGCCTTTGAACGAATCGGGATAAGCGTTTAGTTAACCTCGCATCTGACACCTCCAACGCTTTTGCGTGAATGTTGTAAACACCGAGGGGTCTACAGGTGAGCAGAACTAATAGTTCCCTCAATACAGTCGCCGAACTAAATATAACATGAGTAAATCATAGTGTTTGGAAGAATGGGACAGGTATGTGACAGGTGTGTTTGGTACATGGGAACATGGAACTATATTGTAAGTGTAGAACGCTTGCTTCATCCTAGGCGCTTTAGGTACCTCGGTTTGCTGAGCTGAGTAGGGAATGTCATGTTTCACTTTATGGAAGCTGTTCACAAGTTTATATAGCAGGTTTTTATACTCGCAAAGCCTTCCCACTAGGTACTGCTGATGAACCAATCCGTCCTCACGGATAAGTGTGGTACAGTAGTTATGCTGAAACAGATTTCTGTTCCAGTTGTCAAGACTATGGTTATTTCCGACGCGGATGTGATCAGCTCATTAAACCTGCCAAAATACTCCATCCAATTTTCCTAATGGAACCATCATCCAAAACTCTTAGGTGGATTCTCCAACCAGTTCCGTCATTTTGTCCTGATGTGCGATTGTACGAAGCATGTCAATGTGTTCTTGTGGATACTCGGCATAACACACCCTCATAAAGTATGGTGACGTGATCGCTCAGCCCTGGGGGACTCTCTATCATTGGCATATCGATCGTGAGCTCTTCGTTCGTAAGCATTCAATCAAGCATACATGGTTTGTTCCCCGCTCTGAAGCTGATGAGTGAGAAGACATGTTTTAAAGAGCGGAACGCTTGTAATAAACACGCACCGCGGTTTTAGATTGTTCGCTATGGTATTTGGGAGCTTGTAACTCGTAAAAGTTGAAGTTACTTGAGATGAGAACATGGTTCTCTCTTAGTCTCTGTACCCTTCCTATGGCTAACATCTGACGAGGACCAATATATGGTGTGGAATTTGGGGATGATGAACAAAACCCACAATGCTGGTTTCGTTAGGTGTCACTCGCAGACAGTATCAGAACGCGTTAGTGAAGAGTGTCTCCAGATCATTCATTAGCTCATATTACATGTCATTACGGTTGTACTGAAGTACCCCACCACTTTTATTGCAGCGATCGCTCCAGTCACTAGTTGTACCATGAATAGCGACTTTGTCATCGGTAATGGCAGATTAAAACCAGTTTCAATTTTGTATATGTACTCCCCGCATGTGAAACTTGACGTAGCCGCAGTTAAACAAGATTTTTCAGTAGACCTACTGCATTGGTATGTGTGCAGGAATGTTTCTATCACCTCATCAGTAAGTTGAGGGATGTGTGATTTGAGCAAAATGTCAGTTTCTAATCCTTTTTTGTGGGCCAGGGACGAAATGGTAGGTGGACACTAGTTATTGCGCTTTTTAATCTTAAAACTTAAACTCATACATCGTGGCTCAGAAGTAACATTTTTACTCGAAAGGAAAACCACTTGAATTGACACATGCCAACGCGATACAAGTTAATTTATTCCGGATGAATAAAATTCCTGAGTTCTGGTGCCACTGAAATCATCGAAGTCGGTTTCAGTAGCTTCTTCGTTTCCACAACTTTGTTCTTATGGGAAGTTATCCAGATGCTTGACAAATTGTTAATCGGTAAGCTAAAAGTCAGGGGAGCATGGTAGGTGGAGCATAGTTCCGCAGCCCCAGCTCGTGGGGCTTCCGCAGTGTTATTTGTGCGACGTGCGACCGAGCGTTATTATGAAGAAGAATTGACTCGGTCCTGTTGCCCGTGCCGGCCACTTGTGTTGAAGTTATTGGTGCGTTTCAACAATTTGTTGACAATGCTTCTCCACTGTAATGGTTTCGCCTAAATTCAAAAGGCTGTAATAGTCCGACAACCCGCAGACGACTAAAAAGTCCTCATAACCTTTGCTGGGTGCAATTTCGGCTTTGGGAAGTGTTCCGCAGCTTGATCGGGCGCCAATCATTATAAGATTCGTTGTCAATTGTCCTAAATGATCCACTTTGCATAACAAGTCAAAATACCGTCGAGGAACAGGTAGTTCTTATGGCGCATAGGAAGGGCAGACGACATCTCAAAACAACGATTACTTTGATTTTCAATCAATTCTTGCAGCACACATCAAGTTTTTTCCATAATCCCATTGCTCGTAAATGGTTTAGAACTGTCACAGGATATACTGCTAATTAAGCAACCAGATTTCGAATAGTTTTACGCGGATTTGCTTTAATTAAAGCCCTTATAGATTGTTGTTCACCTCCAATAGCTGTCGAAAACGGTCTTCATCTTCAAACCTCAAGTAAACTTTTGGACACTTAAAACCGCGATTGTGCAGTCCATTTATTAGTGGTTCCAGCACTAAATGCACTGTTGATGTTATGGGCTGTTTTCGCTGCAGTCCGACCATGTGATCGTTTCCCGTTCATCATGTCCTTTAGCCTAAGGGACACCGTGAACAAGAATGGTTCTGGCAAGGGGAACCTTCCAGTATTTTTCAAAACCACGCTTCGCGTGTTTACACTCGCTGCACGAAATATCCGAGGAGATATGGACGGCGCATGACCCATTCGGGAAACGAGCTGTTAATAGCAGAGTTGCTACTACAGCATCGGTGATACTAAGCACAACTCGGAGAATCATCGTGTCACCGTAGTGTTTTGAGTTGGCGTGATGGGTGACGAGAATCAGGTTAGTAAGCTCGTTTTACAACGCCAAGGATGTCACATATGAAGTTTCACTGGCTCATGTCGTTGATCTTTTCTCTTAGAGCATTTGACAATGATTCGGAACATTTGGTGCAGAGTACTGACGGTACAATATGTGATATCTTAATGACCGTTTGTGTAGTTTGCATTGGGGTTGACTGCCCCAAAGGTCTGCATGCAAGTGCCGGTAGCTGTTTATGTGCAGATCCCCACACGTCATTTACTTTGGATCCAGTGGGAGTAACTGAAGGCTACATTTCCAGGTGCTTTTGGCAGCAAGCACGTTCAAACCGACACTACTGACAAGGTCTTTCTGAGGTTTTGTTAAATCTTCTCACAGCAGTGCCGAAACGTGCACTTAATTTATTCCCCACGACCACGAACGCAAACGAAGGAAAAAGTCAAAATGACCTTATTCATAAAAAGGTGTTAACCCCAGTCTACTTAGAGCTGTACAAAGATGGCAGACCATGGTCTTATTTGCAGGTCGCTTCATGAGCTTCGACTTCTAGAATCAGAAGGTCAATTGTTAGTTAGTTGTTAGTTGTTCCCCATATATTTGGCAGATCGTCTAGGAAGGTTGGTAGTCACTTGTTAGCCTCAGAACCTTCTGGAACTCGAACCTTCGAACTCAATACGGTAACTGTTACCAATCGAGTAATCGCTAAAAGAATGAAGTTTCCAGGCAATTCTTACTTTCTCCAGAACAGATTTCGGGATAGCTTAGAACTTGAACGATGCGCTGGTCGTAGTTATGCCAATCGGAATGGCGGTAGCTGAGTGTGGCGTATCTGGGCCATTGCTGGTCTTGACACGCTGACTACTGTTCAAAGCATAAGGCTTCGTTTTAAGAACGAGAAGCTCATCCGCCTTCGTCAGGTATGAAGCAGGACCTGTCGGGAAAGAATTGGGCTTACTCTCCGTCACGTTTTCTATTATTGAAAGATTTTCATGTACTTCATTTTGCTTAATCGCCGCCACCAGCCTTTTGTATTTCTGAGCTGGTTCAGTACTAGTTTTGTCATTGGGATGGCCATACTTTCTGTGAAAAATCACGGAGGTTCTGGTCTGCTGCTGTACAGCTTCAGGTCGCGTATTGATAGCTTAGCATGCTTGGGATGAAACGGATAAACGTAGTTGGCACATGAGGTTCCTATGCATACAGTATAGCAGAATGAAGTTATCACACAAACTGCGTTCATCTTAGCAACAATAAGCACAGCTTCTTTTGACTGAACTTTGAAGCCTATTCAAGTAATATTTCTTCATCCGTTGACACTTCAAGGGTGGGTGACGGAAAGCCTGACGTTTGCTTAATGTTAGTTCGCTTGGCTGTCTAGCTGTCTGTGCACTCTGAATTAACGTCTCTAATGTAAGTGCAATGGTCGTACGATACGATTCATTACAGAGCGGTGCTGGATAGATTAAACATCTGTATCGGTTGCTCAAAAGCCACTCTAGAATGTGAACCACTCGATCGAATTATGGAGGACACAGAGCGTCCGTTCCCTTATTTATTTGACAGTCGATTGTCTAGGTTGATGACTCGCTAGATAGGTCTCACATTTGTCATTCGTTTAAAACCACAAGTGTTCTTGTAATGCTCAGAGATTGGAAAATTGCGCATGCTTCTGCAGGCTGGGTGCAAAAAGTGCGATGTGGCTATAAAAGATGAGCTACAAAGACTATATCCACAAGAACTATTACACAAAATAACGCTCGTTGAGCTAGCTTGTATAAATATGGGTACACATGTGTAAGCTATGAGAATTTGGTGAGTAGTTCCTTTAGAAGCACAAGAGTAGGGATAATGAGGTTTCACGACACAGACACACGATTTCGCCTTGACGCTTCATCCTGCAGAATGGGCATGACTATGCTTAGCTTTTGCCATACCTCTACATCGTCACCATGGCGGCAGTAGTATTTCCAGGTAACGGAACCAACCATCTGATTGGTGGAAGCTGAAGGTGCTGGTAGCTGTTACTGTAGGAGAATCGGGTTGGCAGGGCCACCAGCTGGTAAACGGCCGGCATAGGAAGAGCTGTGGAAGTACGGAGCTGTGCTGAACTATTGTCATCGTGTGACGCTCAGATGCCCCGTTCGTTACAGCAAACAAAACCAGTTGAGAGAGTAGCAAGGCAAGGTGATGGTGTTCATTTCCTCTACTCCTCGTTTTATTCACCTTGGGACAGGTTATACTGCACGCCCCTTTTGTGCGTGAGCAAGGAGATCCGCCAACTTTTACGTCACCGTGACGGAGAGGTTTAAACCACAACAGTGCTAAGTATAGTTGGACATAGAGAAGTGGAGATCACATTCACGCAAGGGAACTGTTGGTTCGTCAGCCACCTAAAATACTGGTCTGTGGATTTCATTCCAGCTGATGTTTTCCAACCCGGCCAACTAGTGAGTATGATCCACGCCAGCTGACGATCCTTGCAAAGCTGAGCCAACCATCCTACGGCTTCTAGTCTACAGACAAGCCAAATAAGGTTCCTGCATCGGGTTGGACTAGTGTCTTGACTATAGGCCAATTCATTCTACGTCTTGATAATAGATGGACGATCAAGTTTGCACTGGTTTGCTACTGACACGCTTCTCATTCTCAGTTCAGACTAGTTGCTGACTGATGGTTGCCACGAGGCGTTGTGTGAGATAGAACTGATTAATCATATAGCAACGCTTGTATTTTGATGTATATCTACCATTTGTCTCAGGTAAAGCGGCTTTCCTTTTGGTGTGTGTTCGGCTTTATTTTCCAGGTAACGAGCCTATCAAACTGCTTGACGGAAATTTAAATTATTCGGTCTACTATTCCATTACTGCCATCTAAATTAATCAAATTGCCTAATCTCGACAGACAACAAACGGAAGTAGCAGGCAACGGCTCGTTTTATTAATGGAGAGTTGGATCACTCAGCAACTCTTGCCGTGTGCATAATGTTTCAGTCTATGTTTCACTAGCGACGGTTTTGAAAAAGCTATTGACCAAACCGGATCTAGACTACCCTGAAGTTTTCTGCTGTCTCGCACTTAATTGACTCAAGAATTGGCTACATTTTGTTCGTTTTACTCCTCGAGTGCTCTTTTCCACTACTTTTGACACGCGCTGAATTCTGAAGTGGGAAATTGGAGCGACAGCTCTTCCACATGCTACTTTAATTCTTCTCTGGATGCTCCGTCCATCTCACAATTAGTGAAGAGCAGTGCATTATACCAAAGTTAATGAACAAAATAGCAGCAGTCTCAAATTTCATTCGAAGATGTGATTATGGTTAGCATAAAGGTATAAACTAGGTTCCTAAATGGCTCTGAAGCCATGACTTCTCAGACTGGTCCACATAGAGTCCGCGAGTTCAAAAGTGTTCACACCGTCAACGGCTTTCTTTGAGTAATATCGCCGGTGTCGATATGGAGATTAATAGTCGACCACGCCCACGCCCCCCCCCCAGAATAAACTTTATTGTTTGGTTCAGTCCTGGTTCACTGACGAAGACACTAGACATAATTAATTGCCGAAAATCATCCGGCCAGTTAGCGCCACAATAGTGTACTTCGATAAACATGTACCGGAACTCGAATGTTGACAGGTGAAGAGTAATGCGTGACCTTTCAGGTCACCTCGCTGACCACCGAGAGGATTAGTGTTTAGGCTGTCCGGACAGCAGCAAGCATGATCGATAAATCTGATGAAGATGTGTATAACACCACAGCCCAGCTACGCCAGCGTCCTTAAAAGAGTGCGCCTACGCCTAGAAGGGTACCGTACCAGTTACATGCAAATGTGTAGGGTTTGGCGAACGGCAGGTATTCCATTTAGAGATTAAATCGGTAATGCACTCATTTCGGCACGATAACACTTCACAAGTAACAAAACAGTAGGGTAGACGAAGCGATAACTATTTTAATAACTGCGCTCCACTTTATCATTCAGTATATTTGCCGTGCTGGAATAGGCATTGGGCAGGTACGAAACGGAAAAGTTAACGTCTGGATCATTTGATGCCAATAGAAATACATCGTAAAGGTAACGTTAAGCGCGAAGTACAAACTGATCGTACCAGCCCCAGACCATAATACAGGCAGTTGGAGAGTTGACCAGCGCTCACCTGTTACTTTGTCGGTATCCTGTGTATGCGAGCAAGCTTAAACGCACACTCTACAGACTGACTCAATCTCACTTTCTTTCTAGCATGCACACCCACATACTATACACGATAGCTAGTGGGGAACACCCCAGCTACTGTGCCGCAATACCTTAAAGAAAAAAATGGAATAAAGTGCAACAGGTTCAGGCCAGCTGAGCTACCGGTAACGGATACGCATCGTGCCGGTGAGTTATCTGCCAGCTACTATGCGGCAGAAAAAAACTAATTTACTATGAAAAATTATAAAATGCTAACTAATGAGATCGTGGTTGGAGGGGAGGCTAATAGCCTAGCATGCACTCACCTACCGTTCTGTTGCATACGATTGATGTATGTGTATTGTGAAACGTCTAACACACGAGTGAGAAAAGCTGCACCGAAAATATTTCGTTCCCCACACTCGAGTAGGGTCCGTTTAGTGGAAGCATACAAGATAGTGATAGGTCTTGCAGAGCCAACAAGTAGGAAAGTTCCAAATGTTTCTCGTCCCCATCCCTACAGCCCTCAGCCAGTTTCCTGTTTGTTTTCAATATTCGGGAAGTAATGACTGAACATGATAAACTGAGGCCTTTACAACTTCAATCATTAATTGAGCAACCCCAGTGAACGAAAAGTAGCCGAGGTTCAGCGGTGGTCCGAATACCAACTCGTTTCAATCAGAATTACCACCTATTTTGGGTAAGCGAAGAATACTAGCGGCGGTTGATCGGATAAATAAATTATACCTATCATTTCCTACATGCTTTCTTACACCCTCTGATCGCGCTCCGGTCGAATACATGCTGTGGGCCAGGGATGCATGAATGTAACGGTAGGTCAGGCAACTGTTACGCCGTCAAGAAATGATCCAATTTCAGTATTCCCTTTTTCCATCCATCGTTCTATATCGAAGCGCGGATTTGTATCGAGGAGATGATTGGGCTTCTATTTTATGAGCAACCAAGCGAAAGATCTATGGACTGACTACTCAGTCGCCGGTTGCCAATGGTAGCGGTTCCTTGACTGCGCTCAGCTGCCTGGCGGGTAAAATATTCTGCCAGTGATTTGGGCTGCGTTCCTAAGTCAACTCCATAATTCGGCTTGGGTAACCGGGTAATATTGTGATCTGTAAATAATCCATGAATTTGTCATTGTCAGTTCCGATTTTCTTTTTAAACAATAACACATTACTTGGATTTCCGTGGTTCATGATGGCAACAAACTTACTCGTAGACTGCTGTAATAAAGGAAATAAAATTAGACACATGGGTAGCATGCATGTTGCCATGTCGATAACGAAGGCGTTTTTGTCGATTAAAGATGTACTTGTAAATTTTGGCTGTTCCCACACTCATTCCGAGGTGTTCAGTGTATTGTCTAATACAGACGTTCCACAGTTGCATTTAGACTTCGCGATGCAATTTTAATACGGTGTCTACATTTCGCTTCGATAATCATTCATATTTCCACCCTCTTACATAACTCGCTAAACGACCTACAAAGCTCCCGCGGTGTAATCCTATTCGAACTCTCTACCGTGACAGTTGTCAATTCCTGTAGCACTAATAGATGAAACTACCACTGAAGCATCACGGAAGGATTGACTGCAGTTGGGGTTGCAACACATGTGACCAATAGTATTTATGAACCTAACTGTAACTTCCGTCGGTCGAACCTTGAATGCACGTATCCAACGGTCCCGAAGTGAGAACAAGATTATATCACAATATCGACGATACTAGTATAACCTAAGGCTGACGGCATTCGATTCCGACTATACCTGTCACTGCGGTCCCCATAGGACAGCTACAGGACGTCTGTGCCTCCCGAAAAGACCATGGGTAGCTTGCTCAACACCACCCACATCTCCATCCACACATCCATTGTAAACACGAAGGAATAAGACCTGGATATAGGTGTATGGGAACTAGGTTTATTAATGGAGCCGGTCCACACTCCTTCAACAAACAGAGCAGAAGCATTCATGCCTAGCTGGCAAATCATGCGTACAAGGTGGCGACATGCCGTTGTCCGCTTCCTACTGAGTGCATGGAACCATTCGTTGAACCTAACACCGTCACGAGCATCGTGTACCTCGTCCCTTCCAGCAACGACAAACTGTCTCCTGCAACCGGCATAGACGAGGTGGTGGGTAAAAGACAAGTAAGCACGCTGTCAACGTTAGCATTAAATGCATCCACACTGGGGATTTCAAAAACCCAACACCTGAAATGCAAGAGAAGCAACACGCAGACACATGTACAGACTAACTGTAAGGATAAATAGGCACACCCACCACATCAACCACCCGATTGGTCCGGGTCACCGAATCGAATAGATGCGTACGCAACGTACCTACCAACTGCTGCGCTGCTTATACTCAGGTAATAACTTAACTCGTCATCCTTTGGATACTGACCCCACGTTGCCACGCTGGTGGCTTACCAGCCAGCTGGGCCCAGTCACTAGTGACCGCAAGCGCCTCAGCACCATGCGCCAAACGCCGATGCGGTGAGTTCATCGGCGCATGTCGATTTCGCATCCGGCGTGTCTCCTTCGCATGTAACGGCGTCTACTGCTGCATCCGGGCAACTTCTCTCTTGATTAGCTCATGCCATCCGTAATGACCAACTACTTCTGATTCCCAACGCCTGAATTTAATATTAGTTCGTGACAAAATCACCTAGATCATGTCCTGGTAACGTAATTTCAGTTCGCCGGCGTACCGTTTCCCTGCACTAGGTTAGCTGTACCAAAGCTGCTTGGGTATTCTGGTCGAATTCATTCGACTGTTATGACCCAGCCACGTCAAGGGCCGCAGCAGAAGCATGCAGTGCACCACATACATACCACTACGGCGCAACACTTCCGTCGCTGTAATATTGTCACACTGGAGTGTTCCGCGGACGGTACCGGCGACTTCGTGGAGGCCTCATACTAGTGTACCAGATATTGAGCGATCCCAGTCACGTATGCCGCCACCTCTTGAAGCTCAGCCCGAACACTAACCTTCGCGGTAACAGTTTAAAGCTGAGCCAACAGTACAGTCGTCTAGACTGTCGGAGAACCTATTTCTCTCTCCGGGTCTGCGGGCCCTGGAACGCCCTTCCAAATTCAGTTGTTTGTGCCCCCACATTAGATACGTTTAAAAAACGATTGGACGGCGCACTGAGCGCCCTGCGCTTTGTTTTATGAACGAAAACGCTTGTATATATTTAGGCTGACCAGCCTCTTTGGATTTATACCCGAAATTCACGGTCGTAAATCTGTGCGAACCGGTGAGTACTCCATTTTGATTTGCTACCATCACCAACGATAACAATTTCTTAGCCAGTTTTGCGTCGTACCACTTTATCCCCCTAAAACTGTTATACTTCTACCTTTTATCTCACTGACACTCCTTACTTCAACCACTTATGTGATTTGCCAATTTGTTAGTATTTCTATTGCCAACCTGCGGGACTCGTTAAGTGTATGCTTTTTTACCCGTCATTTACCATTATTCCATTGGTTGATGCGTAGAACCCATCACAGACACCGTAGATAAAACCGCCCCACATATTTGACATCTTTCCGATACATCGTCTAGGTTTCGCTACCGTATAGAAAAACGGACGGCACCATAGACTTATGTACCTTTAGCTTCGTTGCAACAGTGATCTAATGGTAGTTGCACATACCTTTCTCCAATCTGCCAGACACAGCAACTGCCTTCTATCCGCGGATGTACAGCTCGCTCATTATCTGCAAGGCGGTTGATTTCACGCTCCCAAATTAGCGAAGTTTTCTTGCTCTTCCCAACACTTCCTCGGCAACCTGCATTTGTGGCATGCCCCCGGAATCCATTCCTGGAAAAGGCTGAAAAGTACAGTTTGCTTGTGTTGACGGTGAGCCTGAATTTGGCCGCTATCGAAGCGAAGGCCGAAGTTGTGTTGCAACTCATCCACGTTCCATGCAATCAACGCAGAGGGGCCAGCAATCAGCTCTATCCGAATAGTTGTCTCACACACTAGGTTTTCGCCCTGAAACGACGGATATCCTGCAAGCCACGAAGAGTGCGGTACTTCACGCGAACACTGTAATCACAAGCAGCATCAGAAGTACAATACCTCTTTCTATGCAGGTAAATAGTAAACAGGGCAAGGGCTAAGACACAGCCTTGCTTCACACTAGTGACAACTGCAAAGTCATCCGAGGTTTGTCCACTCAGCTGCATCCTCACCTGGATACTACTGCGCGGACAAACAGTTAAACTTACAAACTTACTAGGACAGCCAAACTTACCCAACACCAGCCACAATATCTCGCGGTTCACCGTATCAAATATTTCGGTAAAGTTAATAAACACCGAGCACAATGACTGGTGTTGCTCTTTACACTTCTCTTGAAACTAATGAGAAACGAACACCATATTTATGGTGCTGCAGCCCGAACGGAATCCGCATTACTCTCCCGCCGCGTACGGTTCAACAACCTAAGTGCTGAGACGGTTGAATACTGAATACTGAATACAGAGAATAGAGAGCGAGAAGATACAAATCTGTGTTGCTCCATCGTAGGTGCAGCGGACACATGCGCGGGATCACGTCGCTGATTCCCGCGCGGTAGCAGCACATTGCAGCTGCCCTAAATTTTATCCTGGTGTGATACGATCCCTGTACCTGTAGTCCGCAAAGTGGACCTCAAGGAATCTCTTAAATTCCGACACCGATTGCGCCTCGACTAGCGTCTCCGGCAATTTGTTCCATTATTTCACCAGTGGACGCTCTAAGCATAGATAGTGAGCGATGTGCTTCGAATCCGGTACCACTAGTTTGTACCGGTGTCCGCGTGTGTTACTAGGTGCGCGGACGTCCAGCAGCTGCTTTAACATAGGGAAGTGGCCCAGGTGCAGTATGTGTCAGCTGTACGCCGTAACAGCACTTCGCTGTCGCGCGACCACCACCACTCGCGCGCGGGCTGAGTATACCGCGGGGACGCCCACCTCTACGCGGATTCGAACCGGTGACCTTATGGTTGCAAACCAAAAGTGCAGACCACTCGGTCACCGGCCGACAAGTGCAGTATCCGCACCGCCGAATCAGCATTCAATATCTGTCTGAAAATAGTGGCGTCTAGTTGTCCGAACTCCCGTCGTAGCAGACCGACTTGCTGTTTACCAGTTTTTGAAGCGTTTGCAGGTTGCTTGGAACAACCGAAGTTATCCTAAACAAGCACGCCAAGGTCGCTTTCGACAGATGATCGCTGCAGCACTTGCGTTCCTAGCTTGTAGAAATAGGTACTCTGGTGTCCTTTGGAGAGTACCCTGCATTTGTCCACGTTGAACTGTAACAGATTTCGCGCTGACCAAGCATGTACCGTATCTTGGTCCCAATGAAGTAAATGCTGATCGGCATCCACCAGAATCCGGCGGCATTTCTTGAGCTCGGCAGCAAACAGCAGGAAATTTGAAGCGATATTCCGTGCAAGTTCATTGCTGAATATCAAATACAACCGTGAACCTAGAACTAAGCCCCGGGACATACCAGACTCGGACGGTGTGGGTTCAGAAAGGGAATTCCGGACTCACACCACTAATCGTCATTGCAGAAGAAAGTTGGCGATCCAACGCCAGAGAGGGTCACCGATCCCGTAATATTGGAGCACAGAACGGAGAACCCGATAACATAAACGACCAAACTCATTCGACAAATCCAAGTACATCACATCAACGACCTTTCCAGCGTCAGCTGACTCGGTCCAACTACTCCTTGCGATTAATAAATTCCTTGTGCACAATCGCTGTCTACGAAAGCCGCGTTGCTCAGGAGCAATAATATTACAAGTTTCTAGGTAACACACCTAGGCATCGGCAACGATGCATTCCATGACCTTGGATGATACAAGGAGAAGGGACACTGGGCGGTAGTTTGAGGGCTCAGTTCTGCTTCTGCCTTTGTGCATCGGAGTTATTATTTCAAGTTTCCACCTCGCAGTAATCTGGTTCTGGTCTAAACAGCGCCCGAAGAACGGTGCCAAAGGTTTTGCCAGTTGTATTGCTGTTTCTCCCAGTGTCTCTGAGCGAATGATGTCGAGATGGTTGCACAGAGACGTCACCTTCCGCAAAACAGCTTGGGCAGTAAAAAAGAGATGTGAGTGAGTTCTGGAGGCGGGAAAACAAAGTTGGAAGATAGCCTGATGGAAGACCCACATAAATGGGAGGGCATTTTGTGTCAGCAACGCGTTTGTTGTTCCTATGGCCTTTCTAGTTCGACCATCAGCCGTCTGGAGAGAAGGAATTTCCTGCCTCACCTTACGACGTCCATTGGCAATTGGAGAGATTGGCAGCTGGGCTGAGGTGACAATTTCCTACATCACATTGCCCAGTAAGATTCGGGATGAAAGCGGAAACTGTCGGAACTACGGGGCAATACTTACGATTTGCTGGTGAGAGTTGGCATCTCATCGTTTAATCCTAACGTACAATACTGTTTATCATTCAGCGCACCGTTCATCTCAGGGGTGGAACAGGTTCATTCAGCATTATCCGAGTCCGCTGCTACTTAAGCAAAGCTGTCAGATTGAACTTAACTTTGACACGAGGCTGGGACTGTTGTTAAGTGCCTCAAACCTTTACATCTGCGGTGCAGCAGCCTTCACCGAAGACCGTTATGGTTTTATCTACTCGGGAATCCCTGGGCTATACTGAGCAACTAGTCGCTTCGGCCGGCATAAACACCCGTCCGCGGACCGCTGAATCATAACACAACCTCGCGATCTGTTACTCAATGGAATAATGGTTCATAACTGGTAAACTAGTGTAACGTTAAAAGGTCGCGTGGGTTGGTAGGGAAAGGAACAACAAGTTCAGACTACAAATGTGAACAAAATACAATGCAGATAGCTGAAGCGATGGGGTAACGGCATATTAAAAGTAGTGCCATGGGACTACAGTGTCAACTGAAGTAGCTTAGGTTTGCCATAGTGAACTGAGTAAGGGTGGCGGACGATGCGAGCCAAACTGATCTGTTTAGCCTGGATTCCCGTTGCTTGCTATATACAGTCCCATCGGTTCAAGTCGTCAAATAATTTATTGCTGTTGAAGGTAGCCTTTGACTCAGGCACAGTAGAGCTCCTCTTCGACGAAATCCCCTTCTTTCCAATGTTCACAATATTGGATAAGTGTGTGTGGTGGGGTAGGCGGCCTTATCGGTGACGCATTCCTATTCATGTCATTTCTAGCGCTCTCTAAGGTAGTTTCAGACATGACTATCACCTGCTTTGTGTCGACTTGCAGCGACAACGGACGCATATACTTTTGGCAGTAGTAGATAAACCCAGATGAAATGGTGCAGTATGAGCCACCGATGCATCCTCAGGAGCAATAACTCTGGCCATAAGTGGAATGTTGGAGTTTGGTAAAACCAAGGCTACCCGCTTAGTTGCGAGTTTTCGTAGGCGCGGTATCTACCTATAGGTTATTGTCTAGGTAGTTGGTTTGGTTACTCTGTTTCAAAGCGGGTTTTGCTGTTAAGCAACTTGAACCGAGCTCTGGTGTAGGCGATTCCGATGCGGCGGATCCATCCTCCGTCGCACGCTGCACAATCACCGCCAGTTTGTCACATTCCAGCTCCAGCTCCACGATACACTTGACAGCGGGGTCAATACAGAGTATGTACAGATGCCCACAGAATTTGATGTGTTGTAACATTCATTCTCCTCCGCCAATGATAAATGTATACAGTTTGGATGAAACTGCTCGCTGCATTTGCAACAGGTTTAGGTAATTAGCAGTCTCCTAGATCACAACTTTGAAATGCCATGAACTTTTATCTGCGCCTCTGTAGACCGTGTAGACCTTGTTTGTCGTGATGCAGATTGGCGTACCTTAATGAGGGCTAACGCCTTATACATGTATGGATTCCGCCCAGCGTTTGGTTAACAATCAAAGGAATCAGTAACAAAAGCATCATGAAGGTGGTCGCAGCTGTGTTCCGTCCACACAGTATTTTAGCCCCAGTACCCGTTCTACTCGCATTGAAAAGGCGTATGCAGGCATGAGTAGGACAGCCTGTATGACTAGCAGTTGCAGGGGACTGACATATCCAGTGTAGTGCGCGCTCTTCAGTTCTTTGTATCAAAACAATCGACAGCAGCTCCCAAGTCGCTTGGGTGGGCAACAATTAATGAATACGAACTTACCTTTCTGGCATGGTTTATGATAACCGTTCCAAGGTTGACAGACTCGGAGGGAGAAATAAGTTTATCGATAGTCGAGACGGCCATACTGTTACTTCAGTTGAAAGCTCTTGCCTCGCAGACCAGCATTCGGAATGACTTCCATAAGGTGATGGCTTACATGACTGGGACTTTGCAACACTTGTCATACTGATTTGAGGTCCCCACGTAGCCGCCGTTAGCGTCTACGGAATACCCCGCGCTTCTATAGCCGTTCCTGGCATGGAAGCTAACGCAAACCTTTGGACACTTTCTATGCCTGACCTTGTGGGGTCTCGAGTCCTGCGAGGTCATGATTTAGCCAAGATTTTCAAGCCTGGGTATAGTATTCCGCGTGGTAACTCTCGTAGGCTTTGAGCATCAGCGAGAAGATGGATGAATCCAACCTCCCCACTGCCTTCTGCAAGAGACCAAAATGCTGCTTACCACTATTTGACGCGGACGCAGAATGTCTGGTACAACAGAAGTCGTCTTGCATCAGTGCACAGTGATCATGTTCCTGAGAGGTGGTCTACAGATCGTACGCCCCCAGCCCGTACATGTAAGTCTGTCGATGGTGGATGTACAGAAGCTGGCACTTGTCCACATTGAATGGTAGTGCGCTCCTCACCGACCAGTTCTAGACCTCGTCAATGTCGCACTGGAGGATCTCGTGGTCGCTCAATCCCTTGATTGCCCGCAAACTCTTAACGTCCCTCAAAAAGCGTAATATGCTTGTGGTACTAACTTGTTTACTCGTTGATTCTGACTAAGAACAAGCGCAGTGTATTTCGATGCGGTCGAATTGAGTCGGACAAATATCTTCGGACCCTAACCCCTAACTGCAATTCTCAGAAAGTTACCGAGCTATCCAATCATCTTCAGCATCATCATTATACACGTTAGCTAGAGGCGTAAAGCAGCTCAGCTACTGTGCGCAATACATAGACGAAAAAAGAAAATAAAAACAACAGTTACATGCCAGCTGAGCTATCAGCAACGGACGGGCATCGTTCCGGTAAGCTACCAGCGGCTATTAGGCAACAAGAAAAATTATTATGTAAAATTATATTACGCCACGAAATTAGATCGTGGTTGGAGGGGGGGTTCAAAGGGATGGGGAGAGACAAAGAAACTCACAGCAGGAACGTCACTGAGATCGGCTCCTAGCCATGTCAGCAAGTGTATCTAGCCAAACGTGTTCATCGTCTTGCGGACCCCCACCAGCGAGCCGTGAAGCTCCAGCCGAGGTCAGCTCCGAAGTGAGGGCCTTCGTTCCTCTCGACCAAGTCATCACTTGGCCGCCCCTCCTCTAGTTCCATCCACACCCCCGGCGAGCCAACAACGCACATTGTAGAAGTCGGTGGGTTGGCAGGCGCAACACGTGGTCGAGCCATCGGAACCTGGTGGGTGAAATAACGGTACTGAGCGGTTTAGTTCCTTTTCCTGTGCTATAATCAAGGAGTCGAACACGCTCGTTACTCACGCGGTGTTCCCACCAGATGTGATCCAAGATGCGAAGGCACCGATGGTCTAACGTAACTAGCCTCTTTATGTCTGCTGATCTAAGGGGCCAGGTTTCGCAACCGTACAGTAGGGTCGAATGTACCGCTACATTGTACACTCTACCCTTCAGGGCGAGAGTGATGTCGCGCCGCCGCTATAGGTGGCGAAGACAAGCAAAAGCACTTCAAGCTTTGATATAAGGTTCGTGGTCTCATCTGTAATTCCAAGGGCGGTAATACAACTTTACAGATAGTTGAATTTCTGAACGACTTCTATTAGATCTCCGATACCAAACTTCTGACGTCTGTGAAGCAGGATGGGATGATATTAGTTATCGGGCGCTCTTTCGAAGTCCATGTAGATGACATCTGTTCCTGTTTCGTCATCAACTGCTTCGGTCCAGTTGACGCTTCCAACCAGCAGGTTCGCTGTACATGTTCAATGCGGACGAAAACCGTGCCTTTTCGGTGCGAAGGCGCTGTAGCTTTCCAGATAGCCCGTCAGTGCGTCTGCGAACACAGGGGAAAGCATTACTGGGTGGTAATTGGCGGGCTGAGATCTATTTCTTTCCTCGTTAAAAGGGGTAATTACATCACGTTTCCACTTTGGTAGAACTATGTCCTCGTCTAGACGACATCGTAAGAATCAGGCAAGTGGTTCAACTATATGCATCTTACCTGCAGTGATCACGAGTGAATGCTATCCGCTCCAGAAGAGCTGTGTGTGCTTCAGGATAGCGGATAGTTCAGCATTGTTTCTGCGCTCAATGTGATGCTGATTAAGCCTGATGGTGGAGTGATAGAAACAGGAATATTTGTCGAGCCTTGTATTCCTTGGATGTTGGGTGAATAAGCGACCCGTAAAGAATGGCCGCGCGTTCACTTTATGTGTGTACCCACCAGCTTTATTGAGTCGTGGGATTCCACGCTACACTTTACGTAGGCCGTTTATATGTCTGTAGAGACGGATGTGGTTCGAGCAGAATCGTTTCACCAGCTCTTGTTGTTGTGTTAAATTGTCATCGCGAGCCAACTACACGCAGCAGTTGCTTTGAACTGCGTACGCTGTCCAATGTTCTGAGTTGAGTATTTTAGACCACATGTCTGATTAGTTATTGCTAAATGTTTTAGTGTTTTGCTTCTCAAAAAGGACTTCGTTTGAGGAGACAGTGAAAAACCTTCGATGCTGATATTTCCGCGAATAGGGAGGTGAATGTTTTAAGAATACTTCCCAGTTATCTCGCGTGACCACTCAGTCAAGAATGTCCAATTGTCGTCCTAGTCGAATGCAAACAGTGAGTTGTAGTATGTAAGCGTTTGCGATCGTTCGGACTGCATCGGGATGATCAGCGTATCAAATACAATCGAACAGTAGGGGCACGTGATCGCCGCAACCCAAAGGACTGTTTGTATCTATCCCATCAACCATGAGCTCCTCTCTTGTAAGCGCTTGGTCCAACATCGAGAGCATATTCGCTGTTCGGAAACTGGGAAGCGAAGAGGAGGTGCTAAAAGTATATGCTAGAGATTAACTCTTACAGATAGGTTTTGAACCGTTCACTAGCTGTTGCTGTGTTTTCCAGCTTGTGAATGTTGAATGCTACTGTAATATTAAGATATCTACACTCCTGACTAATAGCAGTAGTTAAAGCCGATTTTAGTGTGAAAGCAACTTTCAGTCGATCAATCATTAGTTAGCAAAATCTAACGAAAAAACGATGTTCAAGCTGCTTAGTCGAGAAGAAAAGTGAGTTGACGTATCAACGTCAGCCGTTCTTCGTTAGCTACCGGACTAGATGCAACATCCGCAAGATCCTCTGTTTTATGGACTTACTCCTGTCCATCTTCTCCCACAACAGATCTTTTAAATTTATTCTTAGCGGATGGAACACTAGAACAATGGTGTAGTACTGGTAAAAAAGCAATGCTTAACAAGTCCCGTGGAATTTAAATTATTGCAAAAATAAAACTGCATGATAAAGTGGAAAGCGTTTTGTTGGACTCACCACAGAGCTATGTCGACTAGCGGATATGGTCGCGTATTAGAAGTAAAAATGCATTGGTTGGAAGTGTGGTAAAACCCCATTTAATTGCGTTTTGTAACCCTCTGGCTAACAAGTTATAAAATGAAACGCAACTGAGACAACGAAACGTCAACTCGTTTTGTAAATATCGCCAGACTGGGAGGGCGTTCCAAGACTGACACACTCGAAGGGAAAAGAAATTGCTACGGCGTTCAAGCCGGCTCTCCTATAATGTCAGTTTCAGAAAATAACCTCTTAGGTTAGTGTTGTGGTTCAATTCCAGCAGTGGACGGCAAATGTAGTTTGGGTTCTTCGGAATCTGGTAAACTATTATGGGACCCCTCCGCGAACCCCGATATCGACTGCTGTACATTCTTAGAGATTTCAGTCTAAGATGATAGGGCAGATGAAAGAGGCCCCTGACGTCCTTGGTTGCCCTTCCTTGAGGAGTCACGAGAGTAACTAGATCCTGTTTCTGCTACCACTGCCACGCCTGTATAGCATATTCCACATGCGGTCGCGCGTAGGTGTTAAGCATTTGAGGAAAGATTGTGGGTTCAAACCGACCGAATGCTCTGCGAAGACGGCCGACCAGTTGACTGTTAGTTCTCTACGCCTTCTCTATTTGTTTTGAGCACCCGAGATCTTCCTGTACCAATACACTCAGGTCACGTTCCTGAGAGAACTTCTGCAAGGTGCGGTCTCCAATTTTGTAAGCGCTCACCGTCTAGTGACGCAGATGAAGCATCTTGCACTTATCTATGTTCACCTGAAGCAGGTTTCTCTTCGAAAATTCCTAAATGCCATCGAGGTTATGTTGGAGTAGATCGTGATCTTCATTGTTACGAATCACCCACCAATCTTACGTCTTTGACGAAAAGCAGGAAATTTGAGGAGATAACTCTTGCCAGTTCGTCGATAAACACCAGGCATAAGCGCGGTCCCAGCACTGAGCCTTGTGGGACACCACATTCCAACTCAGTCGGGTTAGAGAGTGATTCCATAAAGCGTACCGAAGCGTCCGTTGGTGAAAGAAGCTGCCAATAGAACCAAGTACAGTATCTCCGATTCCGTACCTCTGTAGCCGTTGAAGTAGCATGCGGTGATCCAGGCCATAGAAAGCTTTAGAGAAGTCCAGATAAATGACGTCAACTCCGATCCCATCATCGACCACTTCCGTCCAACTACCTCGTGCAATCAGTAGGTTGGTGGTGCATTGTGTTGACGGAAGCCATGCTGCTCCGGTGCCAATATGTTGCATTTTCCCATGTAGTCCATTAAAGCCTCGGAGACAACCGCTTCCATCATCTTCGCCAGCGAAGGGAGAGAGTCACTGAGCAATAGTTTGCAGGATCTGAACGGCTACCGCCATTAAAAATTGGGGTGATAATGCCATGTTTCCACATAGTGGGGACTTGTTGTTTATCGAAGCACCTTTGGAAGAACTGTGGCAGTGGTTCAACTAGCTTGTTTTCCGCAGCCTTTAGTGGTTTCGGGAGGATGTTGTCTAATCCCGGAGAGCTATGACTGCGCAGTGAGAGTTACTTCCTTAACACAGTTGATAGGTTGAAAACAATGGCGGTACGTGACGGTGTGTGACAGGTAGAGGCCGCGAGTACGGAAATTGGGACGTATTTTAGCCGCAGGGCATTAGCATCTTCTTCGGCACTTTGCACTCTACCACATGTCGTGAAAAGTGGAAGGATGCTCCATACAGTAAACCGCCATACGCGGAATTATGTGCTATGGCTCACGATTCTTTTTTCAAATCTGCTTATGGTAATATCCACCAGCATACCAACATTACTTTTGAACCGATTGCTCATCTGTGCCAAGTGCTCGATACTGAAAGCTTGGGACCACCAAGAAAACCGAACTTATGCAGATGCTATGTTACGCCAGCGGGAGGTGGGGAATAATGTGTTCTCTTATTCCGCACTCTCCTTTCGTTTTCAGCTTCATCCTTAAGCCCACGCCCACACAGGGCCTGCATCGCTCTGCCAACTGAAAAAGTTGTGTACAGGCGCCAGCACAGTGATTGTGCGCATTTCACACGGCGTTGTATCCGAAAGACAAGACACCAGTCAATCCAACCACACACGTAGGCGAACAGGTAAGAGTCCCGTTTCCTTCTCACGACGCACCACATTTTCTGAGCCGCTTGCAACCCATCTATGCGCTTACGCTGCCTGCGCTCCCTATATCTCCGGCTTCTGGCCTTCCCATGCCGGTCATCTAGGAATGGTTCGATAGCTCGCGATTTGGTTGGTTGTACCTGTATCCCTCTACTTGGGGTCAGTCCTGGATGCACGATACCGGCGTATTTGTTTGATTTATTGCACTTCCGACGAATGCTTTCCCTGTTCTTCTCGTTTCAGCCTCCCTACCGATCTCCGCGTGCCACCCGGTTTCGATTCGTTCAATCAGGACCGTGTTATTCTGTCTGGTCTCACTGCTTGCACCTATTCCTAATTCCACTGGCCCCCTTTTTCGCGGTCTTTCTATCTATCTTCCCTGTGCTCGTTGCCTTCCTTCTCCCTGCAAAGTGACCAGCGCTCAAAAGTGATATTAAGCCTTAAACGTAAGCGCTTGATAGACCTTACAATCAGCGCGAATTCATATAAGTGCGTGCCACTTATGAAGGTGACTCACGGGTGTAAATTCGATTTGTGTAAAATTCAGTAACACTGGCTAACGCGCTCTAACAGCCACAACGCGATGCTCTCCATTTGTGTAGGCTGACACCTCCAAGGTTGGAGCGTTTTGATTCTGCCAGTTATGCAGGGCCATCCCGGTTGTTACTTTGCTGATGAAGAAGCTAGAAAGGTTACCTGAGGCAACGGAGCAACTCATGAGAGTGAAGGTTATACCTCTGGAAACAAACGAAACCACACTTCGTAATCCCCACTTGGAGGCAAAGAAGAAGGCCAGACGTCTCAACCTCACCTCAATGTGCCAGCTTCCAGCTTTCCCAACTCAATACGCTCCATCAAGAGGAGCAGCAGCTTACAATGTACCCGCTTCCAACCCCTTCGTGGTGTCGGTCCAGGAAGTTAGTCACGATGTTGAAGATTCAAAAGCTGCCTTAATGAATGGCCGGTTGTCATACGCTTCTGTCACCTCAGTGCGATCACCGGAAAGAGGACTATTAACTCCGATTGCCGAACTGGGGTGTCTCAGTATGGATTGTCATCATCAGTGCAGCGCATGATTTCAACAAGAACAACGAAAACCGATGTTCATAAGCCGATATCCACCGGGTGCAACTACGGTGCATTAAGCATTGTGCGCACTAAAGTTCCGAATCCAAAGTCAATGCAGCCAAACCTGTCTAAGGTGACCACTCAAGGGATGGACGAATAGTGATCGGCTTGGATAGGTGGTCGACATGGACAAGTTTATGCATAGGGAAATTACTCATAGGATGAAACGTTGGGGTGATTTTGGCTGGTCGTCATGGGCAGGTGGTCGCCATATTTACTGATGGTCGCCATGGCAGGTTGGAATGTACAACAAAGAGTAGGCTAGTGATCGATCGTGTAATCAAAGGAATTTCATCCATACTGCAATCTACGTCAAGGCTGAGCCCACAACATTGAGACCGATCGCACGTCACCCAAACTTCCTGAATTTCGGTGAGGCTCAAGTATTTTCGGTAACACAAAATTCCGCGGATGAGGCCGTTTTGCTGTCCGCGAATCAACTCCACAACGCTTCAAGTGGATAGCACATATTACCAAACCTCACATGGTAAGTGCTTTCGAGGGAAACGAACCACAAAAGTCGAAGATACGATGAGAAAAACACCATCATAGTTTACCGGTTTCAGAGTTCAAGCTTCCTTTGCTGAGGAAGCCAGGCACATGATCAGCAGAAGTGGTGCTACCTCCATGTGGATCTCCTCCAAAATCGCATTGGTACTTTGCGAACAGTGATTCTTGTGTCACCTAATTACAAGATGTGCCTTTAGGCTTTTGAGATAGATGTTACTGTCTGAGCTGATGACACAGATCCTTTTCGAGGAGCTAAGCTTAGTTCCGTAAAATGCAGTCAGCATATATTCTGCTGAAAACAGCAAAGGTGTGGCCACGGTCATTTGGTGACGCAGTGGGGTTACAAATTTCACAAAATCTCTGTTATAGAGCACGACGCAGCGGTGGATGTGACGGCCGTGATAATCTCCGGAGGGATACGGCAGGAAATGAGTATCAAGCTGGGTCATCAGGGTCCAGAGCGCCTGGTGTGGAGTTGCATCACAATTTTATCACTGGAATTTGAGATTCATTAAGGAAAACAAAAACAGTCGATTTCACGAGGGTAGCCCGAAGCTCGTATCTGTTGGCTATATTTTAATGAAGTTTTGATGTAAGAAACCATGTACTGTTTTTATATAGCTTACAAGGTCCTCTCAGCAAAATGATCGAGATCCGGCTGTATAAGTCCTCCACATTATGGAACCTCATCCTGCTAACCGGGACATGGCTGAGTGAGGACATCGCTGTCGCCGAAATCGCAATACCATGGAAGTCTGTCCTCTGTAATGATCGGCCCAGTAGATGTGATGGTATATTTTCTTGTTGCCAAAGTGACCTACGTTTTGATCTCGTTGATAATCCAGAGATTAAGGATGTTGACGTGCTTTGGTGTCGCCTACATCAAAGCAGCGATGGCGCATGTATCGTTGGTGTCATGACCCATCATTTACCGTCTGCTCCAAAACTGAGTCATTGCATAGCTTCAATTTGAAGACACTTCTCACCGGGTCACATGGTCAATGAACAATGAACAATAATATATTACAGGTAAAAATCGATTTCTTTACAAGTTCCGTAGGATGGTTGAAGTGAAAGTAAACCTAAGTGTAAATCGTCAATGTAATTGTCTAGCGATTCAGATGCCCCTTCTTCATATAAACATTTTAGCACGTGTACTGAATTGTTACTGTAGAGTAATATGGGGAAGTAATATGGGGGAGGTATGTCTTAAGAACAAAAGAAACAACAACGCTTACTCGTGCGCCGCTTTCTTGGACTGAAGTAATTGATGAATGCAGTTGTAATATATCCGAAACTATATTCCATAACAGCAGTGTGTAAATAGTGAAGCACAAAAGCTGAGAATGAGCACCGCTTCTTTTCGTGTTTGTTTGATGTGGACATCTCTGATTATATAGCGTAATGTAAGTGGCTAAGCGAATCATCCAAACGTATTTTGAATGCCGTTAGCGTGGGGGAAGAAACAACGTATGTGCGAAGAGCTTTCCAGTGTTCGCATACACGAAGGGAAAAGAAATTCCGGCGGCATTCCAACCGGCTGTATTGTGTGGCCAGCTTTAGCTAGTGTCCTCTGAGTGTGGTATTGCGACTCATCTTTGGTTGGTGACGACAAGAATGGTTCGGATTCCTCAAGATCATATAAGTCATTATCAAGTCGCCACGCAGGCGTCGATATTGTCCACCGTAGACCCCGAGGCTTTTCAGCCTCAATGGGTAAGGGATATAAAACAGGTCCTAGTGAGCAACTTCAATCTTTTCCCCTGGATGTCGCAGCTTGACTACCTTAATTAAAGCAACTAATTGATCATTCCTAGCTGAACTATTCCCCGATATCGTCTGGTGGGATTTCGGAAGTCAATTTAAAAACAAGTAACCAGTGAGTCGAGAAACAAGCTCCCCTGCTCAGTGAGATTAAAGCGCCTCAGACGGAAGTGTGTGGTCATGAGAGTTCCGCCGTGATGAAAATACAAGTATTCACCAGCCACCGAAACCTGGGAAGCCTGCTCCACCCAATAGAATCATTACGTCTACCTGGTCGGGATGATAAACTAAGGCGCCAATAAGATCTAACAGTGGAATTCCTTGCAATCCCTGAACACTTTTAAAAGCTCGTCAACAAACATCGTAAAGTACAGCGTGGGATTCCTGCCCTACCTACATCAAGTGGACAAGCACAAACTGTGAGTGAAAAGGACAAAGCTCCACTCCATTAAGTCCCCCCAAGCTTCCAGAGCACAACTTCGTCACCTTTGCTGTTCACGCAAGTTATACCGCCAATAGCACTTAATCATATCGCGTTTACTTACAGATATTCTGAAGAGCCTGTTATTACACGAGCGTACGTCTCGTGAAACTGACGATATCCACCCAAAAGCATTGAAGTTGGTTACAATGAATTTAGATGGACCGCTGTCACACTTTTTGGAACGATGTCTAGATCAGATGCGGGTTCCAATATCGCGGAAGAAGGGAATGGTCACTGCTATTCACAAGGAAGGAACCCATGCAGCTACGGCCAATTACCACTCGATAACACTCCTTCCGGTGCTATCCGAAGTCAAGGCAGTCATTATAGTGAAAGCAACTCTGGTTGACCTGGAGAAATATAACATCATTGTACCAGGAAAGCAGGGCTTCTGTGTGGCGCCGCAAACTGACCTCGCCTGTTCGGAGCAGGCCTTGAAGGGGTCCAAAAATGGGAACCAAAGTGTTGATCTCTTGCGGTGGGCGTTCGGGAAGTTCGACCGTTCCGTATTCATGCAAATGCGTTAGGCGGATGTCGGTCCCCGTGTGGAACACGCGATACAGGTCTGGTAACATTGGCTGCTTTGGAGACCCCACAGCGATGACCAACCAAAATGTGACGAACTTGTGCCTTCTGCGATGACAACTGAGACTGAAGTTATTGCCGTCTCCTAGATGATCTGATCCTGACGTACCAGATATTGAAAAACCCTATTCACCTATGACACTAACACTTGAAACTTAGCCGCAACACAAAATTGGGTGGCCACCAAATTAAATTTGTCACCCACTACAACCGGTAGGAATGCTGATTGAATTGTCCCTTGTAAAACACTGGTATCCGAGTAAAGCGTAGAGGACTTTGATCCGTTGAGCTGAGTGAAGTGGGTACGGTTTGTAAAGTAGTCCGTAATCGCGCCGCAGGCATTTGTGTGAACTCCAATTGTGGGCAGCTGGATGAGCAGGATTGATCTATTGATGCTTCGGAAAGCACTTGAGTAATCAAGAAACAGCAGGCGTGCTGCTCTGCATTTTTCATCCAGTGCAGATGATACCGAATGTGCCAGATAGGCCACATCATCTAATGTGGAGCAATTGGGTTTCTAGGCAAACTGGTATACATCGTCCGAGTGGGTTCGTGTGAAGATCAGAGGGACGAGTAGGTTCTTGTTGACTTTCAACGTCACCGACGTACAGGTAATCAGACAATTGTCTTGAGACTCCTTACAGTTCTCCAAATGTTAGGGATTGTGTAACTCATGTGACTGGTGGTTTAATGGTAATGCGAGATACTCCGCGCACTCTGTTAGAACGAGTGAGGACACAGCATCAAGTTCAGTAACCTGAGATATCTTCAATATTTTGAGTTCCCTGTAGACATCCAAGTGACTAAGAGGTACTGCGGAACCTGTATTGGTGAAGAAGAGCAAGAAATATATAAATTATAGGGAAGAGAAAAACTCGGCATTAAGTCTGTCCACATCCAGGTTATCAAGACACTTTAGGGAGCCTTTGCCACCTAGCTGCATTAAAAGTATCTAAAGGTAGCAATAATCGTTATTACCTAACAAAATTACAACGTATAAGTGATTCAGTTGCATTATTTCGGCTTTTATAGCCAGTGAGAGTCGTTTGAACTGGGTAGACATTTGGAATTTAAACTTCCGTTCTTTCGTTCTTCTAATTTGCTTCAGTAGCGCCGGAAAGAATCTGTCTGTACATAGGTAGATAGTTTCAACGCAGCAGCATAGATCAAAGCAGAAGTTGAGATATTCGGTAAGGCGTTCACACCCCACAGATAAGCTTCCGTCCGTGAAAACTAACAAGTCAGTTGAAACCAGCGTCGCAAGGATTTTCTCGATATTTTCTGTCGAGCAGTCTCGCTGTCTGATGGTTTTGAAGGGATTTTATCAAAGACGCTAGTTTATTCGCTGTGAATAATTAGGCATTCTACAAAACACAGTGGTCTGAGTTGCCGAGATAACCCGCTTTATAGTGGAAAACAACTGCTCTTCGTTCGTAGAAACAGAATCCAACCATGCGTCAACTCTAAGTTCGAAAGATACTGTAATTGCTAGACCAAGTGCTTTAATGTATACCGCTTCATATTGGTTAAAGTCACCAACGAAGATACGGTCAGAACACTCAATTCATTTCTGCGCCCAGGTTATCCATGTCTAACAAAAACAAATCTACAATGCAGTGCACCATTTGCCATAGGACTCCAGTTCATTGATTGCCGATAAAAGGTGAACATGTATTGCGGTCACGAGCCCCTACGAAATCTGGGTAGACAAGTTTATTTATGTGTTGACGTGGATAATATTGTGAATCCAGATGCGTAGTTTACCCAGTTGGCCCATTGTTCTCTTGGTATGTTACATCTCACACTGACCATCATAAGGGACTTGCAAAGGTAACAGTAAATGAACGCGGTGCCTGTTATGGAATGATGTTGCGTGAACCCCAAAGAAGATAAAGAGGTCGCCTACGCACCACTTCCAAGTCCCATAGAACACCCACAGTTGCTGGAGAGTAGCTTGTGTAGTGGCGTCAACCGTGGCAATGACAGCGCCTGCAAAGGAGGTTGAACTTGGTCGCTGAAGAAGATCAATATAATGAAAGTGGGGAAATAATACTACCTTTGATTTGGGAAATAATGCTAAACAATATTGGAAACATCATTATATCATACCCATACTCGGAGTTTGATTTGTAACAATCTGACCCATTAGGTCGGTTTAATAAATTGTCTATAACTTTGCTGTCAATGCATCACAATCGAAAACATATTCCTCCTTAATGAAATCACGTTCGTCAAAGCTGTTCTCGAATTAGTTTTATAGTACGTTAACCGGTTTCGCCATGCAAATTTTAGTTGGTGTTGATGCCATTCACTTTGATTATGAAGATAAATGCATATGCGATAGCCGCTGCTCCGAAAGTAAAGAAGTGAAGTTAGCTGTAATAGCAGTAGGTGTGTGTAATAGCAGCTCCTACACCCGAATGCCAAGTTAACCACCATCCCACACAATATAGTTGCCTCGCCGAGTCAGAACCTCAGTGAGTGGTGTTCACCTCCGCGTCTGGGCCGAATGCATAGATGCACTCGAATACTGCGGGGTATTCTATCTTTGTTCAACCTAGGCCGCCATTTTAGTCTTTGGGTGGGAGGGGACAAGGAGTCCACCAAAAGCAACCTTGAACCAACGAATAAACAAACGAAGTTAGTTTTTATAACTGTGTCTCGTTTCTCGGCCCGCGTGTGTTTCGTTGTTTGTTCAGTGTCACTACATGGCGCACTCCATTGGGTTTCTACCACACCAAAGCGGGGTCACCTTTGTCTGTGGCTTGTTTGCAGTGCACCGGGTTTTCATAGATTCCAGTGCATCCACGGGGCTCCAATATTAAAGACCATGTGCATCACGGAGAAAAAACACCGGATTGCTGAACCATTGATTAATCGCGACCAGAGACAAGCATCGGTAGACTGTGTGGACTTCAAGGTGACCTCGGTCCGAAAATCCATCTAACTCAAGAGTGGTGCATAAAATTGACGTTGTTTGACCTATTCTAGATTGGTTCACACATATCAGTGTCAAAATGCCTCAGGGTAAACTGAGTCCGAATGATGGTAGAGACGTGCTTTAAGTTGCTTGTTACCTCTAAGGCCACCGAATACCTCTTCCGAGGTTTCAAAGAGGTTTAAAACAATCGGTTGTTAGGTTGGGGCGTCATTTTAAACTAATCGTTTGATTGGATTACGGCACGCTATCTCGTTGTGGACTGCGATTCACATTCAAGTGAACCTTGGCAAATGCGATCAATGAGAGCGTAACGGAAGACGCAAGTCTATATGGGTGTTGCTCATCGGAAAACATTGCACCAAACGACCGGTTTCCAACTTGCATGTCGTTCTCAGTTAGATATGGCAGGCATCCAACCTGTAACCATTGGGATACTAGTTGGGACCTCGTCCTCGATAGCCACCGTTCGGTATGTTTGATGGACAGCATCTTGCTTTCCACACAGCTCCTATTGAGAACAATTGAACTAATGTATATATAGCAGACTGCGATGATATCCTAGGAGTGCGGTTATAGATCAAAGTATCATTCCAAGTGGTGAGTTAAGAACAGTTTGGTCTCAGAAGGATTACGTTAAGAGGTCATCAAGCGTACATGCTTATCAGTGATGGAGGATGGAGTGGTTTCACGTTCACTGTCCGCTCTCTATCCGTCCACTGAAACGCTTCAGTGTGACCGGCCCAAAACCGGTTCCTGGTGTGCCAGAATTGAAGCATGATGATAGCAGTGAACGACAGAAGCATGACATCGAAGACTGGAGGTACATCACAGAGCTCTACGACATACAATATGTCGTGGCTTTTGACATCACCCGTCTAATTGCTTCCACAAACTACCAAGGTAGCGGGCCACGAATTTTAAAACTTACCTTGGCTGCGCCAGAGGTAATTTGATACGTATCCAGCAAGATGTTCAACGGTAGTGAAGCTTTCTGTTTTTGGGAAGTCTCTTGCACTTCAAAACGGGGGCTAATCTGGTTATGTCTAGTCCATGTGATGGAATTCACTTGTATTCTGTACAAAACGCTTGAAATCCGTTCAAGGATACGACCAGGAATTCAGGATGATGTTCCGTCGCGAAAATTCTTTACGTACGCACCGTCACCAGGCAGGAAATGCCGGGGCGTGTTCCATGATGGCGATTGAAAGTCAGCTTCATTTTAACATTGCCCTCTCCCTTGTGTAGCGGTGGCTTAAAAGCATCCATGACCCTTCTAACACGCCTACCGAGAAACGCTTCGAATGGGGATATGTTTTTAGGTATTGCTGGACCTGGTGTCGTACGGTAAATTTGCAAACCTCTTTCGATGATTTGCTGGATATTCCCCTCTCCTTCCATTTTAAGTAATGCTCGCTTAAACGTATCGACAAAACGTTCAGCGTGGCCGTTTGACTGTGGATGGTACGCTGGAGTGCGTATGTGTTCGATGCCATGTGAGTCGCAAAAGTCGGCAAATTCTTGAGAAGTGAATTGGAAACCATTGTCTGAAACAATCGTTTTGCGAACACCGAATTCTGAGATAAGATGATGTAGATGTAACAAAACAGCAGAAGTGGTTTCGTATCTTATTTGAAAAAGTTCAGGCCAATTTGAGTAAGCATCGACAATCACCAGATAGTGGAAACCCTCCAAGGATCCGGCAAAATCAATATGAATGCGAGACCATGGTCCACTTGGAGTTTACCAAAAACGAAGCTCACATTTGACAGGTAGTTTTGCTGCCATAATGCAGCTGTTACAGGAACGAACCACATTTTCAATATTCTGGCCCATGAATGGCCAGTAGGCATCGCTGCAGGCTATGAATTTTATATGACTGATTCCCGGATGACCTTTGTGGAACTGACTACGAACCGTCTTTTGTAGAGTCTTAGGAATCACAACTCGGTCAGGTAAGATCAAACAACCATCAATGGTGGTCAAGGTGAACTTCTTTTCACATCACTGCTCACCATGGCTGTCCGAGGGGCGTGCAGGCCAATCAATGCTAAGGCACCCCATAATAGTTTGTAACAGGGGATATCTTGCTGCTTCTGTTCTAACTGCGTCTGATGTTACTGGAAGTTGACGTACAGATGTTTGAAATACTTGTCTAATCTCGGGATCTAAGGTAATGCTGGACACAACAGTGTCTTCATCCGGTGTCTTGGATGTGCAGTCGGCAATCAGTCTGGATAATGCGTCAGCATAACCAAGCGAAGTGGTAGTTTTAATACGCAAATCGAAATCCTATACCAATAGGGTGGTTGCCCAAGGCTGTAATCTGTTTGCCGTGTGAACGGGAATTCCTGGTTTGGTGCCAAAAATAGATAGAAAGGGTTTATGATCGTGTATAAACTAAAGTTGCGCCCATGTATCTTATGAAATTTCCTAACCTCAAAAACTAGCGCAAATCCTTCTTTTTCTATTTGGCTATAGTTCTTTTCTACTGCTGTCAACGCGCCGAAAACTGTATCACAGCCTTTTGATGTCCATTCGGGAACAGATGCAACAAGACACCACCGATACCGTTTTGCGATGCATCAGCAGCGACAATTATTGGTAATCCTGGGTCGTAATGAGTTAAAAGGAGATCGGAGGACAATATTTGTTTAATGATATCAAAGCCTTTCTGGCATTGCGAAGACCAATGCCACATTGGCTCGTTTGCCAAAACTGCATTTAGTGGGGCTCGGAGTTTGTGCATCTGATGGACAAAGTTGTGATAATAGTTGATTAGACTGAAGAAAGACTGCAAAGTAGCTTTGTTCATTGGGTATGGCATTCACTTGATGGTTATTATTTGGTTTGGATCCGGCCGACGACCGGAACTGTCGATAACCGAGCCAAGCTATATGATACTGGGCAGCATAGGCTTGCATTTCTCTGGACTTACACGAATTTCCATCTGAATCTATTCTGGAGAATACTTTCTTCAGGTGGGTGTAATGATCTTCACGGGTGGAGCTTATAATTATTATGTCATCCAAATAAGCCATAGCACACTGTAATCCGGATAGCATAGCATCAATCACTTGTTGTAAGATCGCTGGAGCACATTTTACTCCGAAAGGTACCCGATTGTAACGAAACAAGCTTCGATGAGTATTCATAGTGAGCAGTTCATTTGAGTGTTCCTCGACCACTACTTGCAAGTATGCATCAGAAAGATTTCGTATAGAAAAGATCTTTCCTCCCTTAAATTTGTGAATAAATCCTCGAGAACAGGTAAGGGATGTTGATAAGTTTCCAGTGCGTTCTTTAATTCAGTAGAGAAATCAGCTCAAATACGCAAAATGCCATTAGCCTTTCTAATAACTTTTCGGTAAAATCTCGTCAGACCCAAACTTTTACATGGCCCGGATTATGTGGCCCACGCTGAGTAGCTCACAGAACTGATGACGCCCATGGACTCCAGTCGACAGGAGCGTATGGTACTGGTCTTTTGGGACATAATACTGGGCGTACACCGGTACGCGGATACAACACAGCTTTTATCTTTGAATACATTCTATGATCCTTTGCCAAAACAGCAGGGTATTAGAGGCAAATGTGATGAAGCTTCTGCACTGTCTTTAAACATTACGGGTGCTACCAAACAATGAACATCGGTGGGACACAGGGAAAAACTATCTGGGTTATCCCAAATACTGTTCAAATGTATGCTCTATAAATTAAGTTTGTCTATCCAATCTACGCCTAACAAGTTCAAATGTCCATAACGTGTAATGTAATAAACAGCATTAGCATGCAAATCACGAAGTGTAAACACATAATTGAACTGTCCAAGAAAGGGTAATTCCGAGCCGGACGCGTCGTGAGCGACGTACGAAGTTTGAACACATGCGGGTTTACCGAGCTTGCTCCATGTCGACTCAGAAATTATTGAAATATCGGTAGCCGTGTCCAGTTGAATCCGGACAGAAACACCGTTCACCAGAATCGTAACATACTTCCGTAGTGACTGATAGTTCGGGCTAGTGGTTGCAAACCCCACATCTGAAACGCAATGTTGTAAAGTTGGAGTTTTGGCGAAGGTTCGTGATGGTCTTCCAGAGGCTCTCTGCAAACATCTGGTTTCCTTATGTCCCATATCCCCACAACGCTTGCAAATATATCGTCTGAATTCACAAAATCTAGCGAAATGCCACTGACCACAAGGTGAATAAACACTAGGCGGACAGCCGCGGCGTGCGAACTCGGAGAGACGTACTGAATTGTGCGATGGCCTGGGGCGTGTAGGAATAGTATGAACATTCACCACACAAGACTCGTTGTGCCGTTGGATCATTTCTGTGTCGCTTCAGTGTCAACATACTTTCACGTTCTTGTACCAGCTGAAGTAGGGAGACTTCTGGGTTAGACTCCAACCGAAATGACAAACGTGTTCGAAACTCTGCATCCTTTGCGAACGTAATGCACAAACAAAAATGAGCGTTTATACTGATCACATGTAAGTGTGCTAAGCTGAAAACGTTCACATTCCCTGTTAGCAATAGCTGCATACGTCATAAACCATCCTCCTGGGGTTTAACAACTTGAAAACATCGGAAACATGTGTTGAAAAGTGGTTTTAGGGCCGAAGATTCTGGTAAAGTGTTTCACAGTGTCGTCCAATGAAACATCGCGTGGGTTCTTGGGTAGAATGTAATTAGATTACGTTTCATACTCTTTTGGACCCAATTTCCTTAAAAGACGTACCTGAGCTGCATCGCCTAGCTCACGCCCATCAAGATTTAACAATTCTTCATAGCGGCGAAACCATGCTTCGAAAGTGAGGTCATCGTCCGGCTGGTAATGAAATTCTGCCATACTGTGCGTCAGCTTGTCTGCAGTGGAAATGGTTGAATCCGTAGATGCTGACTGTAACGACATTCGTGTTGTCACTGTTTCAAGTAAGCGCTGCTGTGAGGCCTCAAACTGTGATTGCTGGCTGGACAGCATTTCTTGAAGAAATTCCAGAGGGACGGTCATGGTTCCCCGTCGCCAGTAGTATAACGTCTGACTGTAACTGAACCCAATCCGAACGGGAAGCAAGAGCACCACCGTGCGGGAAGAGCTGTATTAAAAAACTGACAAAGCTGAGCAACCGGGATGCGAAAGATTAATAGATCAATTGGCCAACCACGTGAGAGGACCTAGTCATGGATGGAGAGCGGTCTAGTTCTGAACGACTGTCGTGCGTGTGCCCAACAAAATCACGTGACGAGAGTCATGAATGTCCGACTGTGAAGCGCAAGCCCGTCTAACAAGTATTCGTTTGGTCCTGAGATTCGACAGCTATTCTAAGTTGACTACAACAACAATTCGCTTAATGGTAAATAATTCCCGTTTTAGTCATGGAAAGACGGTTTAGGTAGCAAGTTCGTTTTCGGTGATTCATCGTCAGGTCAAATACAGCACTTTTTAATAGTTACGATAAAATAGGTTTGATTGACTGATTAGAGAATGGAGGTGCCGAAAGGCCAAAATGTGTGCGCTTTTTTCACGCGGAAGCTGCCTGTTCGACAGCTGGCCACGGAAAATGTCAACGCTTTGAGGAACCACTTATGCACACACAACGGATAATTGTTGAGACGAATCGCGATCGCCTATGCGAATGCAAGTATTCAGCATCTGGTAAGCTTGGACTGGATACCCATCAAACGGTAGCTCGGACGTGAAGATTGCTTCGTTTGAACTAGGTGCGCGGCTAGTCAGTGATGTATGTTTTATTCAATTCTCGACATAGCCACGCTGGATAATGCTCGCGGACGAGTTCAGACAAACGTCTCGTGGTGCGACCTAGGTAACTAATCCCATAGGAACTGGTACATTGCTTTGCACAGAAAGAGTTCACATCCACAGACAGTTATCCTTCAGCTGGGGGTATAGCATATTGCGTGGAAGTGAACAGAATGCCTAATTGTGCGGCCTCGTAGATGTTGCTGACGGCCGCTCGTAATCTTTTGCTAACGTGTTCGGAACTACTGCCGCTTTTGCATGGTCACCATAGGTAGACATCTTTCTTTCCTACCTTGTGGGCTTTAAAGACCACACAGTTGATTCGCATATACTTGTCAATGAATGCCTCTAGATGGCCGTTATTAAGGAACACCTTTCTTGTTACGGCACACTCTGCTCCAGTTGTGTCCTGGGAGCATAATTTCATCATCCCCCCGATAAGACACTGGATTAGGTTCTGTTTCTGTCGAACTGGTCCAAAGCTATCAAACGGCGTGTATTGACCCTCCACGTTACTTTCCAGTGGATCCTATGTTGAAGCGAACCATCTGGTCGTCGTGACATTTGAACATCCAGGAAAGCCACACCTTCGTTTGACTCGGATTACATGCAAAACTGTATTGAACTTCCGTAATTGTTTAACCTGGTTCACGAATCCGTCAGTTAAGCACATCCCGTCATCGACATAGCGTTTGTGCAGTGGCGGCTGCTCAGTCATTTCACACAGCGGACCCAAAATAGTTTAACCATAAACACGTAAGCGAATATGGGACCAAGTAGTGACCCCATAGCCACCTTCTTTTTGCCGGTGTAAGTGTCCGGCAAAGCGAAACTGGACGATGTGGGTACACTGATGAATCAGCGTCTACATTTCTTCCAACGACAAGTCAATGTGTTTACATGTGCACTTAATATATTCGACAAAGTATTCGATAGTCTCGTTAACGAGGATACTAGTAAACAGTGACGTTACATCAAGCGAAAATAGCTACTTGCTATCCACAATTGAGTTCCAATGCTGTCAACGAAGTCGAGCTTGTTGTTTACAATATTTCGGCCAGCCCCTTTGCCAACATGTGATACGGGGAATCCCTCGTATCTGTTATGGGTCGTATAGGGACCCTCGCTTTATGTACCTTGGATCCTCCATACAATTTGGGAATAATGGTGCCGATGGGATGAATTCTTTCGAATGTCAGCGAGTCGATCAGCCCTTCTTCTTTCATTTGTCTGAGAGATTTAGTTATGCACTTTTCAATCGTCGAGGTTTGGTCCTTCTTATTAAACGTTTTCACGAACTATGAGGGAACATCATCTTTCGCAGCGCAATTACTTCAATGTGTTGTATTTGGCTCGACGTTGAAGTACCGAAAGCTTGGCAATATTTCGCCTTATTTGCACTAACTTTCGGGAATTGTTAGGGTAGAAAACTACAGTAGAACCTCTGAAGTTGACCACTTCTGTATCCTGATCACCTGTCTATTTCGACTGTATTTTCCATAGCTTGAAGCTTCACCACTTAAACCGTATAAAACCAGACCTCCGTAAGGGTAATGTTGTTTATTGATTACTTCGGCTATATTCATTGCTGATTTGACCTCCAAAAGTTGACTATGTTAAGGCTTACTGTTCAATGGTCGTCGAACTAGTCGTTTGTTTAAATAATGGTGCTGCACCTTACGAGCCTGCAAACGTTTTACGATACAGCATCCTTTCTGGCTGTATACGCGTGTGTGCCTTTTTCTCCCACCCCTTCGTGTTTACGCGCATTGGTATTTACCTCGTGTAGTGTATTCCCATAGATCCGCGTCCAAGAATTGACACTGACCATTTTCGTGTTAACCCTTTCCTCAACCGTCCACGTACACGGCACGCATCAGACCCACCCTTTGGAACAAGTGCCCACTCGCTGCACATCGCAATCAGGATTCTAACCGTCAGTGCGCCAGCTCTAAGCTACCAGTTCAGTTACGCTTCGGACAGGAAAAAGAAGCGGACAAAGAGTGACGTTGAGGAAACTTTATGGTTTGCCAGCATATAAGAGCTTAGCTAATATACTCAAAATATGATGTACTTACAAATAAATTTATACTACACCACTCAAAACGGGAAAGAAAGGCACACTAAGGCTTTTATAGAGCCTCCATATGTTGACCAACTCTGTATGTTGACCACATTGATTCAGTCCCTTGACTGTTCAACCTACGGAGGTTTACTCTAAAAGGAAATGATAAAAACATGCTGTGGTGGTAACAGGAAAATGGCAGCCATGAGTCGCTAAGATTCCGCCTATTTCATTCCCATCTGAATTCAGCCCTTGACAACCGCGGTGTGGTAAGTAATGGACATGGCGACGTCTTCATCAAGACATCTCAGCAGCGCAACAACGCTACCAGAGAAAATGGCCCACCATCATGATGACTAACTACTGATAGACAAAGGCAGTAGTTTATGACTTCACTTTTTACTAGCATTAACTTGTTTACGATACGGTTGCCATGTATTTGCCGACGTACCAGTACTTCAGGTTACAGAAAACTGGAACCAGTTTTACATTTCCAATGTCCTGTTCAGAAAATAAAATACTTTGAGATTGCGCGTCGCAATCCATCCACACAACGTGTACTTCAAATTGACTTTCCAAACTGACAAAACTATTTCAGTAACATGAGTTCTTAAAATCTGTCCTTTTGTTGTCATCCTTGAGTGCAGCCGGTCCGCTTCCATGCACATTCGGGCCAGCCATGGTCCAGCATAGACAGGTAACAGAAACAGTGTCTGTGAGTGGGTATGTTTCAGAGACAAACTTCCACTCAAGTTAATAGTTTCACTCATGAATAATGCCCCATTTTAAGATGAGAAGTCCAAATAGCGAAGTGATCTATTTTCGATTATTCACATCAGGCCATTACAGTAATAAAAAACAACGTGGTAAGCTGCTGTCAGCTACGTTGAGGACAACTAAGCCAATAGTTTGAACGGTGTCTGTAGGTCTGATCTATGTCTAGTTCGATTCAGTTAGTTCCCCACTTCTCGGAAAGCATGAGATAAGATCGCAATTTCACGGAAAAAGTGTATCTGTTTCAGTAATCTCGGATACGCTCACATTTGATGCCTGCCATCGAGTGATTAGACGCGATGTGGAGCGTCATTGAAAGTTGATGTTTAAACGAAACACTGTAAAACATAGTTGCCAATTTTCACTCCTGGCTGAAAATCATGTCACGTGAAGCTATATGCTCTATTCACACAGTTCGAATTCGTGCGAAAATTGGTAGGCTTGCCCTGAGAGCTGGTCGAGAGGTGAGCACCGCTCGGGCAGGCGGATAAGAAAGGCTATACATTAGGTTGACAGACCGAAATTTTGAAGTGGTGCTATGTGAAAGATTTCTTGTGTGTATTACAGGGCGGGGAGTAGGCGTAAGTTTGCAGTTGGTATCTGATAGGCATACTCGGTTGTGCATCTGAATAGCCGAAAGAAAGAGGCGATTTATTAACCTAAAGCTGTCTTCGTTAACGGTCATTCTCATCATCTGCACACGTGGGTTAAAGGTAAGGAACGTACAAGCTTTCTGCTACAACGAAAAAATATGCGAAACAGCGAGATACGAAACACTACCTAATAAAAACCGAAAACAATTACTATAACGCTTGATATCACATTATTATCAAGTGCGAGGTCGCGGTCGGGGGAGGGACAAAGGAACTCGTAGTTTTTTGAACAAACATATCCAACTAAACGCGTTCAGCGTCTTTGGGATCTCAGCCCGGTAGTTGATAAACACCAACCGACGCCAAGTTTGAAGTGAGGGACTTCCCTATTCTTGACAAACCTAACGGTTGGCCTGCCCTTTGTTAATAGTATTCAGATAGGATTAGTGCCGCTAATAAGGCGAGATAAATAAGACCAGACGTTGGCAGGATATCTCACTGGACACTGCACAACAATATAGAAACTAAATAATTAGAGGTTTTGTCCCAGCACCTTTGAAATCAGAGTCTTTCATATACTCAGAAAAGCACTCGACGACTATTTTGACCCATAGAGTCTAGCCAATATTGCGCATCTATCTGACTTATTAGGAGTCAACACCACTACCACTAACAGCTTGTACGTTTAGTTAGCAGCTGATGCCATTAACGTATTGGGGACAAAGGCGGACCGTCATAACCTTAGGAAGGAAGTCTCCAAGCAAACAGCCGAGGCGCCAATCACCAATACGAGGCAAAGCATGGCTGTGAGCCGTCACTCATCCGCATGGATTGGACAAACATGTAGCCAACGGATGAACTGGCCAATTAACACCAGGGCGGCATTGCATGTTTGGTCGTGAGATGACCTTACTTGATGTTTCCAAATGAGCTTTAGATACCGTTCACAGATGTTCCATTTGATCCTTATGTTAGACGGTGTGACAAACCAATGCACTTCGCTTCCTCTCTGCTCGTCCGAAACCGGTCTTTTCTCTTCCCTGTGGGAGGGGGGAGTCAGTGACCTCGAGCTCCGATCAATAGCCAACCGCCAAATCAGGCAAGGGATGGCCACTTCAGTCGCCAAAGAGGTGTGCTCCTAATCACAATGTCCGTATCGGTTAATGACCTAATTCTCATTCTGCAGCAACATCATGCACAATTTGAGGGGTCCCTACTCAAGCTGATAGAAACTTTTATTCGGCAACTAACAACTCAAACCGGTTCACAGTTTACAATCATCAAGCCGTCCACATCTGTAGAAGTCATCACTAACAAGAGGATCCGCCGCGCTAGATCGTAGTCAACTGTCAGTAATGCAGGTCCACGGCCGTCACCCATGACTTAATGGTACAAGCTGCTGACATTCGGAAGTCATGGGGTCGGAACCCGGGAGGGGTCCGAGGATGGTGCACCACTGATGAGACCCAGAATGTCGAAACAGCTATCTAGTGCCTTTCCAGACGTGTTAGAGCATGCTGACTGAGAGGGGACTGTGACGAAGCAACTCTGAAATTACACCTAAATCCTTACTGCTCCTCACTAAGAGTATTGCCGAAATTTTTCTGATCCTGAATCCTGGTTCGCGCCTTACAAAGCTGTGTTCCGCGTTGCACTTGAAGAACAGGATGACGGACAGAAAGTCCGATTGCCGTTAAGTAAACTTGGAACAGTCGAGCATTCCAGATATATCAATTTTATCCTGCCAAAGAATGCTCGAGAATGAACTTTTGATGAGACGGTCAAATGTTTGGGTTTTGGGAGAGCAATCAATCACTTTCAACAAGCGAGATCAATGACTGCAACTCGCCAAGATGGACGCTGACGACTAAGTTCCTTGCTGTGGCATCGTCAATCGTAATTGCGAATAATTCGACCTCAAATCCATTACGGCTGATCAGTACAAATGTCTGGGTTCCCATCGGCGTGGCTCAAGCAAATGTACTTGGGCCAATATTGATTCTTATTCATATCAGCTCTGTCTCGCAGCAGACTCAGTCATCGTGTACCCTTTTCCTGATAAGTTGAAAATCTGGAGGATCATTGAGAACCAGGACGACTGCGCTCGCCTTCAGTGTGAGTTAGATGGGCTGCCAAGGTGGTCCACTGAAATGCAACTCCATCTTAACGCAAGCAAGTCGGAGTTCATCAGTATCACCAGACGTCCAGCCACTCGATCACACATCTTGGACGGCCAGTTGCTCCACCCTAACACATCTGTCAGAGACTTAGGAGTGCTCCCGCGACATAATATGAGATCCAATTGTTCACTTGTTCTCCGAGCTTGGCGCTTTTGTCGCAAACATTTCACCACAAACTTATTGAATCAGTAAGATTGCACGTCTCATCTCACTGCACTGAGGATACCACCTCGCATGGTGGTGAAACGTTTGCCACAAAACCGCCAAGTTCGGAGAACAAATGAACTAGTATATGGTATGAAATCACTAGAAAATACAGAGAAGTAGTACCGTGCGGGACTTCGTATACTTTGGGCATTGCGACGCAGTTTCTCCACATCGTCCGAAGAAACCGTCCCTCGCCTATTCACCACGCTCATCAGACCAATCCTTGAATATGGTGCCCCAGCTTACCATCCGATAACTCAGTGAGAAAAGGAAAAGCTGGAGAAAATACAGCACATCGTAACTAAAATGGTTCCCAGTCTCCGAAAGCTTCCGGATGAAAGACTTTGTGAAAGGCTCGGACTCTATACACCATCCTACCGTCGAGTAAGAATTGACCTTATTATAACCCATCGAATGCTACGTTTGAACCACTTCCCATACTGCCGCCAATTTTTCACTTGCCAGAACCCTGTAATACCCGTTGCAAACTCAGGGTCCCCTGCATGAACAAGGTATCGCCTCAGCTTTCTATGGAAATAAGAACCATAAACTTATGGAATACACTACCAGAAGGACTAATAGAGGCCGATTCTGTGAAGCGTTTCAAAACACGTACTGATGATTATTTCAGAAGCCTGTGCCTTTGTGAAACGGCGCACATACAATGTAAAAAAATACATCCTATACGCGAAATAATGACAACAATACGAACTCCTAACCAAACAAAGATAATCGAGCAACTGAGCAAACCCAACCTCTGACGATTCGTAACTAAAATATTTGATTTTTCCTAATTCCACAAAGATGAAAAACAATTTTTTATTTGCTCTTAAATACAGTCTCAGTAGCAGATTGCCGAAACTCCTCATGATACAATTATGTTGGAGAAACAACAGTCAACTTCCAGTTTTAGTGTATGGAAGACCACTTCAGAGTAACCGATTCCAAGTGAGCCCGGCCGTGAAAAGCCCAGACATAATCCCAAGCATCCGACTGCCTGTTGGAAATGTGGCAAATGGCAGTTTATTCGCGTAAGTCTCTTCCTGAAGCACGTTTGCCAGAAATGGTCGGTCCGTAGCCTTAAGGATCACAAGCCTGCCTTGTAACCTGAGGGCTTGGGTTCGAGCCTGCGTAGGGACCAGATGACCCTCGCAGTATCCTTAGACCACTTGCGACCAGTGGTGGTTGCGCTGCAGCAAAGCGTCGCTACTGCGTACCGGTGTACCGCTGTTGCTTTTTTTCTTTTTCTTGCCAGAAGTGTCGTAGACGGGGCCACAAGAATACACACTGTCGATCCAGAATGCTATTTAAACATGCTAGACACCCGCGGCCAAATTAGAATGTTCACTAAGGATTTCGTAACTATCGCGCTGTTCAAGTGGCCTACTCTGGTGCACATGTGTCTCACAGGAAGTAAATCGGAATCACTTAAATTGGCATCAAGTGCGCCTTCAATTGGATATAGCCTTGGATATCACAATTATCTCTCACAAAATCTGGCAGTAAATATCATTAGCCCAACGGCACATGTTGCATTCAATGCTTCTGGTGGTCAACTTAAGCTCATTGATTAGCTAAACTGTAAAATGGTTTTTGGCTCTGCCCGCACAAACGGCATCGTGTACGTCACGGAACTGCTGCATTTGTATCTGCTTGGTCTTGACTGAATCTAGGAGCCCCACCTGTTCGATATTCCTCTGAGTCAAGTCTGCACCAATCTTCAGTTCAGAAATACCAGGACTCTTTCGGATGAGGATGAGTCAAACAACATACTGATCAAGCAGCTGCAAAAGAATTTCCCGCCAGTGTTTCGGAACGACTTGGGAAGATGCATTAACATCAAAACAGACCTTACTCTCACTGACAGTGCCAGGGCTGTCTTCCGACCCAAAAGACCGGTACCATACGCTATCCATCCAACTGTTGACGCCGTACTCGATCGTCTGAAAAAACCCACCGTCCTCCAACCTGTAAAATACTCAGCAGCACCTATTGTTGTCGTCCAGAAAAGACTAATGGAAATGTTTGTTTCTGTGCTGACTACTCTATGGGATTCAATGCTGCTTGAAAAATGCACAAGTACCCTTTGCCATTGCCAGAAGATTTATTGGCTAAGCTCATTACGGGTGCGTACTTTGCAAAGCTAGACTTATCAGATGCTTATCTTCAAAGTGAAGTCGACGAAGGTTCAAGGGATTTGCTATCGATCGTTATGAACTGAAGCCTTTACCAGTTCAACCGTTAACCAGTTGGCGTCAAATCAGCTTCCACTATCTTTCAGCAAGTTATGGGTACGATGTTAGCTGGGTTATCGGGGGTTGCCGCTCATTTGAACAACATTATTATCAAAGGAGCGACACACCGAGAGCTGACAGAAAGACTGGATGCAGTTTCCAATTGCGTTATTGACTACGGGTTGCACTTGAAAGCAGAAAGTTGCAATACCGGTATGAGGTATATAAAGTATCTTGGCTTCATCATGGAAAATCAAGGCCGTCATCCGGCTACTTCCAACCCTAGTGACAGCAAACAGATGCCTCCTGCTGACAATATCGTAAGTTCGGATCATTCCTGGGGTTCAGCCGTCACTACATCTCATTTGTGCCCGAAATGCTTTGATTACGAGGACCGCTAAATGATCTTCTGGGGAAGGACCACAAATTAGTATGGTCGTCTGAATGTCAAGCCGCATTTGAAGATGTCAAGTCTATATTATGTTCCGACTTATTGCTAGCGCATTATAATCCTGAGCTGGAGACCATAGTTATAACTGACGCGTCCGACTACGGAATCTAAGCCATCATAGCCCACGCTTCGCCCGATGGTTCGCTAAACGCTGTGGCACATTCAGCTAGATCACTCACTCCAGCAGAACGCAACTATGGGCAGATAGTAAAAGTAAGCTTTGGATATAATGTTTACAGTCAAGCAATTCCACAAAACGTTATCTTGAATCAAATTCACGCTGACTACCCACCATAAACCCCTGACTGCAATATTTGAATCAGAGAAAGGTATTCCGGTTTGTACCTCTAGTCGTCTCTAAGGTTGGACAACAGTTTTACTTGGTTACAATTTCAACATCAAGTACTTTCTACACACAACGTTGGCCAGGCGGACTCATTATCTCGTTAAATTGGTACACAGTTTAAGGAAGCAGAAGATTTGGTTGTTGCTCAGATCTTCCTGGAACCACTAGTAAATCAAGTTGTGTCCAATATCCTCGGTGCCTCACCAGTAGGGTTCGCTATGGTGCAGGAGGCAACTCTTCATGATCCTACCCTACAACAAGGGAGCAAGTTTCATCCCAATGACTGGCCTAAGAGCGTTATAACGCCGGAATTTCAACAGCTCCACCAAAGGAAGGAAGCGCTGTTTGTCCTCAAGAAATGTCTGTTGTTCACAGACCGCGTCGCCATTCCTGTCATCATTCAAGAGAGAATCCTCCGACAATTTCATACTGGCAACCCCGAAATGAATCCTACGAAATCGTTAGTACGACGCTATATGTACTGGCTCTATATAGCTTTCCAGGTCGAACACTTAAGGAAACATTGTCCCCGATTTACCAGGGTTTCTAAACAGAGCAGGAGGACGGGACTGCAACTCTAGTCAATACCTACGGAACCATGGTGCAATGTATACATCGACTTTGCGGGTCCAATTAATGGCCATCAGTTTCTCACCATTGTGGACGCCCGCAGTAAATGTCCAGAGGTGATCCCATTGGTGAAAACTACTGCAGGAGCCACTGTCTCCACCATTCGACAAATAATTTCTCATTTCGGTGTTCCCCATACTGCGATTCTGGACAACTGTACGCAATTCACTACATCTGAGTTTGCCGACTTCTGTCACAGGAACGCGACTGCCCACGCAAGCTCCCCACCTTTTCACCCACAATCAAATGGACAAGCAGAATGCCTTGTGGATACACTAGAAATATCCTTGCTGACAATGAAGGGATAAAGCATCCTGGTAGAGATTAGTGACGCATTTCTTCTGAATTATCGCAAAACTCCGAATCCGCAGACATCGAACGCGTTGTCCCAGGCTGAAAGTGTTTCATAGGAAAATCCGTGTGCCACATAATGACCTCAGACCCCGGAAGCAGCAGTTACCATTCTGCAGTCTCAGGTGAAACGTCAGTTCAACATTCGACATGGTGCACGCAGGAAAGCCTTTCTTGTTGGTCAGCAAGTTCTAGCGAGAGATTATCGCAGCCATTTTCCCAAATGGGCCAGGGGTCGTTGGCGACACGAAAGTGGCAAAGTGATCTACGGTATCCAGGTTGGGAAGGCAATTCGGGTGAGATTTGCGAATCAGCTCTTAGAGGCGAGAACTGACAGACAACTGCAGCACCAACTACCAGTAAAGAAGTTACGTCTGGACATACTGGTGAATGCAGATGAACCGGAAATTCCCCCCAAAATACCCTAACACACTAACGTTCAGCTTCATTTCGAAACCCGGAAGCTCAAAGATAGGCGCAAGTTCGTGTCACCCATGTGGATCAATCCAAAGCTGGAACCTTACCAAAGGGCTCAAATGGGGGAAGTGTTAGGAAGGAAATCACCAAGCAAGCAGCCGAGGCGCCAATCGCCGATGCGGGGCCATGGCATGGCTGGTGAGCCGTCACTCACCCACATAGATTGGACGAACATGTAACCAACTGGGTGAACCGGCCAGTTAGCATGAGAGTGCCATTGCATGTTTGGTCGTGAGTTGACCCGTCTAGATATTTCCACGTGAGTTTTATATACCTTTCATGATGGTTCCGTCTGATTCTTATATTGGACGGTGAGATCAGCCAATATACCTCCCTTCCACTCTACTCGTCCGAAACCGGTCTTTTCTCCTCCCTGTGGAAGGGGGAAGTCAGTGACCTCGAGCCCCGATCATTAACCAACCGTCAAATCAGATGAGGGACAATCACTTCACCGTATATGCAAGATAACCGCGACATAGTGGGACTCATCCTCCATTGCCTTGCAAGTCACTAACGTTGCAGGGAACATGGGTGGTCTCCCGGATCACGAGTTCCCCCAATAACAGCCATGTACGACATAACATTTAGAGGCTGTTTGGGCGGACATCTTCATTCATTAATGATTAGAGTATTTCGATGTAAATAGTTTCGTTGTATTTACCGTCAGTTACCACCTAGCATGCACGCGAAATGAAATCATTCCCATTCCTTCTAGTTTCTGATAGGGTTTAGGGAATTAATATCTAACCACAAAAGCATTTTTACGAACACTCCAACGACTCCTGCACGTGCCAGAGCGCTAGTTATACTAAAGTAGATTATCAGCGATATCTGGCGATACAGCGCTCCTCACGCTGCACTGTCACGCTAGTTAGGAATATTGCAGAGGAAGCTGCTGCGAAGCACCCCAAGCCATACACACAAAAGCCTCTAAGCATGAGCATAGTACGGTAAGTGTAGCATGTGATGGGGGAACAATTGTGCTCAAGTAATTAGCTGGAGGGGGCGGAGCAAAGTCACTTGTCTCTAAACGCAAGGGTGCCGAACCAGCAGATGCGCACACTGGAGCGCTTCAACACCCGGAAGCAAAGAGAGTGTGGTGTTCACTGGCCCGCTCTGTTTTCCTGTTCGATAGTACACGGGAGCCACAAAACGAAGTGACAATGTATGATTGATAATCGCTCATGGGAGTTGGAGGGGATTTTACGTGGTATAAGTTGAATTAATCGCAACTCAACTCAGTCGAGTATCCATTGCCTATCTGGAAAAACATAGGGCGATCTATGTTCGCTTTCGGGGTCCGTCAGCAGTGAAAATTCTATCTGCCCGGTGAGTCTTCACTTAATTTCATGTAATCAAGACCATTGGGCCATGTGGGACGGTAATGATCTAGATGAGTAAATTACCAGTCAGAATACTGCACAGCTAGTTGTAATGAATTCAACCGATACCTTCGCTCAGTTTTTTGGGTTTCAAAATATCCTAGGCAGAAATCCATAGACCAGGTCGCTTCATCTTAACTCGCGTCTGTCTATCGATTTGCGCTTACACATTTGCTTATTTGCCTCGGGCATGCATGTCTAGTTTCACGCCTTTGCAGAGTTCATCGGGGCTTACATCAGTGCGCCGGATTAGTTTACCGCGAAACATCAAGAATTACATAACATTCCACAGCTTTGGTTGATGGAGTGTAGATTTCAATCAGCGAAGAATTTCAAGAACTTGTATGGCCACCATACATACATTGTCATGCATCAATACATCGAGTTTAGTTCTGTAAGCCATGGAAGTGTGTGCACTTCGATCGATCGAAATGCAATCTTCCTTGGCATCTCCAACTAAATGCTCCACCCAGAAAGCCTTCTGACCACGCCTAATTGTTCTTTTGTTCAGAAAGTTCACTGGGTGTTTGTGAACCATCAGCACAACTTTCGCGCTGCGTTTGATCACGTTGTCAGATTATAGCATCGTCTAGTTGCCATGCAGCGCGCTTTTTGACCTCTCCGATCGACCGGTGGGCGTTACAGGGTTGCAATACGCTATGGCGCATAAACTTTCCGCACGAAATCGTGTGTCTTCTACTTGAATGTCCAGAGTATAGCAACCAGAAAAATTACAATGATTCTCGAAAATGCAGGGTCATCAGCATCATACACGTTAGCCAGAGGTGGGGAACCCCTCAGCTACTGTGCCGCAATACACAGAAAAAAGGGGAGAAAAAAGTATTCAACTGGGACAAGCCGGCTGAGCTACCGGTAACGGATGGGTATCGTTCCGGTAAGCTATCAACCGGCTACTATGCATCAAAAAATTACTATGCAAAATTATATAAGGTTAAATAATGAGATCGTGTTTGGAGGGGGAGGGTAAGAGGGATGGGGTGGGACAAAGAAACTCACAACACGAGCGCCACTGAGGTCGGTTCCTAGCCATGTCAGCAAGTGTGTCCAACCAAACGTGTTCATCGTCTTTCGGACCCCAACCAGGGAGCCGAGACGCTCCAACCGAGGCCAGCTCAGAAGTGAGGGCCTTCATTCCTCTGGACCAAGTCATCGCTTGGCTACCTCTCCTCTTCTTCCTTCCACACCCCCGGCCCGCAAACAACACACGTCGAGGGAGTCGGTGGGCTGGCATGCGTAACATGTGGCCGAGCCATGGGAGCCTGGTGCGTGAAATAACGGAGCTGAGCGGTTCAGTTCCTTTTCTTGTGCCATAAACAAGGCGTCGAACACGCTCGTTGCTCACGCGGTGTTCCCACCAGATGTGAGCTAAATTACGAAGGCACCGGTGGTCGAACGTAACTAGCCTCTTCAGGTCTGCTGCTTTAAGCGGCCAGGTTTCACAACCTTACAGTAGGGTCGAACGAAAATGCAGGGTGACAGTGGACTGACCCTTCACCAAGTGTCGGTGTCTATCTGCACCCTCAGGTTCGTCTTATGCAGATAAGCACCGCTGAAACAGAGGGTTAAATAAAATACCGTAAAGTTGGCTTTGTGAAATACCTTCCATAGGTGAAACATTCAAAATGTAAACTGAGTGCGTTGCAATTATTAAGTGGTTGCACAGGGCGGATTTTCAAGGAATTCTAAAACTGCGAGTGGTTCTTGGAATTTGCTTCAGTCTATGACCGCCGCACACGTTAAGTGCCGGGGCGCAGTTGTATTGACTGGGGAAAACTCGAAGAAGAGGAGGCATAAATAGCGAACGGGAAAAGAAATTTATAATTAACGATTATATAAAATCCTGCTGGAATTTCCCTACCGAATAAATCACGATAAATTTCGCCATAGTGAGCTGACGTTGTGGTGGCGTGTCAGTGAGCCAGATCCCAGCTGCAGAGAAGAGGAGAATTTTAAGGTTATGCAAATGAAGCCCAACTTGACAAAGTATGACACAGTAAGGGGGTGAACGATCCGGTCGATGACAGGCGGCGAAAGAGCGTCGCGTTATGCCGTATTCCACCAGTGAAGCACCCACAAGAAGGAACTATTACTTTATGGGAGATAGATCGTGTTTGATAAATGTGGTGCGGACATCGTCATAGGCTGCGTTGAGAGTACGTGAAACTTGATATTATCCGAAGTTAACAATATTCTTTCATATTTATGTTGATTATCGCATCATTCTTATGCATTAAGGACAGGAGGAGTTCCAGAGCTGTTGCGACAGCTTTAGGCATGAGATTTCAGTTACCAGATTTGATCATATGTGCATGAACACAGACACCAGAAAGCCATCTGATGTATAATCGATGAAAACAAACGGAGCTGAATGGCCTACTGTTCAAGGCATCAGCCACGAAGCACTACGTCCACGATTTAATTCCAGCTACGGTATTTCTACCGGGAGATTTCAACTAAGCATCATGGAGCGCAATGTTTGAAGCGAGCAAAGCCAAAACAGGCAACGTAATTCTGCTTTGAACCGGATATCACCCTGGGTTAGCATGAATTCACGCGATGGATGTACCGAAACTGAGGTCGCCCATACAAGTGGGCTGGAGACTATTGCCGGTGATGCGAATTCAGGTAGCATGAGAGCACAACACTAGAGGAGCTAATAACCACGCTACACTTCTAAATTGGATGCATTCAAATAGCACTTGGTGCGAGTGACGTTTGTCTAGTGAGCAGTGCCTAGTGAAGTATTTCAGACACCGCAGGACAAGTAAATATCCACTGTCTGTTTAACAGCTTAGCGTTTGGCTTCAAGTCGGTACATTAGCAAAATGAGAGCACGCAGTGAAGCGTGTACAGCAGCCTAATAACACGGACGAAAAGGACGTGATAATTGCACTAACAGAGCAGTCGGACCACGCATGAATCTCGTTCCACTGTGTCGGTGGGCCGGCCTGTGAATAATAGACTGGGGTGGGGGTAGGATAAACGATTCTGCCCTCTTCAGCAACTCTGCTCAGAGATTTACAGACGCAAGTTGAAAGGATGGGCTGAAAAGAAAATGGGGAAACAAGCGAAGTGGACTAACTAGGGTACATCGGTCCCACTTGATACATACCGTTTTAGTGAGCGGTTGGAAATGTGTTATAAGGTCGAAACTACACTATATTTGCGCACTGTTGGACCTGGAAAGAACACGCGCCTTCCCCAGGACCGAAGCGGGCAGACTGGGTGAACTTTCGGAAGGCGCTTCTGTCGCAAGGACGATGAGCTGTTTTGGCTCAGTTATAGAATAGGTTTAAGCGGTAGTTAATAGCTCTGAATTAAACGGTGGGGCTCCGCGCTGCACGTACCGCCTGGTGCTCAAGACTCTTGGGCAATACATAGTGCATTTTTTATAGGTGGCAAATTGAATAGGCCTATCCCATTTAACACCACCAGTTGTTCGCACATAGAAATGCACTCATAAAACCTGAATGAAATATACAGTAAGCATACCTCCTTCCTAAAGCTTTAGGTGCTGTAGGACTGCACGTGATAACATGACATGCACTAATTCGACAGTGGGTATTCAGAGGTCTCTCGTGTTTTCCGGACAGCACTGTCATGTCATACGGGAAACGCAGAGTGCAGCGGCAGATTGGGGTAGACAAATGTGTATGTGGGCCCCTTCACAAATAGTTTGCTCCACAGCTTGCGTAATGAGCGCTTACACTGTGTGCTGCGGCCTCTCCGTCATCGTGCTCAACAGCAGTACATCACCAGTTTGAATTGAGGTGTTGCCGCCACATAATCATAATGACTTGGGAAAGCAACTTAATAAGGAGAGGTAAGAAGGAGCTAGCGTTAAAAGTGAACATTGTAAGAAATCTTCCTGGAGAAAGGCACATAGACATTGTCGGTAACATTCGATCACAAACGGCTGGTTTTCGTGCAATGGCAGCATCGGATAGATAGCTACTTTGTGGCTTTCACTGCATGGCATCATATTCAGCAATTCCCCTGTAGATAACTCAATAGTAAGTACACCTTAAGCAGATAGTCCGACTAGGAGATGACAGCAGATGCGTCACTGATGCTGACCGCGAGCCATATTCTGTAATGTTTCGGGCCAAGCCTGTGGCGTAGCAACTGCTTCGGCCGCCTAGGACAGTCGTAAGAATTTCGCCCGCTGGCTTACAGCTCTTCAATAATTCGTGTCATAGAACATCAATCAAAGATCTGATTTTAGAGGGTTGCTGAAAGTACACGCGTTTATATTGTTACAACAAACTACGCTCATGCGTAACTGCAACGGGCTAACGTACAACGTTACAAACCTGTGCAAAGACCAGAAGGGACCGACAACTGGTAGGTATGATAGATGGCGCAGATGTGTTTTTGGTTATCCAGAGCAATATTGCAACACACAACTCTCAGTTTATCTGGGAACTTGGCGTCTACACTGGGTATCGAAGATTCACTAGTACTAGAAGGTGGCCTACTGTCATATGCCGCTTGGAGAGGCTTGTTCCCTCTCGCCACTCCCCTTGGTACGCCTTTGGGCTAAGCACAAAGGGGAGGAGAGACGGACCAGCAACACCCTGTTTTATAGTTAGTTGCTTCAATCCCATTTATCAAGACAGCATTTACTCCCACCCCCGAGCCTTGTAACAGCCAATATCCGGGGAAAACAAGGTTCTCCCCGGCCAATAGTGAGTGGGCATAAATAACAATTATCCAAGACAACACATCGTATACAAAATTATTTGTCTCGCTAAAGAACTAGCTGAAATACCTCCGCGTAGTACTGTCCTGCGAATACCACTTTGCGGACACGTTAGCGTCACCAGACACTTGCAGGGGCTTCGCAGGAAACGATGGCCAAGAATTTGAAAGTGCTTCAGATCCTTAGACTAAAGACTCCAAGTCTCGTCTCCATAGGGTACAACGATGTTCACTACAGACCTGTACGCCATACCGCGATCAACCTCTGGTGTCAGAGAATGCTGAATAGCGAAAGCTGTTGGGTGGGAGCAAGTAGAAATATAAATCTGTACAACACAATCACAGTGTAATCAAAACTGTTATAAAAAGGTCTTCCACCTTTGGATAATCGAAGCGAGCTTTTGTGGTATTTAAAATCTCTGACTAAGGGTTTCACTGGTCTCACAGATGTGAGATCTCATTGCTAGAGTGCAATAGTTCTCTGAATCGAATGGTAGTGAAATGTAAATCCAACACCGTTTTGAACTGCTGCACAGATTTGGCCTCCATGGCTTGTTTTGGTAGACTGTTCCACGTAGCTACCACTCACAATTAGAAGCACAGTGTTGGGATATTCGTTTATATCCGGCACCACAAGCTTGTAACGGTGTATTGTATAGCGTTCGCAATTGAAGCCGTGGCCTCAATATGGGGAAATCACTGAGATGTAATGAACCATAGCTAATGATGAGGTCGACTCGCACGCGGCGATGGGACAAGATGTAGAGTCCAACTTTCTCACAACGGTCTTTGCATTTTAATCCTGGTATACTCGGAGTGAGCTTGATAGTGAAGTGTTGGATGCGTTCGATCTTCTATGTCTCGCCTCGGTTGATTGGACAGTAGGCGGGGGATCCGTACCATGTCTACGTACTTTGCTTCGACCTCGCAATTTTTGGCAAGAGCTGGACTTCAGGCCAGCGTATTCGAGGACAATCGAAAGTGCTGCCGGCTCATGTGACTTCCGAGTTGAGCCAACTAATTCAAACTACGGCTCAGGGACTGCGAAAAAATGCACCCACGAGCGGCTCTCCGCGTCTGAGTTGAATCGAGCACCACCTGCTCACACAGGCCATCGTTTCTGTAGACGCTCATACGTCTCACACACAGAGAAGACCGAACCAAGTGCAAGACATCACCGCGGGCAGTCGATAGTCTATCGCAGGGGATGCATGGAGTAGCCACTGAGCTCCATTTCCTCAGAATTCAGCCACCTCTCTGCGAGTCCCACTATGTCTGATCACCCAGATGTAACAGAACAACAGTTAATCGTGAATGTTCGGAAGAGTGCTGTTATGGTCATACGAAGTGGATCAAGTAAGATAGATTCTACAGACTCCTTACTGATGTGTCGTTGTGTTGTCGAAACACACGGTACTGGTCAAGTAGTGTGTATTGGCGAAGCGAACGCAAAACCGAACAAAGTACCACGGACAAGAAGGTAACGGCCAATGACACAAAACTATCCATGTAATAGTCGAAACGTGCATGATTTTATAAGGGGCCGATGTTTTACAAGTGTTGCAGGTTTTGTGAGCCAAGCAAAAAGAACAGTGTTCTGTTTCACAAAATAAACACAAGCCTAGTGGATTTTAGTGAAAACATGCCAATTCTGTCCGTACCCACTTGTAGCCAGTTGCGCCCTTGACTCGAAACACGATGTCATTTCACACGGCAACAAGCTCAAATACAGTTCCGTGGCGTTATCTGGCCTCGGTCTTCCAAACGACGGATTTTACTCGGGTTAGGCTGGCTCCAACCCTAACAACTGCAGATATTGATTAAGGCTACACGCAGGCTGCAGTTGGAACCACTGGGCGTGCTCGAAGTGTGAGCAACTTGCTTATCCTGCTTCGTGGAACCTTGGAAATGACCCGAAATTTTACGATACGGTGCTTTGTTACCCCATAACCATTTCGCTCTTTTGTCTCCATGATGGAGGACATCAGCCATTCTCAATCCGTTGGATTCAGGTTCTGACGAACATGGGGCTTCAAACCTTTCAAAGTATGTAAGCGCGAGAAGTTCAGTCTCGGACTAACTTCGTCCACTTAGGTGATTCTCTTTGGTTGACTTTGTTGATGATTTTGCTTGTCTTGACGGGCAATTAGCCTCACTTTTAACTCGTCTTCACCCACTTTGAGGCGTCTATCAAGTAGACTCTCTAAAATCTCTGCTTCAGGATCGTAGCGTAACTAAGTCCTTAGATCACTGGACTCAGGCGCGTGGCAGTTCATGTGGTTAAAACTCCCCCGGTGGGCTAAGGTTGATCTCGCAAGGCGCAGATTTTCCGAATACCACGTGGACGGGCCTGCGGATGATTTGCCGCGGTTGAACTCCATTCATTTTTTGCTTTTTCCTTCCCTGTATTTTCCACGGGTCTTCAGAACGCAGTCTTCCACACACCGGGACATCTGTGTCCACAAGATGTAACACAGGTAAAAGAGTAGTCAAGTTTCACTTGCGTGCCCGCTACCGCAGGACTTCGTGCTGGTGCGTTTGTACGGAACGAACAGGATAGCTTATCCAAAATCTAAAGTAGCTTCAGGCTAGCTTGTTGGGCCGGACACAGGGAGCGGTTTTCAACGGAATGATTACGCCTACAATGCGGCCTGCGATTCTGTTCTACTTTCCTCGGCTGTATCTCATTTCGGAAATTCTTACAAAAATTTGAACGAAATCGTGTTGAATTTCACGAAAACGCCGAAAATGCTCAGTGCATTAAAGATGTACCTTAACTTGACTTGCAACACACATGTGTGTGCATGTGCTCGATTTCCGAAAACCTTGGAACAGACGATTGTTTCGGTAGTATGGACAATCTGTGACCAAGTTAGCGGGCAATCGTGTGATTTATAGAGGTCGAAATTCAAAATCAAAATTAAAACTGAGTGGTACCATTATTTCCAAGAAATAATTCCAATGCACGAAGAAATCCAACAAGAAAGAATCTTATCAGCACAGCCACGAAAGGACCAAGCGCAGTCCCTTTACCGCATTTCTAAAAAAGAAGCCAAATCTTTTCAATGTATGAGCATCGCTTGTAATGCAGCTACCTTGACGGTTAAACTTAAGACTTATCCCCAAATCCTCATTAAGATTCAACATCACCAAGCAGTCGGTAACCCGGAAGCGTGGTATTTTAAATGTGCCGCATGTAACTCAAATGGTGGAAGCACCGCAAAGATTATATCCACGCTTGACTGCACCACCTCCTGCACTTCAAACATCAGTAAGATGACGTCCAGATACTTCACCTCAACCAGTTCTCTCCAAGACAACATACCACTACTTCCATTAATGGATTTCAGCAGGGAAACTAACTAAGTTGTAGTCCACGATATCGTTGAACAAAAGGGACGAAACGGGACTAACCTACCGTAGCCCTCAAATTTTATTAGAAAGGCTTCTGACAATTCATCGTAGACCATGACAGAATCTACGGTATTCGAATACAGAGCACTTAAAATGCTCATCTATTTCATAAGAGCAATGTTTCGAGCACGTCGATGGGGATGGGGAACTCCAGTGAGCTAAACGTGCTCTTGAAGTTAAGAAACACGGTCGCCTTCAGCTCCGCTCCGCTGTAAGGCAAAAGTCAAGATAGACGTCAGTAAAGTTGTTACCACCAGCTTTAGTTAGTGCAAACGGTACCATGACTCTTCCTGTAAAGGTTCACTATCATCGACGACCCAACTGATTGGGATAGTCTCTTCTTTCCACATATGTTCGAACAAATGGAGCAGTGCCTTGTAGAGGACCTAACCACCATCCTTAATTAATACGTACCTGCAGAGCGGAAGCGTCTGAGATCTGTGATTGCGTTTCGAGCTAGGGCGTGCGCTAAAGCTTCTAAACTAGTGGGTCACGGTGCAACCTACATCAACAAGCACGAATCGCTCCTCGAGTGGCAGGTCAACTGAATTCACCCATGTCTGACCAGTAATACAAATGGAGTTTCAGCTCATGAATTTTTGCATGTTGTGAGCTGTTACGCGGTGGACGTGTTAGTTCGCACCGTCCCACACCAAATGAATAGCATAGACCTGAGCAGCCTCATTTTGCTAACGTAACCTCAGCGCAGGTAATTGGTCATGTGGTGGTCTCGAGCGAAAATAGTAATTACACTGCACTGCATGAACATGGTTGCAGATTCCCAAGGAAATATTGTATTCATACAACACTTCACGCTGTTGACAGGTTGTTATAATCCGGACCCAGTTGTCCAGTATGATCAAATTCAAATGTGTTCAATGAGCATGTGACTAGTCCGTTTGACGATGCCAGAAGCGGTAGTGTATGCTGTACACGATAGATCCAAGTAGGTGCAATTAATGAGGCCACTCACACTAGTGCCATTTACACTGCGCTTCGCATGCTCCAGCTAGACGGGGAGACCGCGACTGCTGAGCGAGGTTACTTCCTTCAAGGCCAGAAGGGCACCGATGCCCACGCGAGCAGCAGTGCATGTTTTAACGTGACAATTATTTTTCGGGACGAGTTTGATTACCGACAGATGGTCTGGGGCTACCTCTGTTTAGCATTTGTCCATTTTGTTACCAACTATGGTTCGACAGTAACAATGGGAAGTACGTAAACAGCCATAGGTTGTCGATCGTGAAGTTCACACATATGCTTCCGTATGTCCTCCTGTCGGTGAATCCCAGTCTAGTTTGGTAGCTAGTCATGCGTTAGTCACTGCGGCTCACAGTTACAGCAAGTATGACAGCCGTTCCCTAGGCTCAGATGCCTCCTCCTACACTTTTGTGCTGGGCAGGTCGGTCAGATGTTTGCAACACTATGGTTTACAACCCTCATGTAGTGACCAGATATCGTACTGCGATGTGCAATTCTTATATACATCCAGATGTCGAAACGAAGGGGACTAGCGTCATTATCAGTCAGACCGGTGAAACCGATTTTACGTAAACTGTCGACACTCCTATTGTTCTGTGCCAGGAGTTACAAACGCAAATCAAGTCATATGACCAACTGAGTGCATTTCGTGCTTACTTATCATCTGGCACCAAATGTCTCATTTCACTGTGTCAACAAAGCTGAAACTTGTCGTTTGAACAGTGGTGCCGGGTGCGCGTAGGCCAAAGGGTCAGGTGTCAGATGCTTTTTTCTGTTATACTCACAAGTAATACTTGGTTTGCCGCCCCGAGGTATGCCCCGCATATTGTTTGGCCTGGTTTAGAAAATGCCGGCGTGTTGTTTTCTCAGTTCGTGGTACCGTCTCTAAAACGGTTTGGAGAACTTCTGGATATAAGCACAGTACATTCGGTATGGCTACTGCGTTCCCTGTCAACCAAAGCGGGCGGACTCGATGGTAGGCCACCTTCATACTTGATGATTTCTGACCGGGTTATCTGGCTCCTTGGCCAGCATATCTGGGGCCGAATAAGTGGAGAAGTGTAACTGGAAACACTGTTTACGCAAAGAACGCACAAGTATGCCATTTGGCTTTGTCGAAAGATTGGGCTCATGTGGCTTGCCTGTGGCCCCAGCATTTCCCGGTTGCTACGTCAATAATACGTGGAAGTTGAAGCCATTACGATCGCAGGGCTTGACGAGTGGCATACATGGATGAATTGACTATACTACCTACTGCAAACCGTGTTCCGTCGACGTTTACATCACAACTCAGTATCAAATGTAAGGAGGGTGGTTTCAAGTTGTGTTAGCCAGATGTTTCACCGATTCGCAAGTTGGTGATATGTAACTGCGAAAGCCGATGATGGGCCGTTGATCGAATGTAGGTTTGATCGGCCGTGTCTGAAGCCGGATGGAGCTTGGACGCTTTCGTCGAGTGAGTACCCATGGCGAGCCGTTCCGGCCGATTTCGTCCTCCACAACTTGTGCCACATTGTTAGCACTTGTGGCGAGCCGACGCTTAACCCTCCCGGTGGGGGGGGGGGGGAATGGTGGCCAGCTAGGTGAATCAACCAAGTCATCGAGATAGTCATGCGTACTGTGGTTGGTTTGTCTTAGTCGCTCACGCGATTCGGCGCAAGTAAGGGCCTGCCACAGATCTGCGTTGGCCGAGTGGAGTGGGGCACCTTCATCAGGAAGTCTTTCAAAGGGTGATGACCTTTATGACACACCGCACAGGGATGGTAAGAAAACATTCCAACACTCATCCGACGCTAGACAAGCAACCGCATTAACATATCAGCACACCCATGTATATCCTAAGACGTAGAGGTGTTGATGGTCCAAAGACATTAAAATTGGTTTACCACCCTTGATTTGACTAGACGAACGACGGTTATGCAAGGGGGTACGTTGGAATCTAATGGGTAAGTTTGTTTTTGGGACAGATGAATAGTGCAAACTTCAGTTGACCACAGATTCCTTCACGCATATCGATTTCACACATTAGACAAACCCCACATATCTACACAGTCCGAACTTCACGATGTATCCTTTTTACTCTGACGATGCTGTTAAGAAATAGTAACTTTGTTAAGCCACCGGCAGAACCCACTCTTGGTATTTAGAGGAGGATGTTAGGTTCAAATGATGCGCAGCATACAGGTTGCTAACTATGCAGAAGATGGAGTGTTGCATCCAGTTCGTCAGTGGTATTCGACACGACGCTGAGGATTGTACATGAATCCGCGTTTGAACTAAACAACACTCACTCTCGTGCACTCGTAATCGCACTCACGTGATCCCACACACACACTACTACTGATGATAAGCAGTGGGTTGATCTGAATGAAAACCCGATGGTTCGTCACCGACAACAATGTACGTGCCAAATATCCGATTAAGGTTAAAACGTGACTTGTCACATGTTTGTCAACTGGTCTATTGGCTGCACCTGACATTTGGAACAACCTCCATTTGTTTACTCCGCTGATGCAGCAATCAGTTCAGAATACATTTATTGTCTATTAAGCTGACAGCGACCTAGCAACACTGTCAAAACATTATCACCTCAGCGTGAGAAGGGAAATATCCACTGTAATTCGTCAAAGTCGACCAGATCTCGTGCACACCAATTATAGTTGCAACAACTCCTCAATAACGCTAGCTCGCTGCAGAATATGAAGTGTCCCATCAAATGATACATCAGGTGTAATCCTTATTTGACTATAGCAAGCCTGCTTGATAATAAGCTTTTTCCATTGCAACTAAGGCAGCTACCCAAAGTGTACATGTGTTGGTCGTTTCGTCAAACATGTGGTGTGTAGAGTAAATTAACAGCAGCTGTTATACGGGTTTTATTCTGGACACGTGAATTGAACTCCACGAGTCCATATTCTCACACCTGTTGAACATCCAGTGCGGTAGTCGCTAGAGTCCAACAGGTTCTGACCTTCGCAACCACATTCGTACACCATGCGTGGCTATGAGCGACAGAGCACATCAAACGGGTCACGGCTACGATACGGTTGACGCTGGTTGGAATGACTGAGCTACCCTGACTTTCACTGGTCCGTGACCATGGGTTTCCTTCTTTTTTACTAGCTGAGGGAGAATATTCGAACATCACTGTCGCTCGAAGAAATTGTTGCGCATGCCCTTCGGCTGCATTTCCTGAATCAATTCGCTCACAAATTACAATAACCCAGGGGTCAGCGTGTCGGTGACTAGCCACCAGTTCCCGGCTCTGGTTAGCTCCAACTGAAAGATCCAACCAAGAACGAAAGCAATCATGGAGTACAGGGTGGAGCGTTAATGACACCGAACACGTCCTCAGACAACATTGTATTCATATGTGGACAAACGAAGATTTGACTGTTTGCCACATAGTCTACTGCGTTATGGGCCCTGGCGATTACAGGCTACCTTCGCACAACCAGTGCGGATAACTTTACCGGCAGTTTCAAGGTATCGTTGTACATATTCAAGGGTGGGCATTTGTTGTCCGTAGGTTTCGTCCTTCAGTCGAACCAAATGATTGCAGTGGAATAAAGCCGGTAGATGAAACATCGTTGATGCTGGTCTGGATATCTATCCAGCGTGAATGTTGGAACGCATTACCGCAGTCAGATGCACCTGCGCCAAAGCAAGAGATTCCAGCCCTATAACAAACATCGTTCAATTTACTTCTGGTATGATGCTATAAACTGATCATCAAGGTCGTTTGGATTCAGTAGTCCCACTGACAAATTAGGACCACAAAGCAAGAAAAAAATGAAGAACATGCGTATTGATGAAGAAAAAACAATACAGCAGATACAGTTTACTATTCAGTTTGGGCTGATTAATAGCTGGGAGTGAGCTACTGAATGCAAGACTACGGAGACATCGCAACTAGGCGGCGTTGAATAAGAATTCTATTCCCTGCTGCGGCCATTTCTAAGGCTCTCATCCAGGAAGATGACCAATGAGCAATGCTTTATCTTGAGTAAAGCAGTAGGTGCTTAGCAAGCTCAATAGTAATGGAACTCCTTTCCACTCTTTGGATATGTCATTTATTGATTGCACTACGAGTTCACCAGACTGCAAGTGAATTCGGAAGAAGACACACGTCCAAGAAGTTACTTGGTGGGTATGCAAAGCTGTGACAGAGCCATCCTGGGTGATTTCGGGCGACAAAAATTGGAATGCGGCAAAACGGAACCTGACAGGTATCCGTTTCACTTACTCGCCGCTCCCACTAGGTGTGAAGTGTCACTGGCAAGTCAGATCCATACTACTGTTAAGTCTTGGGCACACTAAACGTGTTTGTAAGCTTAGCGATCTGGTGTAACATTCTGGGATCACTGAGCAGACACACCCCCTGTTGACTGTACAGTACCAGCGCTTTTGGCTTAAGTTGGTGTGATGGATGGAACAAGCTCTTAACAGTATTAAACGCTCTCTGCGGTGAACGTCCAGGTTTAGTGTGATATAGTATCTGCAAGTCTGATAGACCCGGACGATGCAGACCTCCCGACGCATCAGATAAGTGTTACGCATTGTCAGAAGGATGGAACGCTTGCACAATCTGAAGAAGTCCAATTCTTACTTGATACTTCTGTGGAAGGTCGCAAACAGTTGAAACCATCTAGTACGAAATATACACGGACGTTATCATGAAAATCGCGCTGCCAGGTCTGCTCCTCAGACGGTGTTCGAAGTGTTCTTCAGCTGCATGATCGATACGTTGAGCTACAGCATGCCCTGTTACGAATACTTGTATTCGCTGTCAAAGTCGCTCTGCAGCACTGCGTCCAAACTTATAGTCAGTCGTAACCTGAGATCATCAACAAAGGGTAGAACATTTGAACAAATCACCTTGGTGGGGTCGTTTGTGAATATCAAGCAAAAGTGCGGATTCAATATTGAGCCTAGTTGAACACTGCACCCAGCATTGCGAACGAACCAAATGATGACCACTCAACACCAGCCACATGTATTCTGATTTATTTTCTCAATTCAGATAATATGCTACGGACTAACATCTGCATGCCATTGGGAGATGCGGGAGTCCATAATTCCGTAGCTATAAAATATGTAGAAAAGAAGCTGATGATACGGCTTGTCAAATGCAGTTGAGTGTTTCCGATAGCGGCATGCATTCCTACATCAATATCGAGTGATTCAGTTCGGCTTACACCGATTGCAATTATGTTCGTCGTGACTGACCGATTCAGGGGGGCCAAGTTTAGGTGTTTTAATTTGTCACACTAACTCAGCTTCATGGCCAACTTCGTAGATGCTAGGTGACGTCACCTCAACAACTTTGAGTGGGTTCAACCGACTGGCTAGGCAATGGGTGTGCAGCGAGTGATTGAATCAATCCCCGATGTATTCCGCCTAACGCCCACGCATGCGTCGGGTGTATTACATGCCGGACTTTCTTAGTAATAGCTTTCTAGTTGATGCTTTTCATGGACACCTACTTCACGTTAGCTGAAGTCGTACTCTACCATTCCTGAGAGCCATTGGAGTCAAGCGTATCTCTGAATATTCCCATCCATCTGGACTTCAGAATGAAGCTGAGGTCATTGACCATATGCCAGTTAAGAGTAATGCATGCGGTCGGTAACAGAGTATTCCATGAAGCTAAGTTCCGTTGCTCAGATGTGTTATAAATTAACCCCATAAATGGGTGTATAAACTGGGAGATTCGGTTTAGAAGAGTTTCTCTACAGTACATCTTAGGTTTTCCAGTCGGCTTAGAGCGCTTTACAGAGTACGCCAGCACCGTCTGATGCTCCTACTGGGCTTGGTTCCGCTGATTCACAGTTGGTAAATTTCGGTGACGCGCGATTAACTTCCAAGTTGGACGTCCAGCCTAGGGAAAAAGAGTACATACCAGATAGCTACGCACTAAGTGATGATCGGAATCTGGAACTACACGCCAAATCAACCAACTTTCCCCACTGATGTATCCCACCGATGCCTGACAGTAAAGCAGTCTTTATGAGCCCAGGATGTCGCCTCGTCTAATGAGTGACAGATAAGGCAATGCAACCGTTTGTGCCTGTAAAGTGGTATAGTGGCCTGCACAACTGAAAAGACTGTTCGTCGTTATCAGTCTGATAGGTAACGCCCCCGAAACGGTCTCTGGTCTGTTTTTGTGCTCGAATAAGCGATCAACTTGGGTATTCATACCTTCGCTAATAACCCCTTATTGCTTATTGAAAACCGCACGGACGACGTAGGAGAGTTGCCTATAGAATCTAGCATTTGCGGATCTACGGATGCAGCTAATGGGAACACATAGAAACAAAAGGTTTCAGATGATGTCTACTTATTTCTTCGTGGCTCCCAAGCCACTTGTGATACTCAGTGGAATTCCATGGATAGACTATCCTTAAAATTTCCACATCGACACGATAAAAGCCTTTAACCGCTGACTCCTTAGCACAGGAAACGCGAGGGAAAGTTAGCCAGCTAAACTTCGCTCCATGCAATAAAAGATATAATGCAACGCCAATATCTTGTGCAAGGTTTTCGAGGATCTGACACACACTCAAGTGACCGTTGAATTCCTGGTAGTAAGTAGAAAGTAAACGATAATTCCCGAGTGAGTTGGTCCCGATGTTAGGACTGGTTCAAAACTCAGGTGTGTACTTCAACATGCTAACTTGCGAAGAAGATATGTACCTGTGAGAGGAAACAGCAAAGGCAGTGAAGGGGAATCGGGGGTGAAATTCTATGAACACGTGCCACCACTGCGGCACATTTCTGAACTGGGAAATTTTCGGGTTTTCGACCTTCCAGTCCTCAAGTTAACAGTAAGGCCTACAAGTCCGTGGGTAGCGTGAATACAAGATCCTGTGAAAGCTTGCTGAGCAATTGGTATCAGGTGCTTAAACAAGACTGGAATAAGTGGAGTCTTTTCGACTTTGTTGCGTCATCCATTGGAGATCACGACCAACACAAGTGAACTTTGGCTGGCCTGCATAGCATGAGATGGGCGATAGCAGACAACTGGTCAACCCCTAGTCCCTATGACAGACCATCCCTGTCGCTTCCCCGCTGCACAATCTGTCTGGGCTTATGGCCCCTAACCAATCGTCTGCCATGGCTACCATGGCTCTTGGTGGGACATCATTGTCCGAGGTGCGGCCACTGACCTGTCTGGTGTGCGTGACATTGTATCACTGAAAAGATTCACTTAACGCTGAGCGATGGATTGAGCAGCCACACCAGGTACTGTACTCATTAACTCCATGTTCATTGCCATAGACTATAGAGGCAACAGAGACAGCAGCAAAGTGAACCAATAATTTTTATTCGTAGCCTTGGTTTTTGGTTTGCGCATGTACTCAACTACCCTATGCCCGACCAGCTCAAACTTTAGGAGTTTGTTCCAGTAAAACCTCGGAAGTTGACCGTCTCCACATACTTACCATCTCTCCAAGTTGGTCATTTTATCTTTCATTGCTTGAACTTTCACTATGTAAACCTTATAGATCCAAACCTCTGTATGCCGACCACCTCCGTCTGTTGGTCACCATAGTCCAGTCCTTTGAGTGGTTAACTTACCGTTTTACTTTATTTGTGTCAAACACACCGAAGGTCGTGCATATGCAGGGAATCTGTGGAAAGCATCCAAGCCCTATCCTTCGGGAATGGTGCATGTGGTGGGCAGAAATGCTTACGGAACTAGCGAGTGGACCAGGAGGAGGGCTGGTGGGATGACATAGAAGAAGAGTCATCTTAGCAACTGCAGATGCTGCACGACAGATGTACAATACAGCTGGATTCGCTGCACCTGACGAGCACACACATGACAAGACCTGTCTGGGAGTGCAACATTAGAGGATAGTGACACTGTGAACTTCATAACTTCGGATACAGTTTTCGCTTTTGCTTCAAGGTAAAGCAGCTCCTAAGTTAAGTGTGAGACGTGATTCAGAGAGCAGGTAAACCGGAAAGACTACTACGCAAGTAGTACCCTCATAATTAGTCTAGCGGAAATGTCATGATCGTGGTGGATGGGCGTAGAGCCGTCAGGACGGACTTCACTCTACCGGATGATGTACTGACCAGATGTCGTCACATGAAACAGGTAAGACAGCCAACAAAACAAGGTGAGAGGGTGTCAGTCACGCCGCTCGTATGATCGGCGGCATCACGCACATGAATAACGGTAGAGCAGCGGGTGAGTGAAGTTTGTGGTCAGAGGTGCGCGACGACTTTGTACTTTTAAGGCACCGGATCGACTAACGTAACAGGAAACCCAAGGGCTAGCTTAGGTCACTCAGGTTCGCTCAGTCACTTACTCAATTCTGTGACCGCATTACACTAAATGACGAACGAGCTAACTGACTTGAGTGGCCAGCTTATGAACAAAGCCCAAATGATAATAAAAATCAGTGGTGGCTAGCCTGCTTTCAACCTAAGCCGAAACACGACCAGATGGGGTGTGGAAGTGCGGTTGAAACCACTCGAGAGACTACTCTACATGAATCAAGTTCTAAGCAGACAGTCCCACCGATGACTGTATTACCTCGCTTGATATTGTTTTGCTATACTACTCTGTGGCCCTTGAATCTGTTTATTTCATTTTTACTTCCTGTTATCCTACCGATTGATCGGAGGATATGTACGGTACATATATTTTGTGACAATTCCTAGTTACTGGCTTTCATTTTGCTACCGTTTGTTTCTTCATTTTAATTGACGGGATTACGTCGTTCGTAATGGTGTTTTCTCAGGGGCCCATTTCCGCTAATATCACTTCCTCGAACACACGTGATTGGCTCTTACTTCTACCATTTCTCATTCACCTGCGTTATCCGGTGTCTCATATATTGTTGGTTGGCTCCCCCGTGTTTTGGCGGCTGTGCGTCAACTACTACTGTACCCCACTTAAATGAAGCTGATTTGTTTACTACTCTGTCCTGGCTCATCTTCCGTGTTGTCTTTACGGCCGTGGGGTGCAAAGAGTCGACAACGACATAACACCGATATCATCCAATAATTTATTCCTTAGACTACATTCTTGATTTTATTTGCAATGCCTTTTCTTTCTATATTTATGCCAAAAATCGGTTAACGATCTGTACACTTTCTAAATCAATCTGTGTTCGACATTTTGTACAATACCGCAATTCGCTGACTACACCTTGATGAGTGTATCTGGCGTTCCAGAGAATAAACGACTAATTATTTATTTACTTTTTATTCCTTTGCTTCTCCCATATCAACAGTACATGTTTCGTTGCCCGGCCACGCAAACCATAAATTTCCACCTGCAAGTGAAGGCTAAAAGGAATGCCTTTGAACCTACTTTGCTTCTCAACCATTCCGTAGCACAGAACACATCATTCTTGATCAGGTCAGTCGGACATTGAGATTTAGGAACGTTGAAGCACCTCAGTTTGCCTTACCTGCCACCTATTTGTGTACCCGCCTACATTACTCGACTAGCGTAGCTGACGCGTTGAACACACATTTGGGGCTACATGGATTTATCGATCCACTCTTTCGCTTTCTTTTCGCATCTGACTAAAATAGTGCCAAGTATAGAGTTGCAACTACTCCCAAATAACTTGGTCTGTACTACTCTGGTCTGTTATGCACGATTGTGTATTACTTGTTTGATTTTGGTTGGTGGCCCCAATTGTGCCGTTCCCATACATTTTCTTTCCCTTTACTGAATCTGCCGTCATCACGATACTCTGATCTGAACCGAAACGAAACAGCTGCGAATGAACGTGAACTAGCTAGAAACGACAGCGAAAGTTCCGAATGAAGATTTCCGCTAAAACGTCCCTCTTGTATCCCGGCAGAAACCTCAAGCATTCGCAGTCCTGCATGCGCGAGCATGTCGTATCATCATCAGCATCATCATCATCAGCATCAGCATCATTATCATCATCATCATCATCATCATCATCATCATCATCATCATCATCATCATCATCATCATCATCATCATCATCATCATCATCATCATCATCATCATCATCAGTACACGTTAGTTGATGGTGAGAAACGCACCTCAGCTAATGTGCCGCAATACAGAAAGACGAGACTAAAAAATTACACTATAAATTACATAAATTACACTAGAAAAAATAGGATGTTAAGTATTGCGTTATGCGTTTTGTATGAGATCGGGATTGGAGAGGGAACCTAAAGGGAGGGGGTGGATAAAGAAATCGCAATACAAATGCCATTGGGGCCAGCTCCTAGCCATATCAGCAAGTGTGTCCAACCAAATGTGTTCAACGTCCTTAGGACCCCAACCAGGCAGTCGGAATGTACCAACCGACGCCAATTTCGAAGTGAGGGTTTTCATTCCTCTCGACCAATCATCGCTTGGCCTCCCCTCCTTCTCTTCCAACCGCACCCCCAGCACGCAAACAATGCACGTCGCGGGAGTCGGTGTGCTGGCGTGCGCAACACGTGACCCAACCATCGGAGCCTGTGCGTGATTTAATGGTGCTGAGCGTGTAACTCGCTCTTCCTTCACCAAACATGCGACGCCGAACACATTCATTGCTCACGCGGTGCTCCCACCAGACATGAGCAAAGCTTCGAAGGTTGCGATGATCGAATGTGACTAGCCTCTTTATATCTGTCGAGCTGATGGGCCAGATTTCACAACCGTATAAGGAGGTTGAACGGACGGCTGCTTTAGAAACTCACCCTTCAGGACGAGAATAATGTCGCGTCCGCGCCACAGGTGGCGACAACTGGCAAAAGCACCTCGAGCTTTTGCTATAAGGTCCGTAACCTCATCTGCGATCCCACGGGCGCTAATATAGCTGCCCAGGTACTTGAATTTCTGAACGACTTCTAGCTGATCACCACCGAGTATCAGAGCAGGGGTGGATCCCAGCCAAGCTTGGAGAAGTACTTTGCATTTCGATAGAGCAAAGCATAGCCCAATACGATAGACAGCCAATGATAATCGGTCCAGTGCTGTTTGGCATGTTTGGGAGATGTCAGAGATTAGGGCAATATCGTCCGCATACTCCAACTCAAGAAGTCGCTCACCAGGAACTAGCTACACGCGTTCTAGGCCGTGTCCAGCGAACACTGTTTCCATGACTTCGTCAACTGCGAAGTTAACTAGGAAATGTGACAGTGGGTAACCTAGTCTCACACCGCTGGTGATACTGAAGGGTGGAGACGGTTTGCCATAAACCCTCACTCTGCCCGAACTATGAGTATACAGTGTTTACGTAGTTAATAGGCACACCATTCCTCAGCAGACAGTCCCAAGGAGCACATCGATCGACTGCACCGAAGGCGCCTTTTATGTCAAGAAACACGACTACGGTGGGTCGCTAATAAACATGATGGTGCTCCAAGCATTGAAGCAAGGTTAAGATGTGGTCGATGCAGCCTCGACCTCGACGAAAACTGACTTGCTCTGGACGGATTTGGATTTCACCAGTGCCAGACAGTCTGTGGAGAACGACAGAGGCAAGCAATTTAGAAGCAATTGAGAACAGACTGATTTCTCTATGTTTGCCGCGTTCTGAACAGAGCCTCCCTTGAAAATTGTGACAATGACGGAGTGACTCCAGTCTGTCGGGACAACCTTCTGCTCCCAAAGTTTCACTAGCAACTCGTATAAATCATCTACAAGGGTAGATTCCCCGCATTTGAAGAGAGCTGGGGGAATTATACCTGCCCCTGCGACCTTATGCAATTTCAACAGCCTGATCTCACATCCGACTTCTGCGCGTGAGGGCGGATCCAAGGAGACGGCTTAGGGAGAAAGGCGCTCAATGCCCAAAGAAGAAAGTGATAATTCTGGTTGGTTAAATTGCCTTGCAAATTGTTCAGCCCAACGCTCCAAGCGTTTTGACAGGCTGTGGATAGGCTGCCCACTCTCGTCGCGTATAGTCTCGCTAACACCAGCTATCCTGCTACCTAGTTCCCGTATCAGACGGAATAACTTACGATTATTACCAACGGTAGCGGCTATTTCCTTTTCCTAGGCGCGATAAGACAACCAGGCTTCGCAGTCTTTCTTCAGGCTAGCACGTAGTTTTGCCCTGAGATTGTTGCGAGTCTGATTTTATTCGCTTTCAGCTGGAATACGTCGGCGAGCATCTATAAGTTCTAGCGACTTTGTAGAGATCCAATGTCTAGGTTTACAGTTTCATTTGCCACATGAAGACATGCCTGCTGATAGTGATGTTTGACGAATTTGCGACCAGTGATCTTCGACGGTGTTCAGTGGACGCTTACTCAGCCCAGCTGCCAATGTAGTTTGATACGCATTCAGAAGACCTGGCTTCGCCAACTGCCTGGTGTCAATGTGCTCAGAGCGACGTTGTGGACGTCCGCGAAAAAGCACCCGTAGGTCGACACACATGAGAGCGTGATTGGAGTCCACGCTGGTGCTCCAACTCGAGCGACAGTTCTGGACACAGCCTATCCAGCGGTAACTTATCGCGATATGATCGATTTGCGTCCATGGCTGGTGGGCCTCCATTCACGCTTCTGCGGGTACTGTGTCGAAAGTTTGTGCTCGCGAGAAAGAGACGATCATCTTCACACAGCTGTAGCAATCGCTCAGCGTTATCATTACGGGAGCCTACGCCACGTTGGCCGCCCAGATGAAGCTCAGTAGAGGAATATTTTCCGACTTGCATGTTTAGATCGCCAGCCAACACCACATTATCCGTGCTACTTTTGTAACGAAGGGGATCGTTAAGTTGCTGATAGAAATCATCTTTCACCGAATCATTGCCTCATTTTGTGGGGGCGTAAGCCGCAATGACAAATAGGCACTTTTTGTCCCCGCGCCTCTTCAAAGCCTAGAACGAGCAAGCCAACCTAACGGCGCAACCCCGACTGTTTACAAGGATCAAGTCGGTCAGGGCAGCTTCAGCCCGGGGACTCAAAACAATGCCGACGCCAGCTTGATCGGCATTTGGAGCTGCATCATCGCTAGATAGGCGCAATGAGAATGTGTCACCAGTGTCGCATGTGGGGGATGGCAGAGTAAGCACGGAGCGCGAATCTTGCAGGTGGGTTTCTGATAAATAGCAAATATCGATCGATAGGGTCTCTAGTATGCGGACAAGTGCTGCCTGTCGGCCAATCTGTAGCAAAGTGCGCACGTTGGGGCATGCCAGTCATGGCAACACTCGAGGACTCCAAACGGAAACGGATGAACTGACGTCGCCCACTTGGTTGAACATGGGCTTGTCAACTGGATTGGAGCGACGCCCTGCGGCTGTGTTTGAGTTGAAACTAGAAGACAAGCGACTATTGAAGCAAGATGAGGAGAGCAACTAATTGGGGATTGAAAACTGGGGGGATGAGAGTGAAATTGGAGCGGGACGATAAGGATGAAAGAGTGCAATAAGGGGATAAGAAGAGGGGAAGGCCTGAGCAGTAGCATCCAAACCCGTATGCAAATTCTCGATGCAGCAGATAGGGCGCCGTTGCTTATCCGCTGCGACGGCCAGAGCATCAAGCAATTGTTAGAGGAAAGATTCATTGTACTGCGTGGGCAGAATACTGTCAGGTTGCCTAGACCTACACAGGAAAACGATCAGGGTTCTCAACCAAACCTTTGGCTCAAAAATCTTACCACAAGGCGGAGGAGTTTTGACACTGGAGTACAGAGAGCTGGGAGAGAGAGAGAGCTCACTCCAACCTCCAACTTGGAGGGCCAGGAGACTGAGTATGTCTGGCCTCTAACTATTGACCCATCTTGTATGCATGTGGCATGCGTAAATATGGTTGGTTCCTTGTGGACACGGTTTCTCGATTGCACGGGAAATATTCATTATTATCTCACTTACAATCACCGATATCGTGGTATATTATGCTACAGAAATTCAGTTGGACTTCGTTCGTGTAAGTGTCTAGGAGGACACACCCGTCATTTGCATATATTATGAACATGGATTATCATCTGCTTTGAATTATAGCACCAATGACTTCGGATGGCGACTTAGGCAGAGGGTGGGGTAGTGTGCAGAGCAAACTACGATCAAAAGCATTACACAACTGCGCATTTTCTAATTTGCTCAACATAGATTCATGGAATTCCTAATCCAGCCTACTTGATCTATTCCGGCAGAGATAGGAAAGACAAAATTCAAACCACAAGTCAAGGCGTACCGCACCGGCGCAAAACTACCGACTGTCAAGTAAAACACCCTGCTGTCAAGGAAAAAGTTCGGCTGTTTATTATGGATATGCAGTGCTCGAAAATGCAAATGGGCATAGCGGTAGGGTACGGATCGATTTTCCAGTGTTCACTCTGGATCGTTAGGGCCTATTAGCGGAACAATTGAACAACGGTATCGTATGGGTAAAAAAAAATCATAACTTGAAAGGTTCCGTGGGATAGTTTGTGAGAATTACGTAAGTTCGACAAAAGAGACACTAAAGTGCTCCACGCACTTGTGGTCTTATGGTCGATGGAACACACTTCCGGGTTTGCCTGTCACTACGACATCCATAAGTCAGCCAAAGGACGCTTACGCCCACGGAGGGACCATGAACTCACCATATTATTGACATAAACGCACAAGTAAATCCGCGTACCCCAATTTCTTCGGGGGGGGGGGTTAGTGAACTTAATGTGCTTCTGCATCTTATCGTCACTCGATGAACAGAATTCAAAGCAACTACTGTGGATAGTGCAATGCATTGTCAGATCATTTTTAAACAAATAGGTTGCTTGGGTACGGAATCAACAAAAATTGTAAAAGTTCTCCACGGCTGACCAATTCTTTAAAAAACTAATTCCGGAGGCATTCCAGCCGACTGTAATCAAACTACACACTCTCCAAGCAAAATGCGGTTGAAGTTTAAAAAGAGAAACGGCACTTCACCCGTTACACCTTTCGTTATCCCGTCCCCCGAATGCGTGGAAATGCCAAGACATGAGATTGCGTTGATATGGGGGTTAGATGTGCCCCAATCCAGCACCAGACATTACTCAGTCATGCAGAGAGGTGACTGGACACTGCTTTATCTGCAATAAACAATTGAATGCTTTTGGGCAGAGGCTTACAGACGGAACACACGGAAGACTGTCAAGTAGCATTCTGCCGAGTGCCACTGGTAACATGCGTTGTCGAGGAAATATCGACAGCCTTCAAGAAATGATATGTTTCACTCACCCACTAGCTGGGCCAAGTAATACGAATTAGATGCTAATGGTTTAAATTAGAACGCTCCGAACATGTTGGTTTAAATGAGGCATTCTCAACTTTTATTCAATCGTGGCCACCTTTAGAAATTTCCATTTCTCCTGGCACCTGTTTTGATCACAACAATTTCAGCAATCCGCAATGCATAACAGGTGTAAATCTGTGGTTTCCAGTGTTCATATTGGTATACTTTGATATGATGGCTAAATTTCTAATGTTGGTATCACCGCGCATTCCCTTACAAACCAGATTTTTGAACTTTCATAACCTCAAGATAACTTGCATTGTACAGCAAAATCAAACCATTTATCTGTATTTTCATAAAAATCACAATTGATATTTCATATCGTATTTATTGTTAGCGCTTAACTGTAAAGCATGTGATAAATTAAGTGGCATGGTAACTTCTTAACAATATTTTTGTCAAAATATAAATGCAAGCTTTGAAACTTAAATCATTGAACGAGCTTACTTATGTCCGGCTCTAGACTTGACAGCGAGAGCCGAATATCTCCTCTTGCTGTGAAGTCCAAGCTAGTACCACATTTTTCGTTAAAGAGACCACTTTACTAAATACATTCAACAAAGGAGGTGGATGGAAGTCAAGAAAATATGTTTCAGCTAGTTTTCACAGTCTGAGATTTCTGTTAGAGGGATCAGTCTTTATCCAAAAATTCCTTTTATATTGCGTGAATTGGGATCTTGCTAGTGTGTCACTTTGAAGCTCTATAAGAATTCCCTGGAGTTTAGCTCCAACATCTCAGGGCTGTACATCAAATGGATCTGAAATCAAAATCGGGATTTCCATGTCAATCAAGTCAGGAAAGCTGTCTTTCATTTCTTTTCGGGGTTGCTGTACATGAGTGCCATAAACAATCAACTCTTCATTCTTTATATCCTCCGTGACTGTAGCTAGAATTTGGAACTATGAAAATTCCCGACATCCGATGTTTCCGCATACACTTTCAGCTTTATAAGAAAGACGATAATAGCTTCCTCTGTTGAGATGAGATTACTTAACTTGCCTTGAAGGATTTTATTCAATAAGTTGAGTTTTTCAAAAACATCAGCCAGATAAAACACTTCTGGCCTGGCTGTTAACAGTGTTCTTTCATTGGCCATTCCAGCAAGAAATATGCTTATGGTGCCCCAGAGTGTAAAGACTTCCTTTGGAGATCTATCTGGTCGTTGTATGCAACACAAGAACCTGGTAGTCTTCACTGTTCTCCCCACACAACTGCTGGAAAAGACGATCTTGAAGAGGGCGCGATTTGATGTTTCTGACTGCTATTATAACAGTTGTCAGTGAATCGTTTAGGCGCCCGTCCAAATTCCTAGCCAGTACTTACTCTGGGTGAAGCACGCAAAGAAGTGTTTGAGCGGTAGAGAGGATAATTTTTACATGGGCAATGAATGCTTTATATCTTCCGACCATTGCGGTAGCACCATCTGTTACACATACAAATATATACTGCATTGTAAGGGAATTTTCAGTCAGTTGGCCATTGACTACCTCGAATATGGACTGGACATTTGTATGAGTTTTAATTTCCTGGGAGACTGAGTCTATTCTACTAATTCATTACAATTGAAGAATCGGACATATGCCACGAGAAGAGCGTCGTTATCAGGTAAAGTAGATTCAACTACCTGTAACGACAATTTTCCAGACTGTAGTAAAGTAAATAAGGCATTTGCTATGTTGTAAGACATTTCGTTTAGTGTCTGGATACAGTTGTGTTGCTGAGCGGAATGGCCTGAACTGCTTCCTGAGGATTCATGCGCATCCGGTCCGACAGTATTATTGATACTGTAGGGAGATGTGATTCGCCACTTAATAAAGTTACCATTTCTTGTCTTTCCGGTGGATCTTACGCACTTCACAAACGTTATCCACTACAAAGGGTTCCTTCAATCAATTCCTACGTTTGCGGGCCCATCTCACAAACGCACAAATCCAGAGTCACATTAACGATCCAGTCATTTGGCTACCTACACATGCACCTACATAAATCCAGTATGTTACTGGCTCATCTGTGACGTTTGTTCAGTTACCGATCATAAGTGTTTTTATTACGATGACCATTTCTTTGCAAGCGTGCCTCACACTGACGAGAATAAGCCATTTATTTGTTTATTTTCTCCAACAATGTTGAAACACTGTTAGAGGCAATCCAAAGGTGGTTTCAGAGGATGATTTTGAAAATTCCGTGGATAGATAAAACGATTGAAGAAAACTTCTCGACAAAAGCCAACAAAGAAAGAAAGAAAACAGGATTTAGATAATCACAATGTTTAGTGAACACATATTCATAACAGGAAAGTTGGAGCAAACAGTGACAACAGGTAAAATGAAGGACAGAGGAGACAAGCAAGGAAGAAAGTGTCCGATAGTTCAAGAAACCGGCGTAGGGGGTCAATAACGAAACTAATAAGGCACATTGGCTATTGCCAAACATAACGCCAAATGTGTGTTGGCACGGCATTTGCTTATTGTGAGTATTAAGTGAAGTATCCTTATGTACGCATAATGTTGTATATAAGGCAAAAATGCCTCAAAAATGCAAATGCCTTAAGTTCTAAGGAGCAGGACTCGAAAATGCCTGGCGATAACATGGCGTGCTTACAACGTTAACCCCGACTCAGAGACTTGGGGCAATTTCCTGACACATCGCGACCATTGCACTGCGCTTGTCCGTGAGCACAAAGTAACTTATCAACAGTGCCTAGCCAAAAACTTCATGGCAAACAACAAACTACTATGTAGGCATGTCAATAAGCTTCATAAAGGGAAGCATAGAATCCCTCCACTTTTCACGGCAGCCGGTAGAGTAACAATCGCCGGAGAAGCAGCTAAAGCCCTGCGGCTACAATACGCCCCAATTTTCGAACTCGTAGCCTCTACCTGTCCCATAATGTCATGCACATTATCTACTCTACTGTTTACACATGTAATTTTCAACCCATCAATTGTGCTAAGGAAGTTACTCTCACTGCGCGATCCTAGTTATCCGGGAGCAGACAACATCCGCCCGAAGGCACTGAAGGCTGCGGACAACAAGCTAGCTGAACCACTGTCACAGTTCTTCCAAAGGTGCTTTGATGAGCAACAAGTCCCAACTATGTGGAAGTGTGGCATTATCCCCCCTATTTTTAATGGCGGTAGCCGTTCCGATCATGCAAACTACCACCCAGTGACTCTCCTCTTTGTGTTTGCGAAGATGATGGAAGCGGTCGTCGCTGAGGCTTTAATGGACCATCTGGAAAAATGCAACATATTGGCACCGGAGCAGCATGGTTTCCGTCAACACCACACACCACACGAGTTAGTTGGAAGGAAGTGGCCGATGATGGGGTCGGAGTTGACGTCATTTATCTGGACTTCTCCAAAGCTTTCGACCGCCTGGATCACCGCATGCTACTTCAACGACTACAGAGCTACGGAATCGATACTGTACTTGGTTGTATTGGCGGCTTCTTTCACCAACGGACGATCCGGTACGCGATATGGAATCACTCTCTAACCCGACTGAGGTGGAATGTGGTGTCCCACAAGGCTCAGTGCTGGGAGCGCGCGTATTCCTGGTATTTATCAACGAACTAGAAACAGTTATCTCCTCAAATTTCCTGCTTTTCGCCAAGGACGTAAGATTGGCGGGTGATTGGTAACAATGAAGATTACGATCTACTCCAACATGACCTAGATGGCATTTATAAATGGTCAAAGAGAAACCTGCTTCAGTTGAACATAGATAAGTGCAAGGCGATACATCTGCGTCAATAGGCGGTGAGCGCCTACAAAATTGGAGACCACACCTTGCAGAAGTTCTCTCAGGAACGTGACCTAAGTGTATTGGTACGGGAAGATCTCGGATGCTCAAAACAAGTAGAGAAGGCGACGAGAAATGGCAAGCAACACTTCGGTCTTCTTCGCAGAGCATTCGGTCGGTTTGAACCCTCCATGTTTCCCCAAAAGCTTAACACTTACGTGCGACCGCACGTGGAATATGCTGTTCCGGTGTGGCAGCCGTGGCAGAAACAGGATCTTGTTGCTTTCGAGACTCCTCAACGAAGGGCAAGCAAAAGCGTCAGGGGCCTCTTACATCTACCCTATCAGCTTAGACTGAAATCTCTAAGGATTTACAGCAGTCGATATCGGTTTTTGCGAGGGGGTTTCTTAATGATTTACCAGATGCCGGAGAACCCAAACCACATTTGCCGTCCACTGCTGGAATTAAACCATAACACTTATCTAAGAGGTCATCCTCTGAAACTGATAATACAGTATAGCCGGCTTGAATGCCGTCGAAATTTCTTTTCCCTCCGCGTGTGAAAGCCTTGGAACACCCTCCCAAATTATGTCGTCGCTGCGCCCAATCTGGTGATATTTAAAAAACCGGTTGACGTTGCGTTATCTCATTTACATTTCAATTTACGCATTGTTAACTAGGGGCTACAAAACGCAATCAAGCGGTGTCTTCCCAAATTCCCAACCAATGTATTTATGGATTTATACGTTTAATAAGCGAACATCGCCGCTATTCTACGTAAGTCTATGGTGGGTCCACCAAAACGCTTGTGGCTTTTTCATGCAATTCACTATTCGCAATAATTTCCATCCCACGGAATTTGTTAAGCAGTGCTTCTTTACCCGGAATAAACCATTGTTCCGTTGTCAGTACTGCGTACCGACGCTTCGCTGCCGCGCAACCACCAGCAGTCTCATGCAGGCTGTAGATCCCGTGAGGGTCGCATTGCCTTTACGCGGGCTCGAACCGCACCGTCAGATTATAGTACAAGTTAGTTACCTGTAGGTTACAGACAGCTTGCTTAATATTCACTTCAGCTGGAATTTTCAAATTGGAGAGCCGTTTTGTTAAATTCCATGATGGGCGTAGACGTGATGTAAGTTGACGAAACTGTTCTCCAGTTTGAAGACTGCAACTGACATGAATATTAAGCAAGCGTTATAACGCGTCCTAGTTGTTTCGACTCTTAGTCGGAACGGAAGAACATTTTTCAAAGGTAGCATGCTAGTAGCGCAGAGTGGCCACTCGAATTCGGAAAGCTGCAGGCTAATGTGACCTCATCATCATCGTCACCATCGTCAGCATCATCATCATCATCATCAGCAGCAGCAGCAGCAGCAGCAGCAGCATCATCATCATCAGCATCATCATCATCATCATCATCATCATCATCATCATCATCATCATCATCATCATCATCATCATCATCATCAGCAGCAGCAGCAGCAGCAGCAGCAGCAGCAGCAGCAGCAGCAGCGCCAGCAGCATAATCATCATCATCCGCATCCTTATCAGCATCATCAACAGCAATACATCAGCCATTTGAACTGATGCTTCGCTGCCATACAACCATGAGGACATATGAAATAAAGAATAATGCCCTAAGCAAACATTCAGGGTCAAGGCGCCTACACCTTGTGTAGACAACACACCGTCACAAACAGCTGGCTATCGTGAAAAGATAAGGCGGCATCGGCGAGACAGCTTCCTTGCGGCTTTCACTGCCACGCGTCATAATCAGCCATTACCCCGCAGATAACTCAGCACCAAACACACTTTAAACAGGCAATCCGATTAGGAGACGGCAGCAGACGTGCCACTGGTGTCGGTTGCGAGCCATGTCCTGTAAAGTCTCGAGCCAAGCACAAGGCGAGTCACGTGGACTCCAGCCTGGAAGACGAGACAGACCAACGGCACACAGTTTGGTCGTCAATAACTTCATTTCCTGCTGCCAAGTCAAATTCTGTCCAACTCGAACCTTGCGCCACCCTACACCTTGCAGACTAAACAAGGTCCTCTTAGGTAAGCGGTGACCAGGCATACGTAGCACATGCCCGAGCCAACACAAATTATTCAATGGATCTGTTGTTCTAGGGAACGAGCATGATTATGCACATTGTCTTTGCGGACACCCTGGTGTCATCCGACACCAGCAATGCTTCGCAGACAACGATGATCAAAAACTCGAAGGCGCCTCAGGTCTTCAGACCGAAGGGGCCAAGTCTCACTACCATAGAGCAGAACGCCCTCACTGTGGCCTTGTATACCCGGCCTTTCAGACGGAGGGAAACTCCCTTCTGTCGCGAAGAATGTCGCAGGTTCAAGAAGGCAGCTCTGGCCTTTGCAATGCGTGACCTGGCGTCAGTTTCCATGCGTCCATCGTTGAAGATGCAGCTGCCAAGATAAGTGAATTAATCAACCACCTCGAGTTCCTCGTTGGCAAGCGTCAAGGGGTCATCAAGTGACTAGTGGTCCTGCAGCGACACCTTACACTTTGAAGGTGCGAAGTGCATACCAAATAATGGGGCCACTCTAGACATGCTATTCTAGGGTTGATTGTGCCGCCGCAATATTGTCGAAAAGCAAGACGATATCGTCCGCATAATCTAGATCAACTAATCTTTCACCAGGCAGCACTTCAACGCCTACATCGTGAGATTCCGAAAGGGAATATTCCATGATAAAATCCACGAGGAAATTGAACAAAAATGGGATAATCGGACAACCCTGACGAACGCCATTTGTGGTCGGAAAGCTATCCGATAGGACACCGTAGACCCTGACGCGGCCTGTAGTGTTCGAGTACAGAGCACGAAGGATGTTCACATATTTTGTGGGAACACTTTTCCGCGCAAGTATTTTGAACAGAATCGATCGATCGACTGAATCGAACGCACTCTTGAAATCGAGGAACACAGCTGTTGTTGGTCTGTCGTATGCGTGGCGCTGCTCTAGCACCTGCCGCATAGTGAATATATGGTCTATAAAACGGCGCCCTGGGCGGAAACCTGCCTACTCTTCCATAATTCGAGGTTCCCGTTCCTCAGTGAGGCGACGAACGAGAATCGAGGCCAATAATTTTATCACAACTGGTGTTAGGCTAATACCCCTGTGGTTCGCACAGTCTGTGCGACTGCGCTATTTATATATTGCCACTATAATCGATTCGCTCTAATCAGCCGCGATACTCATTTCATTCCAGATACGTTCGAATAGGGAGGTCAGTGCTTGGCAGATGACCGCATCTCCATCCTTAAATAGTGCAGGTGGGAGGGATTCTGGGCCAGCGGCACGAAAACGATTGAGCACTGTGATCGCGTTTCAGATCGCTATCTCCGACGGATGCCACAAACTAACCGTCCATGGCTCGTCCTGCATCACCTGGGTAGGAAGACGTCGGGAAACAGGGGGCCAGCTGAACTGATCTTGAAAGTGTTCCGCCTAAGGAGCCAAACGGCGCTCCTTATTGTGTATCAGTGCATCCGTGCTGCCGTTGATTGTCCCACTGACGCCTTGTTTCCTGGGACCAGTAGTGCGGATCATCTAGAAGAGCTCGCGGTAATTGCCTACTGCTCCTGCCTCCTCCATTCCTTGAGCCTGACTGGTCCACCAGGCTTCCTTGTCAGCACGTAAACTCCGCTTTAGTTCGAGCCTAATAGCCCGTCTGTTCAAATTGTGCTCAGTGCCAGCCGGGACGTTTCTTCTGGATTCCAACAGGTTCACCGACCTCTCGGAACTCCAGTGACTGGTGCCGTGACGATGGATATTGCCACAAGCAGATGCTCCTGCGTCGGGCGTGACGGCCGAGATCCTATTCCACTGAAGCTCAGGGACATTAGGACAAGACAGCGAAATTTCAGTACGCAGTGGGTCTTGATAGCCTTGCCTGACCGAGGGCTGAGACAATTTCTCAGTTGCCAGTCGTATGGGACCCTTGGTGCGTCTCCCGGTAAAGTTCATGGAGAAACGACAACGTACCAAGGCATGATCAGAGTCGACACAGGTACTCCAGTACGAGCGGCAATCCAGAATGGAACAGCGCCACCTGTAACCTATGGCTATGTGGTCAATTTGGGTCCATCGCTGGCCAGCTACAGGTGGACGCCAAGTGGCACTTCGGCGCCCACTGTGTCTAAAAGCAGTGCTAGTAAGAAACAACTGGTGCTCCGCACACAGTTGCAGCAGACGCCCACCGTTGTCAGTCCGTTCAGAGTTAAGTCCATACTTACCACCCAGCTGAGCTTCTGAAGAGCTCAGACGCCCTACTTGTGCGTTCATATCCCCTGCAAGTACTATAGTATCTGAACTAGTAGCACTGCGTAGTAGCGCGTTCAGTTCGTGATAGAACGCGCCCTTGAGAACATGCGAACTGCAGTCGGTGGGAGCATAAGCATAAATCACAAACAAACAGCGTTCTGTACTACCTCGTGAATCAACCTTAGCTGATATCGTCAAACGGGCTGCATATGAACGGCTGTTCACCGGAATCCAATCGACCAACAATGGCTCAGCCTTGGAGCTTAGAATGATACCTACACCAGCTTGACCCGTGAGTGCTGCATCGGCGTCTCCGGATGCGTGCAGCCAATAACGAGAGGATAAGCCGGGTGTAGTCAATTCAATAACCACGTTAGGGTCATTGATCCCAGTTTCGGACACACAACTCACATCCATACTCAGTGTGTCCAAGGTGCGTGCGAGTACAGCCTGTTGACCTGTTTGTCTTAGATTGCGAACGTTGAATGTCGCCATGGAAACGGAATAGCGTGGCCTTATATGGGGCTTTTGCCGACAGGCGTCCGATAGGTGCGGTGGGATGGTGGCTGTAGATGTTTCTAATCCAGTGGCACTTCGGTTGCTGTCAATTAAGCAGGGAATTATAGAAGGAAGGTTAGAAATGGGGGTCGGGATGGGAATAAGAGAAACAGGTGGAAAAGAACGAAAGGAGGCGCCAGCAGTAGCACGTTTTCGCTTATGCGCCCTGCTGTATGCAGCAGATAAGGCGACCCTTGATAATCTGCGCGACGGCCGATGCAGGACGAAGTTTATGTTGGAAGAAAAAGTCATGGTTGGATGTGGGCTGGGATACTGCCAGGGCGTCCAGACCTAGACAGGAGGATGATTGGGGTGCTCATCCAAAGTCTTGGGCTCAAAAGCTTGTGCGCAAGGCAGCGGGAGGTGGCAATGACTTAGTTTTACAGAAGTGGACGCCATCCCATTTCAAACCACCAACCTGAAGGACCAGGAGAATGAGTTTGTCTGACCTCTCACCATTGACCAACCTGGTAGGGGTAGCTCTCAAGATGCTCGGAGGCATCACCCAGTATAGCTTAATGGGGCAAAGAGTTACGCAAACCGTCGCACCACGTTAAGGTCCAGTCTCGTTGCGAATGGCTAATGTGACCTACCCGCAAAACGTGCCCACGAGCTGAGACTAGTGACGAAAAACACGTACCCTAGCCCTAATGCACTGAGACCCGACGAGAAAAAAATGACTGACCGGTACACGTGTTGTTACCAGCGCTAGTGTCCTGAGGAAAACTCAGTTAGTGTCAGTGTGGCTACGTGCGGTAACTACTGCAGTGGTCTGAGAAGGGTTCACAGCGATTCCCTACCGTTAGACATCAAATTCCTGGGGACGGCTGGGTTGTTCCTTGCACAGTCTGATTTGCCGTATGGTTATTGTATGTCTGAGGTGAGGCGGATGAATTATGCGCAAGTTTGGGGATCTCCGCAGGCTCCGCACCTGAAAGTATGCCCGATCTGGCTTTCATACTTACGTAGACAGCCACCTGTGCACAGGGGATTCAGTTCACTGAACGGTCCTGACCAGGGGAGATTAGTGTACGGAGGGAAACTATCAGAAAATTTTTCAGATGAATTTGGTGTTATCGTAATCCACTTTTCACAGCATGGCCCTCTGTGACCACCTAAAAGCTTTCTTCTTTCAGGGCCCCCCAGAAATTCTGTATGGCCTCCAGGGGGCCATATGGCTCCCGTTGAAAATGACTAGTTCACGTTAATCAATAATTAAATAAATACCCTCGATTTCTCGGCGTTGCGAATCTGTGTCCGCATCGGAACAGTACACCACATACTCACTTATGGTTCTGTTTGCTGGCAGATAAAACTGTGTGCTGGTGGTAAAATTATTGCAGGGTTCACGAAACCGACTGTTCAGCTTGCACTCGCATGTCGTTTAATAAACAACTGAAAAAGTGCACCTCAGTAAGTGGAGTCAGCATGTCTTCAGGTAGTTATGTGTTACATGACAACCAAAGTCTATGTGTCAGGTTCATACCGGTACAACTGGTCATTGTGTTCCAAACCATTGTTAAGCGTTCTAGAGAGAGGAATCTCCATTATCTATCTGTGATAAAGCTTTTGGTATACAGCTGCCTGACTATTCAATGACATGTCGTTACCAGCCAGTTGGAGAATTTAAGTGGCTTTGTTACCACATTTGTAGGAGTTAGTGAACTGCATAGTCGGTGCTGTGGCTGAACTGGTAGATATTCACACCTGTTAATATTAGGAGAATTTCTATTTGACGTTCAGTTTTATGAACGATCTTAGTTGTCATTTTTCATTTGTTGACAGTGGTTTAAACTCACCACTCCTTTAATCCGATTGGCGAACATAGGTCGTTAGTAATGGACGCTCAGCTTATGTGTCAGTTTCAGTAACATTATTTGCAAAAATATATCCGAGCGGATTTTATTCCCATAAATTTTTATTTAATTAGGTAAGGGAAATGTTTAGTTGACATGCATTTTTCTAGTAGTTCTCACTTACTTGGTTTACCCTCCATCCTATCGTCCGTTACGTGTCCCCTGTTTAAACACTCCATTCCGGTTCTCCGATTGCCCAGCACCTGTCCTTGTGAATGGATGTTCACCCTACCCTTTGGGTCCCGTAACGCCATTTCCAAGGATATATCTGATTCGCTGTTCATTTCACGACTGCTCATTCGCTTGTTACATTTAGCATTTTCCTTGTTGGGTTGACACTAACGTATGTTAGTAGTTTCCTTTTAAAACCTTTTCGAAACTGTATAACCTAGTGTGAATTAATGCGTACGTCTTTTCCTGTCTCCTCTTTGGTGTTCTTTTTGCTGTCATAGGACGCGAACAACCGGCGGCGACACAACCGTTATTTGTTTCGCTGAGTACCTGACTCGCCAACATGGAAGCACCAAGCAGTTATCCGTCGTGTCCGTGTACTATTCCAAGGAACCACAGAGATTTTCTTTGTGGACGTATTTCTTATCCGTCTGACTCTCAATCAACACCACATGTCTACCCTTGCTAACGCAACGATGTAACTACCACAATGTGGTCACCACCGACCCACAAAGGATAAGTTATCTTTCACCCATTCTGACCACCCGTCACTGTGACACAACCTTTGTATCGAAAACATCAAGCTAGGTTGATGGAAAATTGGTGTTGCCCATCAGAAAACACTGCACAACCACGACGCGTTTCGATGTAATTTCATCTCATCTGGTGGAGACAGCAGGCCTCGATCCCGCAACCATTGGAATAGTAGCCGAAACCACTACCACTTTGGCTACCGGGCCAAAAGCGTTGCCCACCGTGACCCAGTAGCCAAAGGGGTAGTAGTGTGGGCTGCTATTCCAATGGTCGTGGGTTCCAATCCTACTGTCTCCCCCTGATACGGTCCCAGTGATCGAAGTGACTAAGGTTCATTTCAATGTGAATCGCAACCCATTACATTGAGATTGCGTGTCGCAATCCAATCACACAACGTGTAGTCCAAACTTGACCCTCCAATTAGTCATTTCCGTTGTGACAAAAAGCGTTGCTCATCGTGACCAGGTAGCCAAAGGGGTAGTAGTGTGGGCTGCTATTCCAATGGTTGTGGGTTCAAATCCTGCTGTCTCCACCTGATGAGATGAAATTACATCGAAACGCGTCGTGGCTGTGCAGTGTTTTCGGGTGGGCAATACCCAATTTCCATCTACTTTGAATACGGTCCCAGTGATCGAAGTGATTAAGGTTCGTTTCAATATGGATCACAGTCCATTACATTGAGATTGCGTGTCGCAATCCAATCACACAACGTGTAGTCCAAACTTGACCCTTCAATCAAGCTAGCTTATGTGGCAGTGTTCCACCAGTCTGTATTTCAAACAGACATAAGAAAGGGCCTTTTATAAACTTAATGGTGCGAAAACGCGTTTAACTGACATTTTAAATTTGGGCAACAGCTAAATGCATTAACTGTTCGTCCAATTACCGAGAGCACTTCATTTTTGTTTGAATGAACGTCTTCTGAGATTTTCTATATAGAGGGTAAATTTCAGTCTTCTGCCCTTAATTCCTGAATGCTGGCTGTGAGAGCGCAACATATACGTCTATTTATTGGTTTGTAGCCATATACATCCACATCTTTCACTGGCAGCTTTGCATCCATAGAAAATATCCGCTTTGACCATGTTAAATCCTCCACAACAAAGCACTTAGTTGCGTTCACACAACAAATTGTGTTCTCTTATTTAACTACCTACTGAACAAGTTTCAAGGTGGAAAATCAGTAAGTTAACATAACATGATTATTTCTTGCTGAAAATGAAGCAACAAACTTTTATGTTAAGGAAATTATTCTTTTCGCGTCTATTTTGTGAATTTGAATTTTCGCGCTACAGACTGGTGGAACGCTACCAGGTTATGCGCTCGATGAACTACACATTGCGCCCTTAGTGGCTTAAGGCGAGCGCTATATGGTCCGGTCGATCCGCTTTTGTCGGCAGTTGCTCCGAGCGATCGAACTTCCTTAGTCCTTGTTCAAATTGGGCACTGTAGAAAGCGTGACCTTTCTGCCCACGCCCCTAATTTTGGGGACAAGTTGGACTAAGAAACCCTTAGTGTTTGTTTACATCCTGTACAAAGCATGACTTGGTCGCACTACCTCAGTCACGTCGGGATTTATACCACAGCAGCTTAAAGTGCTGCTTTGCAGATTGGTTACAGACACCTCGAAGTCCCTCTTCCTAAGCCGCCCATTTTTCTCGGATAAGATGTCGATCTCAGGCTAACTCATTCAAATATCACCGCTCTTCTGTTGCGAATAGCTCTTGGACTCATTGTACATCAGTTGCTGTGGTTGCACCTCTTCCGTGAGTACATCTAATATACGTACATTCGTGACGTCTGGATACCGACGCGACACCAATCAAATGCCCCTAGAAGGTGGCCGTTGCTTCATGTACATCCGGCTTAGCCGTGTGGAACCTACATTTGGTACAGTTTCAAGCTTCGTAAACACTTGTGCTATAGTGCAGCGTAGGTAGAAATCGCAGGTCTTTCAACGACTGCAACATGCAGTTCAATGGAATTATACCTGTACTTTCCAAATGAATACTTTCTGTCGACAGCAGTCGAGAGACCTTAGAGCGAAAGCCAACTGATATTGTTATGAATTAGTTAAATAGACTTTACTAGCTTTCGCACCTCACAAAACGGGTCAGCAAGCCTCCGCAGTGGTGGTCCACCGTCATCTACAGTAGGCCTTCAATCGATCTACAGTATTTCCGAAATCTAGGTGGTTGTCTGGGTGGATCCAACTGGCTGGTTTAAGTACAACTGAAATGTGAGTCCTACCGTTTTACCCAGTGGGGTGAATCCAGGATTCAAGGTGTTGTTCGCGCCAGTCACTCAGACTCGGTTGTCATGGTAACGTACGTCCACAGTCCAATCATTGTCTGACCCGGAAGTCGGGTAGACAGTGGTTCTGATACCGACTGCGCATTTGCACTGAGTGCCTCCAACAGCTCGGAACTCGTGTCCCACTTATTAGTCTTGACAAGTGCAGCAGTTGCACCAGTTGCGCCACCAACGTCGTGTGCTGCAGCATATGTGCGTATGCCTGCGCATATGTGTGTACGTATGCATATGCGTGTGTGTGTATATACGTGCGTGTGTGTGGGTATGGGTGAATTAGCGCCACCTCCACCAAAAGAGGCCAAACGGTGCATACCTGAGCGACGTTGGTGCCACGGTGGCCAATGGAACCTATTGAGCCATCGTTGGAGAGGGCACATGCGGAGGGCTAATCTTTCGGTGCGTCCAGCGCGAGCTGTCTTGGTCTACCACGGAGTTAGATGGAAAAACGATTAGAGTCAATTTAAACGTTACGCTTTGCAAACCAAGCTGGATGTCTTGCAAATCAGACTGGAAACAGTCCACTTTTCAAAAGAACCTCAGCAATCTACCCACAGGGAAGAAAGAAAAAGGCGGCTGGACGATGTTCTAGCCACCCTTGTGGTCAGACTAATGCAACCCGAGCGCTAGTGTGAGCCCTTCTTTTGATTGTGAGTACCGTTCACCTCGATCAAAGGCGGTGATCTAGTTTTCCCTGTCTCCTCATCCACCCTAGTGTATTGTGTGTGAGCCGGTGCATCTGCCCGACTATTGAGATCCTGTCCAAAGCACCTTTCCAGCAGAATCATCGGTTGAGTGCGCGACTACTTGCTACCGCAGAAGCAGTATACATAAGGTTAACAAATCCAAACTTATGCATCCAAACGAAACATGTCCAATCGGTACAGCTCTCATGGCCGTCATTCAAGCGCGGAGACCCAGACCTAACCCAGCAATCCCACGTGCCATCCATCATATGATCGCCAGACGCATATCAATAAACTCGATTCGAATACTTTTGATCAATTGTTACGCTTTGTACCCACAAGCGATTTGTCAGGTTTGTTACCGTTTATTTCTGTGCTGAGCCTGATGACGAATAAATCGAAAACAAATGTTGCTCTGAAATCACTGCTTGCGTTTCTCGTTGGGAAAGTGAGATTCTTGAGAGCGAAATCAACCCCATCTGCGAAGGATGCAGGCCAGCTCAAGAAGAGGGACTTGCGTGAAGCTTATCCCGCCCACAGTGAGAGGTTGCATGGTGACGCTGATTGTAGCAATAAACAACCCAGGCGTTGTTCAGTCAATTAGCAGCGAAAGGTGTCTGCAATGGTGCAAAGTTCTATGTTCATCGGAAAACTCGTGACCAGAGTCCATTTACCGGAAGATCTAAAGCCTCTGTCACCCTACTTGATGCTAAACCCAGCAGCAAACTTGTTTTCGGAGTGAAGGTGACGGCACCTGATCAGACGCCACGTAGGGTCGTTCAAGGGAGCGACGGAGTGGCACTGCATCAGGACCGTACGAATTGCGTACCCAATGTGACAATGAATTTAGCAAAAACAGCAACGCAACGGCCATTCAGCAACTGAATGTCGAAAACTGGTTTTCTGTCAGTTTTAACATGTAGGAACAAGGTGACAGAAACTTCAGTGGATCCGTTGAGCCGAGGATCCTCCTTAAATCCTCCGGCATGTGGATTCTGCGCTTGTCCATGATCTGCCATGCGCCGTTCATCTACACCCTGCAGCGTATAACGCGTCAGGAGTCCTTCGACCAACATTGAGAACTTTGCATTACGTTGATAATTATGTGAACGACGTCTTGGTTATTCATTGCCACAGAATCACCATGCAACCTCCGACTGCGGGCGGGATGAGCTTCATGCAAGTCCCGCTTCTTGAGCTTGCCTGCATCCTTCGCAGAGGGGGTTGATGTCGCTAATAAGAATCTCATTTTCCAATAGTCGCGCAGATGCACTGTCACACAAACGATACCCGATACAGGGGAAAACTAGGTCACCGCCTCTGATCCAGGTGAACGGCACTCACAATCAAAAGAAGGGCTCGCACTAGCGCTCGCTATTTGCCCAATCCCGGTTGCATTAGCCTAAGGGTCATTAAACAGCAGCCCGCGGGCCGGATCCTGCACGAGCAGTCAGCTGATCCGGCCCGTTGACAGCGTCTGATTTCGCTTAGTAAAGCGTAGGTAACACGAGACGTGATACCATTTACATTTGCCACTGTATGTCGTGTTGTCCTTGACCTTATACTATTTGGACACTAGCATAAACCAGTTTAGGGTCGTTGCATGTGACACCCTACTACCGCACTATTAGTGACCCCACATCGTAGTAATATCGATGTAAATGATCACGCATGAAATTCATTCATCCGTGCATTCTACCGTGTTTCTGTTTACCTCACACCGCTGTGCCGCAATTTTCTTTGGTCAGTTCCCCTAAAGCACTTGTCATACAATACGCCGCCTATTAAGAAGTCATTAGCTTATGCATGTGTCACTTTAAAGCCATATTTGACAGCTATTTGGAACGAAGTGCAACTTATTAGTACGGAACTACGCTGGACGTTTGGCTAGATACACTTGCTGACATGGCAAGGAGCCGACCTCAGTGGCTTTCCTGCTGTGAGTTCCTTTGTCCTTCCCCATCCTTTTTAGCCTCCCCTCCCAACCAAGATCTCATTTCGTAGCGTAATATAATTTACATAAGAATTTTTCTTGTTGCCCAGTAGCCGGCTGGTAGCTCACCGGAACGATGCCCATCCGTTGCTGATAGCTCAGCTGGCATTCAACTGTTGTATTTATTTTTCTTTTATGTATTGCGGCATAGTAGCTGTTTTTCCCACCTCTAGCTAACGTGCATAATGATGATGATAATGATAGACGCGAAAATTCTTGGGTTGGTTTATTATGGTATTGCTAAATGTATGATATATCACCGGTTTCCAGTACAAGCATTGTTTGTTGATTTCGCTCTGGTGGAAACGCGTTATTCAGACGTGTTGCGGCTTACATAGTACTGTGTTCAAAAAAATCGCTCATGAAATAGCGCGCCAACCGGTAGAGGGAGAGCGCTGCGGCCACTGAGGACACGCTAACTAGCGTCACAACGAAAGGCGGGAAATGATAGTTCATTGCCTAAACAAGCCTCTGTGGTCACAGTAGCCACAGCGCGCTACCTCCGCCGGTTGGTGCGCTACCACAATAGTTCTGTTTCTTTTTGAACACAGTAGTATAGGTGTGCTGCAAAAATTCTTAAGTGATGTCTTATGCTATCGCAGGTATCAATGAATGTTACGTGCACCAGTGGTGTTAGAGGGGGAATACTACATCAGGTACGCTTACGTAAACGTTAAACGTTTCTTAATTTGTTTTTCTGGGCTCATTTACTGACGTTAACGTGTCATTTGGTTAACACGATTGGCTGTTTAGAGACGTTGTTTTTGCGTTCAGATCGCAATCCTAGTCCGACGCTAATGCTATCACTTCACCTTCTGTGTGTGCATCAGATGGGTTCCTTAGTTGTTCGGTCCTTGTTGGTTTTGCCTGTTGGCGCTGTGTCAGCGCCCTGGTTGGTATCTTCACTCGGAGGTGCTGAACAATCATGGTCATTTCAGTCGAGCAGAGACAGGCCCCCCTCAGCAACAGCAAACACAGTTTGCAAAACCACAGCGGCAGTTACTTGAGTTGCTATCACAAAAGTTGAACCTTAAGACAGAATCTTCAGAACCGCCTGTACGACCTTCCGTGGACCCCATTTCAGCATCGATTTCAACGGATTGATTGATGTCAAGTTCCAATCGTAGTTTTATAATATAAAGATGTCTTTCCTTTGGAAGTGTCCGATCTGGATGACGCCTGGAATGTCAGTCTGTTGTTGAGGGAACTAAGAGCAGTTGAGCCAGTAGCGTAGCAACTGTTTTTGTCCCCCCCCCCGGGGCTATCGGTTAGCGGTCTACAATTGAATTTTCCTATTTGCGTTAACAAGAACATTTCTTGTTAGATTTCTCCGTGCATTGGAACTATTTCGTGAAAACTATAATAGTATTCCCTTTCTAGCCATTACGTTTTCCATCAGTATCCGCTTCCACTCTCTGAGTACATGTTCGCAAAGCTGAACGGAGGCAAGTAATTTGCTACTTTTGATCTTGCAGATGCCTAATTGGATTTAGAAGTTGAACCTGAAGGCAGTAAGCTTCTAACAATCAACGAGCATCCCGGTCTCTACCAGCACAACCGTTTGCCATTTGGAGTCAAAACTGCACCGGCAATCTTTCAGCAATTCATGGATGTCATGCTGACAGGTGTAACTGGAGCGGCAGCCAACCTGGATGACGTCATCATAATGAGCTCGACGCAAAATGAATTATTTCATCGATTGGATGACGTGTTGCTGAGAATCAATCATGAGAATCAATCATATTTCCTTGCAAGCTGAGGTTCAGGGCATTTATTTCTCCGACGAGATCCGTAAGGTATGCTACTTTGGAAATAAATACTTTGTCTTTTAGCATGAGGTGTAACGCGTTCCCCTTACTCTTATGCAGCTCCTTCCTTTCAAGAAATATTGCGATTTCTTCTCAAAGCTCTAGCACTCGGTGCAACACCCTGCCTCGTGATAACCAACGCACTTTTGTGTGCAATAACAGCACGTTAAATTTGTTTAAAAAATCATTGCACGACTCTTTGAAAACTCTTGTATACGTCGCACTACCGCGGATGAGAGCTACTATTTTCACAACGTTGGTCAACGCGTCCGGAAAAGCAGGTGGAAGTGTTTTCAATGCTAAAGCATAACGATGGATGATGTAGTGACTAAAGGTAGCGTGCGGAGCAACTTGTTTGCCTAAAGTTTGGAATCCGGAACGAACGCCCAACATTTATGGCGCTCCGTCTGTACAGACACACACCAACTTCGATCACTGTAGCTCAGCGTTATCAATTCCTGTACTTTTCGAACGCAAGCAAATGATGATGAATCTAAAAAGTATTTTCAGAACTGTCTAGAATATTGATACTTCGAGCAGTCATCCGTTTTCGACACTTCCCCTATACAATTTGGTCAGTCTTCCTTGCGCACATATTTTATATTCTTTTTCACTTCACTGTTGACCACGAATGGGTCGAGCTCCTGAAGTGACGGATTTAAGGTTCCAACGCAAATAATTACACCCATATAAGGCGCATTGTCATTGGTTCCCTGGCGGTAAAAAAGTGCTATATGCAAAAACTAGTTGATGGTACGGGACAGGTGGCTTGACTATATACACGGAAAAACAGCCCTCTTATATGGTCAGCTGAGTATTGGGAAGCGGCATGTGAGGAAACCAAAGTTACGTTACCAGGCCATGATCAAATTGGGCCTCTGACGTTCTAATCTTGGTTGCAGGTCATGAGAATCGAAGGCGGTTGATCGGCATGCATGGCGCGATCTGATCACGAAGGCAGTTGCCAAGATGCAGGAGAAAGACCTCATGCATGCGTAGAAGAAGTGGCAGGCGCCGAAGGTGGTGGTAGGTTTGCTAAATTGGCTCATTATTGCCTGAGTGTACTATTTTCCATTAACTTTCACACGTCGCTCAAGCTAATTTTATCTAACTTTGATAACGTATGCGCGATTGTGACAATTTCTTTAAACACTTTCTGACGTTTTGTAACTATAGTGGATTTTCTTGGCAACCAATTTATTGCAAATGCTCATTAATTAAAGAGTTAGGTCGACATATCCGTATGCATTATTCCATTTGTTTTATTTGATATTGTCATTTCAAGTGACTAGCTGTTGCTTGCTATCCCGGTGTGGCTGCGTTTGATGTGCATGTTGACAAGGTGCCTACCTGTCTATTACCCACTATCTCGTCCATACTGGCTCCAGGAGACAGTTGGTCGTTGCTGGAGGGGACGGGGTGCACGGTCCTCCTGGTCGTGCTAGGCCGGAAGGGTGGTTCCATGCACTCAGTGTGGAGCGGACTACGGTCCAACCACTGCCTTGTGTGTTTGATTCCCCAAATACAGCGTGCTTGTGTTTGCCTGTGAAGGAGTGTGGCAGGCTCCGTTGATGAAACGTGGTTCCCATCCACATGCCTCCTGGTTTTATTCCTTGGGGTTAACAATGGATATGGGGTGTGTGATTGGAGCTGTGGGTGATGCAGCGCAAGACACCCATGGTCCCTCTGTAGGCGCAGGCGTCCTGTGACTGGCCATAGTGACATGCAAATCCGAAACCGGATGCCGCCAGCCATATATATCAAATATTTAGGCGAGTCAATGCAGGTGACATTGTCGTAAATACTTGCGGATAAACGCAGTATTCTCGATATTAAAAACCATCAAGTTAATTCATGTAACTGTGATGGCTTCTCGTCAAAAACAACTATAGATGAATGTGAGTAACCAAACCCCTAATGATCAATCGAGTCCAATTTGTCCTACCTGCCTTGGTTATGCGACCCCAAACCCAATGTTTTGGTGCACTTTGAAATGCTTGCTGTGTTTCCGATTCAAAGCGTCCTAAGACCTTTTCGTGTGTGATTCCTAATCAAACATGAACAGATGTCAGTGGCTTCTCATGTGTTGCATTCTTTCATTCCAAAGCATTCTTGCATGATAGGTTCCCAGCACCACTCTGTATCGATACGTTGTGAGCACTAACCGTTCGTTTTCACACTACTAACTTGTAAAAATTCGCTCGCTACTTTACCTGGTCGGTTGACCTATGCTACAATATTAATGTTCAGTCGACTCTGTACTTCGATCCGGCGAACGACGGCCTGACACAAAAGAACCGATAGACGCGGGAGCCGATAAAGGCGTCATGTACAGTGGCTACTGACTAGTTACTGATGGCTAAGCAATAGTGAATAGGCAGCTAGTTACATGTTTTATACAAATGATTTGGTTAGCAAGCTTGTTTAGCGACTGGTTGATGACTCAATACTCGTAGTAATATTTACCCCGTAAAATGCCACTTTACTCCTTTGAGGGTAATTACCCCCCAGGTTAGGAACCCCTTGGTTTAGACGCACCATCGGAGGCTAAGATCCGGAACGCGATCACAGCTCCTAATCGTTTTCGAGCTGCCGAAACAGATTCCTTTGTACCCGCACTATTTAAGGATGGAGGTGAGATCCTCTGTAAAACACGGATCTCCCTGTTCAAACAAATGTAGAAGAACCATACCAGCTAACTGGATTGAATCGATTATAGTGGCAATATACAAGATGGGAAGTCGCGTGGACTATACAAACCACAGGGGTATTAGCTTAACCTCGGCAGTGAGAAAATTGCTGGCCTCAATTCTCGTTCCCCGACTCACATCGGGACGGGACTCCCGGATTAGGGAACAGCAAGCAGGTTTCTGCCCAATACTGGGCTGTACAGACCATATATTCACTCTGTGCTAGAATGGCGCCACACGTACCGCAGACAGACAATAGCTGTGTTCCTCGATGTCAATACTGCGCGCGACTCAGGCGATTGATCAATTATGTTCGAAATACTTGCACGGAAAGGTGTCCCCATGAAGTATCTGAACATTGAACGTGCTCTGTACTCGAACACTACAGGCCGCGTCAGGGCCTACGGTGATTTGTCGGATGCCACTCCGACAACAAGTGGCGTTCGTCAGGTTGTCAAACTTTCCCATTTTTGTTCAATTTTGTCACGGACTACAACATGGAGTGTTCCATTGCGGTATCTCACAATATAAGTGCTAAGGTATTGTCTGGTAAGAAACCAGTTCACCTTGATTATGCAGACGATATTATCTTGCTGTTCAACGATGTTGGGGCAGCCAGGTCAACGCCGAGTATCCTCTCAAGAGTAGTCCAGTCATTTGACTTACGCTTTGCACCTTCAAAGCGCAGTGTTGTTGCAGATCCACAGCCAATTGAATACCTCTTGACTCTTGATAGCGAGGAACTCGAGGTAGTCGACCATTTCACTTACCTTGGAAGCTGCATCAAAAACAATAGGCAGATAACAACTGCAGTCAGCTCACGTAATGCGAAAGCCAGAACTGTCTTTTTGAATCTGCGATATCTTTGGCGTCAGAAAGGGGTTTCTCTCGGTTGGAAAGACCTCGTTTACAAGGCCACAGTGAGGGTCGTCCTACTCCATAGGAGCTAGACTTGGCCGCTTCGGTATGAGGATCTATTCGGTTAAAGGCATCAGGTACGCTGCCACGGATTACCAACGACTCACGGCGAGCGATCCAATTGTTGAACCATCCACTCATGCAACTTTGTGAAGGCATGGATTTGTCGACAACCACAATATCCCACGAAACACGGGGGACCAGTAGGGCCCGGAAGGCCGCGATCAGTCGTCTAACCGAAAGCAAACTCAAAGGCAAACGTCGCCACAAAAAACGGTTAATGCTGACCCGTTAACGGTCGGCACAAACTCCATTCCTACCACAACCTGTGCTAGCTCACTCTTGGTTACAAAAGCACTATCCTGCATGTATACTAATGCACAAGGCCTCATAAGTAAGTTGGTAGAACTCCGTCACCGTTTGGCTTCGGAGCCTCGAGACATCATAATGATCGCCGAAACCTGGCTGAGCGGCGAAATCACAGACGCTGAGATTGCCATACCGGGTATGTCACTTCTCCGGAACGACAGAACAGGCAAGGGCGGTGGCGTGCTCATTTATTTCCGAACGAACCTTCGTTGTGAGCTCATAGACGAGCCCCAGACTTGTGTCACCGACGTCCTTTGGTGCAAACTGTGGTTGGAACGCAACGACGTATGCCTTCTCTCTGTGGTTTACCGACCACCGAAATCCACTCCGGAAAGGGACAACAGACTTATCTCCGCTTTTCGCTCCGCGCTTAATCAGAAGTACAGCCACATCCTCGTTGCAGGAGATTTCAACACCCATGACTTGGAAAATCCAGCATCCGAGACAGAAGTGTTCAAAGCATATTTGCAAGAGCTACTCTCTAGCACCTTCTTGTATAACCACGTCACCGTTCCAACCAGGTTCAGAACAGGAAACAACCCATCGATATTAGATCTAGTGCTCACTAACGAAGAGCTCATGGTCGATGGACTAAAGGTGTGCAGTCCTTTGGGCCGTAGCGACCACGTGACTTTGCAGTTCGATTACATCTGCTACGCCAAATATCCAGCTGCGGAGCTCGAAACGAGACAATCTTTTACCCATTACCACGTTCTGTCTGCTCTAGTTGAGAATACCAGTTGGACGTTTCTAGCTAACTGCACCCCAGAACTAGCCTGGGAGACATTTGCGAACACCATCACGTCACTAGTCATAGAAGCCTCAACACCAAAAGTTTCCCAACATCCCCGCACAGCGAAATCATTCTTGCGAAGCCGGACGCGAAAATGCATGACTCTAAGGGATCGGGCATGGCACACGTATAAAAGCAACCCCAGCGCAGAAAACTGGACGGAATACGTTTCGCACCGTAACTACTGTGTGATTTTGGTTCGCGAAGACAAGAGAACGCATCAGCAGGAGCTAGCCAAACGATTCTGTTCGAACAAAAGCTTCTTTACAAACATGTGAATGGACTTCGCAAGGTGCAACGGGGAATCCCACCACTTAATACGACCAATAGGTATACACATACTGCGAAGGAGGCGGCCAACGCATTACGGGCCCAGTACTCCCCAATCTTCCAAGGTGTAAAAGCCTCGACGTATATGCCGCCACTAGTTACCTCACCGTCCGCTTTATCCAACGTCACGTTCACTGCAGAAATGGTGCTGCAAAAGCTGCTATCCTTGCGTCCACACAGTTCTCCCGGTGCCGATAACATTCACCCGAAAACATTACGGGTAGCTGCCATCCACTTGACCGAACCACTAGCTGCATTTTTTCAGCGCTGTTTCGATGAGAACATCGTACCTTCGAGGTGGAAACAAGGTGTAATAACGCCCATATACAAAGCAGGAAGTCGATCGGATCCTGCCAATTACCGCCCCGTAACGCTTCTGCCTGTGATCGCCAAAGTCATGGAAGCGGTGATAGCAGATGCGTTAATGGGATACTTGGAAAACTACGGCATAATTGCGCCAGAACAGCATGGGTTTCGTCAACATCGTTCATGTACGACGAATCCGCTGATAGATCGTGACAACTGGACCGAGACTGTCGATGAGGGAACAGGAGTCGATGTTGCATTCTTGGACTTTTCGAAAGCCTTCGATCGCCTGGATCATCGAATCCTGCTCATTAAACTCCAACAGTACGGTATCGGAGACCCGTTGTTAGGATGGATCGGTAACTTTCTCTTTGAACGGCAGTTAGAAGTTAGAGTTCGATCATCCTTTTCCGATCAGATTCGAGTGGGATGCGGCGTACCGCAGGGTTCGGTACTTGGGCCTCGTTTGTTCCTGCTTTTCGTTAACGATCTAATAAGAGTTATTACGTCGAAATTCTTACTCTTCGCGGACGACCTCAAGGTTTGGCGGGCGATAAAACGATCGGACGACCATGAAGTCCTACAGCGTGACTTGAATGAGGCCTGGAATTGGTCGGTGAGAAACGCCCTGCCGTTTAATGTGAACAAATGTCGCGTTGTTCATATCCGCCATCGACAAGTCCACGTCTACAAGCTTGGGGCACACGATCTGAAGACCACCACTCAGGAACGCGACTTGGGTGTGCTGGTACAGGAAGACCTCGGGTGTTCCAAACAGTCAGATTCCGCTTCTAAAAGGGGCAACCAGCACGTTGGACTCCTGCGAAGAGCATTCGGAATTTTGGATCCATCCATCTTCTCTTTGATGCTGAATGCCTACGTGCGTCCTCACGTCGAATATGCAATCCAGGCCTGGCAACCCTGGCTAAAACGTGACCTTGCAGCGCTTGAGACCCCACAGCGTCGAGCAACGAAAATCGTCAAGAGCTTGCGCCACACTCCTTACCAGGAACGACTGGAGATACTCGGAGTGTTCAGCGGACGGTACCGGCGACTTCGTGGAGACCTCATACTAGTGTACCAGATATTGAGCGATCCCAGTCACGTATGCCGCCACCTCTTGAAGCTCAGCCCGAACACTAACCTTCGCGGTAACAGTTTAAAGCTGAGCCAACAGTACAGTCGTCTAGACTGTCGGAGAACCTATTACTCCCTCCGGGTCTGCGGGCCCTGGAACGCCCTTCCAAACTCAGTTGTTTGTGCCCCCACATTAGATACGTTTAAAAAACGATTGGACGTCGCACTGAGCGCCCTGTGCTTTGTTTTATGAACGAAAACGCTTGTATATATTTAGGCTGACCAGCCTCTTTGGATTTACACCCCAAATTTACGGTCGTAAATCTGTGCGAACCAGTGAGTACTCCATTTTTATTTGCTACCATCACCAACGATAACAATTTCTTAGCCAGTTTTGCGTCGCACCACTTTATCCCCCTAAAACTGTTATACTTCTATCTTTTATCTCACTGACGCTCCTTACTTCAACCACTTATGTGGTTTGCCAATTTGTTAGTAGTTCTATTGCCAACCTGCGGGACTCGTTAAGTGAATGTTTTTTTACCCGTCATATACCATTGTTCCATTGTTCCATCTGAAGTGTCTCCAAGCCTTTAATCATCGCTGCCTGCGGAGCATCGCTGGGGTCGGATGGCACCAATTTCTCCGCAGCGATGATGTAGTTGCGGCTTCCAGCCCACCGACTCTCGCGTTGTACTTTATCTGCGCGGCGGAAGTGTGGATAGAAAAAGAGGAATGGAGGCCAGTCGATGACTTGATCAAGAGGATTCAAGTCTCTCACTTCGAATTTGGTGCCGGTTAGTTTCTCCCGACTACCAGGCTAGGGTCCGAAAGACGATGAGCACGTTTGGTTGGATACACTGGTTGGCATGGAGAGGAGCCGACCCAATGACGTTTGTGTTGTTTCTTTTTCCCTCCCCATCCCGCTTATCTTTCGCCTCCAACCACGATATCAGTCTTGGGGCACAATATGTTACTAAGCGGTATACCATAATGTTTTTTAATTTTGTACCTCGTTTTCTTTATATAATTTTCTGTATTGAGGGACAATGGTTAAAGTGCGTTCGTCACCTTCAGAGAATGTGTAATGACGTTGATGAGTACCCTGTTTTCAAACACCGTATCCATTTCTGTTGCGCAAGAGATGAAATGTGTCTATTACCTTCAGCTAGCGTGTACTGATGATGATGGGTACATAAAGCTTATACTGAATTGAAAACAATGTGTAGATTAGACATCTCGATCCCTTGATTTACCTATCCCATCTTTGTGTATTAGATTGAATATGAACCACTGAAAACAAGCCTGTTCGCCACATCTCACTTTTGTATGCATTCTCTCTGGAATAATTTCACCAGAGGTTGTTTCTACCGAGATGTAAAAATTTGGGAAATTATTCACCAGTACTCACGTGAACAATTTGTCGTGGTTACTATCTTCCACCCTGGGTTTTCGTCTCTTTCGATAGAGTCTACCTTGTTTGCCTACATGCGCTCGTCCTTCTCATTCCTATCTACTTTACCATTGTGAATCCTTCTCAGTCAGGCGACCAACAATTCTTGTCGCTCACCATCAAACAACTTGCCCTGCACGTCACCGGCTTACACAACTGGTCTACACTTGCTGCCCTACTCGCGCTGTTTTACGGACAGACACAACACACAAAACACGGCCAGCCAGCCAGTCATCTGACCTTGACCTGACGATCGGCGAGTGAAATTTAACCGACGGCGAGTAGCCTTCAACTCGCAAACCGGCCAGCGGCCATTCGACTACCATGGTCACAGAAGCTGCACCCCGAAATGGAGTCTTTTGTGCTACTCGAGAATGTGCAAAAGTCGGGACTGCATGTTCTCAGTGTACCAGCCATTGTCATTTGAAATTCGCCAGTGGGTGTAGAAACCAAGAAAAGAAGTATTACTTTATACCACGGGGCACCAAACCCCTTTCACGAGCCGAACAACCACCGAAATAACCAGCGCGAATGCTGTTAGATTTCCGCACAATACTGGCAAACCAAAAAGAAAGCTCTGAACAGACGAAGTTATGCATTCCCTGTTTAAAATAAGTGGGTATCGTGTGATGCATAAAGTACAAAAACAAGCATATGTATTAACTAAAAATTGTCAACTAGGTGATATTAGTGAAAAGATGATTGCCTCAGACGTTGACTGCACATATCCGAGTGCCGCAAACTGAATGGCAACCCAGATTAGTAAGGTAAGCGAAACTGGAGTTTGGCTTTCGAATATCATCAGTGTTATGTTTAGAATGGCCACATCTAATCAAGAGAATTGTTTGCAAATGTTCATCATCATTCATAATACACGTAGCTAAAGATGGTAAACACAGCTATTGTGCCGCAATACACAAGAAAAAAAAACATGCAACAGAGGCACACCGGCTGAGTCACTAGTAACGGACGGACGTCGTTCCGGAGAGCTAACAGTCGGCTATTGTGCAGCAAAAATTTTATTATGAGTAAGGATGACATCGTGATGGTAGAGAATTAAGCGGGAGGGAGAAAGACAAAGAAACAACACAAACGCCATTGAGGTCGACTCCTAGTCATGTCAACTAGTGTATTCAGCCAAACGTGTTCATCGTCTTTTGGGCCCCGACCAGGCAGACGAGAGGCTCCAACCGAGGTCAATGTCGAAGTAAGGAGCTTCATTGCCCTCGACCAAGTCAACGCTGGACCACCCCTCCTCTTCTTCCATCTACACCCCCGGCGCACAAACAACGCACGTCACAGAAGTCGGTGGGCTGGCATGCGCAATACGTGGCCCGGCCATCAGAGCCTGGTGTGTGAAATAACGGTACAATAAGCAAGACGTCGAACACGCTCATTGCTCAAACGGTGTTCCCACAAAATATGAGCCAAACCGTGGAGGCACCGGTGGTCGAGCTTAACTAGCCTCTTTAGTCTGTCGATCTAATGGGATAGGTTTCCCAACCGTACATTAAGGTCGGACGTACGGCTGCACTGTACACTCAACCCCTCAGGGAGTGTGATGTCACACCGGCGCCGCAGATGGCGAAGGTTAGCAAAAGAGCTTCGAGCTTCTGTTATACGGTTCGTGAGCTGGTCTTCAATTCCACCGGCGCGGACACAACTGCATAAGTAGTTGAACTGCTGAACCACTTCTAGCTGATCCCCAACAAGGGTCAGCGCAGGAGGTTGGTCCATGCCAATCTTGGAGGAGAGCTTTGCAATTCGAGGGTGCAAAATAAAGCCCGAAAAGGCTGACTACTAGTGCTAATATGTCCAGTGCAGTTTGGCACGTTCATGAGCTGTCTCTAACCATCGACCTATCTGGTATGAGTGACTCTTAAGGTGCCAGAAGCAAAATCCGCAAGCAACACCCAGCACAGCTCAATGGATTACTGAGGCAGGCAAACCGTCGCACCACGTTAAGGTCTAGCCTCTGCGATGGTAGATATTCATCAGTCTCATTCGATTAGTTGCCTTCACATCTGGTTTGTCACGGGCACTCTGCACCCTTCGCAGTCTCGACAGTTGGCACATATATGACGCCTTGAGATGCCTTTCCTTACACCTTTCGTGGACATCACGGGCTCGAAAACTGTGACTCAAGCCACTGACATGCCTGTCACGACAGGTGGCATTCGTACCTGTCACTATGTCACAAGGAGGCTTGCTTATGTCGCTCGAATAAATGGTAAGGACAGAAGCACGGAGGTCATGAAGCCTTGCGCCGTTACTTTGTGAACAAGAGAATTGCGTAGGTCATCCACAGATTAACGTGCAAACAGGTGAATGAGGTTAGACAGGCGTTCAGGATAAGGGAGTGTCAAACGTTACCGAGCCTAGCGTGCGAAGTGCGGCATAGCGGTCCCGGTGAATGGGTAGCACACTGATCAACGTTCATACTGTCAAAAATGATAAGAGAAATAAAGGGGTCAAACATGGCTTGGGAGCGGCGGTGATATTCTATGAACGTGTTCAAACAGTGGGGTCATGTAAGGACATGATTAGAAGTGCAGTGATGCGAAGGCCGTAAACACAGGATGAGCATGTGAATTATCTGGGTGCACTAATTCGAGTACTGCTGGCGGGTCGGATGGACTAACTCTTGCGTTAATACCATTGTTAGGCGGCCTCAACGGATGAATGCCGAGACACAAGTTCAAGACACGAAGCGGGTCTGCGGCAGGCCACACGGAAAGCTGATGAAATCAGTCGTCATCCAACACACAGGTTACTATGTGATCCAGAGCAGTTGATGCATTCAGTACGTTATTATAGCATGGGTTGTTATGCGGAGGGCGTGAGCTCGGCTGCGGCCAAATACCTAGAGTCCGCGAGCACGTGTGGAGGTGGTAGACCGATGAATACCGATCACCGAAGCAGCTTACTGTCGGACTTGAAGGCAGAGATGAGGACGTTTGACCTATAAATATAACCATGCTCTGACCTTAGTAAACTCCTTCCTGGCAAGTTTGGCATTCTGCTTCCCCCTTGATGGGTTGGAAGCAGTACCAAGCAGTGGACAGAAGCAGGGCAGCGCCATAACAGCCAGATTCACTTTGGTTCTCTCTCGAAGGTACGACGGTTCCCCTCATAAAATGTGCACTAGCATTAGTGCAAGAATACAACACTCTAATCGGCGAAACTGTACTTCGTTAGGAGCGACAGTAGCACGGCTTGCACCTCATCCATCTCCCCCAGTTGCTACTTCGAAATCAAAGAAAAAGGTCAGGTGTTCACACTGTCTAGCAGTAACGGAAACCTTGGGAACCCCGAACCGACCAGCCATCGTGAATGATCGAAGTATGCCCAGCTACATCGCCCATGTCTTCTTGTTCGATGACTGATGTGACCTCGGTAACACTTAAGCTTCCGAGTAACAAAAAGAAAACGAACTTCACAATAGGCCGATCCACTGATTCAATAGTTGCTGCTCACTGTATACACATTGTGACTACAGTGGTTTCAAACGAAACGGCCACAACAGATGCAACCAGCAGATGTCACCAAAGCCACCGATAGCCGTGCCTCCCACATCACAAAAGATCAGTTGGAAGTACGGTGTCCTGACACTCGTATGCACCAATGTTCTTACGTCCAGTGGAATTTCATTTGTGATCGGAGCAGTTTTCGGGCCAGACCGATTAACTTATTGCGCATCACTAGACATCCGATGCCATACGACCAGTCCCGGCTTTTACGATTAACACGGGGGTCCATTGATGATGAAGCGGTGCTTCTGTCTGCATACCGCCTGCGGAGAGAAGACAGTGGGATACGCAATTTTGGATGTTCAATGGAGCGAACGCCAGCGTGACAAAAATAATTCAATCCACAGAGGCAATAACAGAGGTATTATTTTCGCTCATAGCGGGACCTTTACATTCGGCCGTTGCTGTTCTCGTTGGATTATTTTACACCACAGACTGCAGATTCTATATTTTATCTTAAACACTGAAGCAATTTGTTTTTCTGATCAAGTCTCAACGTCATTGTTGTCCTCCTCAGTCAACCATTTGAAAATGTTACGTGTTACTGCCTTAAATCAGTGCCCTATTGTATACGGCCATAAAGGCAGGAACATTTACAAACGTATTACGGATAAATGTCTTGGAAAAAGTGCAAGCATCGTGCTGGCTGGTAATCTGGCCCCAGTCGTTGTTCCGTCGACAAAGCGCAAGTCCCACTGATAGTTTCCAGTAATATTCGCTCGCTCCTTGGTAAAATCAGTGATATCAATGCCATTATGCAGCGAAATGAATATGTTAATACAGGAATCATTCTGTTACAAGAAAGCTGATTGCATCCTGATGTGGAAAACGGGGTAATTCAACTTGATGGTTATTTTCCCATCAGGTCTGGCCTCCTCGGGAAGCCCCAGTTTCGTGGTGGTGGTATAACTTATGTTATTCAACGTTGGTGCAAAGCAGCCATCATAATATTTACGCACTCAACGATTTCCATAAGCTGCTATTTAGTTGAGTGCAAACCGAAGTTCCTACATGGCTTTCGATCAGTCATCGTTGGAAACGTATACATTGCTCCTGACGCAACTGCACGGGAGTCAAAGCTTTTTGGGGACCAACTTTCTTCAACGCTACTGCTTAATTTGGATTTTTCTAGCTGTATTGTTGTTGACGACTCAGTAGAAAGGATACAACCTTCCTTAAGACACTTGGCATGATACACCTAGTGACTGTTTCGACCAGACAAGGTACCCAATTGGACGCTGTGTTCACAAATATACACAAATAAACGAGTTGTTTGCCATACAAAAGCGGGCTCCTTTAAACAGCTCAGACCATAGTATTTTAAAACTGTGTCCAGCAGGTCTAATTTTTAACGCTGAGCAGACGTTCTTACAAGATTATCAAACGGCGAAATTGCTCCTTGAAAAATATCACGAGGCTCCAGACGATGATTTTTAGCTGATTTTTCCGTCTTCAACGACGAGGGCCTGTTGCTGGAATGTGACCATCTTACGGACTACATCAAATATTGTTTTGAAATGTATTTCCTTTTGAAACGATCTACCTAAGAGCAGATAGATTTTTATCACCATCAATAAATCGACTTCAAAGGATTAAAGAATGTGCCTAGAAGTGCAAGAATGCTACCCGTGTCATAAGCTTAACCACGGTAATTCAATCCGAGATAATAAAAAAATACTGAACCAATTACACCTCTAAGCAGTTCTAGGCAAACATAACTGTCGCGATCTATGGAGGCTTCTGAGGCAGCTCTGTGGTAACAGAGTTTTCAGCCAGAGAGTTGAAGTGGATGTGGATAAACTGAATTCGGAGTTTAGTTCCACCTCACTAAGCTCATCTTCCTTGCCCTCCTTCATTAGCTCAAGTCCAGCCGCGCCCTTCGATCAAAGCAATGTCCACAAGGAACTCAAAAGATTAAAGGCAATCAAAGCTTGTGATCCGGATGCTCTCTCACCATTAGCTTTGAAGGAATTTGCTATTTCTCTCACACTGCCTCTAACAGATCTTCTTACCAAATGCTTCACTACGGGTGTGATCCCGGACATTTGGAGAACGGCCAGTATCACTCCAGTACCAAAAACTGGATCTCAAAAGTATCGCCCAATTGCATATACATCTGCGCTCCCAAAACTTTTCGAAAGACTCTTAATTCCGCGAATTTTTTCAGCCCCTCCTGAAGACGATATCTATCAGTTTGCATATAGACCCCAGCACTCCACATTGGATGCAGTGGCATATGTTGTTCATTCTATAATCTCTGCATTAAATCAAAAACGTAAATCCGTACGGCTTCTCTTCCTGAATTATCCGAATGCATTTGGAAGCCTGGATAGGTCGAGGTTGCTAAACCTGCTATCCGAAAATGGAGTTCACCCAGGTGTGCGTAATCTGTTACGTGACTAGTTGACAGATCGTACTCACTTCACCAAGTTGAACGGTAAGAAATCCTCTGTCCTCCGTGCCGACTGTGGTGTTCTACAGGGAACGATCCTATGACCTTTACTATTTTCCTTGTGTGTTAAACATCTCCCTATGCAAACCACATTTATACGGTGTAAATATGCTGATGATGTGGTGCTGGGATGTATGTCCCCCACTAACCAGTATTCCTCATCACTTTAACGTGGGTTGAAAGATGGGTGGAATGGTCTTCATCCAGATCTCTTACGCTTAATGATTCTAAATGCAGGGATGTAATATTTTCTTTTCTACGTGGCGATAACTTGCAGTCCCTCATAGATTACTCCCCACACTTACTGTGAAAGAAAATTTCATACCCAGCTCTTCCACTGTCAAGTATCTCGGCGTTTCTTTGTCCCAGAACCTTTCTTGGTCCATGCACATCTGTAAAATCTTGCAAAAAGTCAGAAACCTTTTTTATGTCCTCAGACTTAAGGTGCTTTCAGTACCTCGTACTTTAATATTCAGGTGTGTGACCTCTTGCATTATTCCCCATTGGCTATACTGCTCCTGTCATTTTCCCTGGACTGCTTCAGAAAGACTACATTTTATTGGTGCGATCTATAAAGCCCATTTCTAGATGCAGAGGCATGTCTACAGATTCTTTAGTTGATTTGATCATTTCTAGACATCTTGCTGCATGTAAGATTTTTCTTCTAAGGTACTTTCTTCTTTCTTTCTTCTAAGGTACCACTTCACAAGGATCTTTCAAAAACGCTCTCCTTCTCTTCTACTCGTTCTAAATTCAGAATTTTATTCTCCTGCACGTCAGCGTATCGTAATACTGTTTTGCCTTATCTCTCATGTTTGCTTGTTGACACAGCAAAAGTCACTAATATGCTGCGCCAGCGCTTGTTGGAGTAATAGTTCTGCTTTTTTCCACTTTGCTACCCAATCATATATATTGCTATTGTCATCCAGGTGTCCACAGTGACGGTGTAAATTCTGAAAATGAATCCATTAAGGTGCATAAAGCTTATTTTGACCTGACTTGACTTGACTCGAGCTACCGGCAGATAGCGACGAGGAAGCCCATAGTCTGGAAGAATGTCGGTACACTCTTGAAACTTTTCCGCTGGTGATGTCATAGTTCATTTAATTTCAAGGATACTCGTGTCGCCTAACTAAAAAGGATTCAGCCGAGAAGACTGAAGCTCATGGCTCGGTCCCAACAAACGGCTGTGAAAGTAATCGGTAGTTGGAAGATATTGCACAACATACAACCTTTGGAACAACGATTGAAGGCAGCAGTTAGAGAACCGCAGCCACCGAGGTCATAGAGAAAATACCACCCGAGACCCAATATAACCACAAGAACGATTCAGGACACGGTGTGTTCTGACCAACAGTTAGTGAGAACGCTACCAGTAAATTGCATACCAGATATGCAGGTGAGACCAAAAACCAATTGCGTTCATATCGATTTAGCAAACCGCCTAGAAAACGATTAGGTACCGGCATCTCATCAGTCGAAATATACCCACTCATTCGTACACTCCTGTTCAAGCGCTTCCGAAGTCCAAGAGGCTATGCTGTATGTACATTAGTGTTCAAGTCCTACATAGTAAACATTCCGAACTGCGACTCCGTTGACGATCAACTCCCTGTGACATCATCGCTACAATAAATATAATTACGCCACGACATAATTGAGATTGAAGTCGCGATAACAGCCATGTCCGTTGTTCGGCACGAGCAAGACATTACAAAAAGTGGGGTGGCTCCGTACTTCCGCAGTGACCTTCAATGTGAACACATCGAGGATCCTATCAACAAGGCACAGGATTCCATTTGGTGTCGCATACCTTGGAGGCGACGACGTCTGCTTGATGGTGGTCGTTTACCGCTCTCTTCCCTCCACACCCGAGATGGACCTCTGTCTGGCCTTCGCAAAAGTACAGCCACATTCTTATGACTGGTGGTTTTAACATCCACGTTCTGGAATCCCAAACTACTCCTGGATAACAATGCAAAACGGACCTAAAAGAGCTAGTCGCCAGTTTCCCGCTGTATGGTTACATCAACATTCCAACCAGATTCAGAGAGATAGACAGGTCGTCTATACTAGACCGGATATTCAACAACGGAGAACTTGTAATCGAGTGATTGTCGACGTTTATTTGGACAGCGGTGATCAGGTAGTCTGTTTTCGAATACATCGGTTATGCGGAATATCTCGTGAAAATTACCGATGTGACGAGAACTAATATACGCTACAAGATATTAACGACTCAGTGAAGCAATCAAATGAACCTTCCTGGCAGACAAGGCACCGGTTAGTGTATGGCAACAATTCGTCAACCAATTTAACACTGGTTTCCGAAACATCAAAAATAAGGCTGTCCACTCGTTTGTAGGAAGCAGGACATGAAAGTGTAGATTGGTGCGTAATTCAGCCTGGCATATCTATAAGACCTCTCTGAGCACCGAGACCCGGATGGCATATGTGGCTTAATTCAACCGCTGTAATCAACTTGTTCGCGGAGACAGTGTCATACCAACAACATCTGGAATGCGTATAAACACAATCATAAGTTTCTATATCAGCATGTGAGCAGTCTAGCAAGATGGAATGGCGGATTCCTGCCCTTCAAACAACAAATGGATTCACACAGACCATAAAGGGTGAGGCGAATATCCTGCGACTGCAATATGTTTTAATTTTCGATGCTTTCAGTGGTTACATAACCATATTACAAGTATTCTCCACCACGAAAATTCCCTCATATATGCTTTACGACAGAAACTGTGCTGAAATAATTAGGCACGCGTACGCATTGCTCTCCCAGATTTGACCATATTCACCCGAAATCACTTGCGGATGTAGGAGAGAGCTTAGCTGTCTTTGGCTCGATTCCTCCAAAGCCGTTTTGAAGAAATGTATGCGCCACTGTAAAATCACGGGATAATAACTCCGATCCAGCCAGCTGCCGTCCCGTAACCCCACTACCGGTTTTCCAAATATGATGGAAGCCAACACTGTCGATGCGCTAACGGCCAACTGGGAAGAATTTACCTATCATGTGCAAGAATCGCATGGCCTCCGACGAAATCGATCGTGCACTATGTTACAGGGCTGGCACAGCCCTGCCAAGCTTACTCGGGTTTCATCGGCGTCAGTACACTATCGGGCCCGAACAACATGCTCGCTATGCAGAGATCCTAACTACTCAGTTCAGAGCGGAGCTCTCCCTACGGAAACTGCCGCTAATGGTCCACTCATCCGCGCAGATCACAACGAAGTTGTCCTCAGTGAGAACACGGCCAACGTATTCCGCACAGTTCCCACTGTACTCATTCCAGCCTCACTATCGTATCTCCCGGACTCTCCTTAAGTCAGCAGTCTGTCTCCTGAGCTGTGTTCTAGCCCATGCCTTAGCCAGCGAGCCCACTCAGCAACTGTGATGTGTTCAACGTCTCAACAGCATCGAACCCGCCCATCTCTGCCTGGAGATAGGACCAGTACGACAACTCGCGTGCCAAGAAACATACGCCTCCCTTATAGTTTATACAATTACTACGACTCTAGTGAACTATAAATGTGAACGTTGCCTTGGTTGAGTCTGTAAATGCACTTTTACTATTGGGTAGTCTTCTTTCCGCGTGTTTCGGTACAGTTGTGTGGCGGTTTACGCGTCCCGTCTGCCAGCTAAGTTCACTAACCGTTCCAATTCGGATCGTCTAAACTATGCTGCGCGAGGGAACCAACGAGTGAAGGAGTTCTTCCGTTCCGACTGGGGCAATGGAAACCCAACTAGGACGTTTATAACACACTACAAATCTACTGCTACCACGAAACGGCTGGACCGAAGCAGTAGACACTGCCACAGGAGTGGATGTGGTTTTTCTCGAATTCTCATAGGCTTCCGGCCGGCTAGACCATGTTAAGCTTCTCTTCAAACTCCAGTTTTGACATTTCTGATCCTCTCCTAGGGGTGGATCAGAAGTTTCCTCCTTCATCAGCATGTGAAACCCTACCAGATCTTATCCTAAGTCGAATGCGCAGTACTACATGGATCGGTACTTGGGCCACAATTGTTCTTGAGGTGTATGAACGATAAAAACACACCTCATAAGCTCGAGCTGACAAATTTTAAGCAGATGACATTAAGGTTTGGAGGGCAGTCAGTACGCCAGATGATATTGCACTACTTTAAGCCTATCCGGATAGGATTTACAGATCGGATGGATTTCTCAAGAGCTTCTCTACTCATACGTAGTTAGCCAGGACTGAGGGGAGGTCTCATCACTTTGGAGATATCCCAACGTCGGACAACCAAGAATATTAAAGGATGGTACCATTTGTTCCGGTTCCTCAGCGGACGATACCGGAAACTACGAGAGGATCTTATTTTGACTTACTAGATTTTAAGGGATCCCAATCACACGTATCACAATTTGCTGGAGCTCAGTCACAACAGTAACCTGAGAGGCCACCACCTCAAATGTGGATAGCTCTACAGTCGTTTGGAATGACGTCGGAATTTGTTTTCCGTACGTGCTTGCCAAGTGTGAAATGTTCTACCGGAATCTGTCGTCTGTGATTCCACGACTTCTACCGCCAACTGACCGAGCGCGTTCGCCACAGAAGAAGCACGGACATCGTTGTGCTGGTGGGGGATTTGGACACACAAGTTGGAAAGTTGTCCACTGATGAAATGCATCTGGGCTGTCAGCACGGTGTAGGCTCCTGTAATGATAACGGTGAGCGGTTACTTCATTTGTGTGAAGACGCCCGCTTACTTACTACGAACACTAAATTCCGACACAGCACCCGCCGGAGGGTGACTTGGCGCCCACCATCCTCGAACGCAAATCGATCACATTGCTATCAGTTACCGCTGGAGAGGCTGCGTCCAGAACTGTCGCTCGATTTGGAGCACATGTGTGGACACCGATCATGCACTTGTGTGCTGACATGCGGATGCATTTTGGCGGACGCCCACGACGACGTTGTGACCGTATTGACACCAGCCAACTGACAAAGCCAGCTGTTCTGAATGCCTATCAAAGTACGCTGTCATGCCAGTTGAGTAAGCACTCACTGGAGACAATTGAAGGTCACTGGTCGCATGTTCACCAGAACTTACTAGCAGCAGGCAAATGCTTATGTGGTAAGTCCCTTCGCAGTCTCTGGAACTTACCGATGCTCGTCGACATATTCCGGCTGGAAGCGAACACAATGAAACTCGTAAAGGGCTCCGGGTAAAACGCCATGATAGCCTGGAGAGAGACCGCAAATCCTGATGGTCTCTTCGTGCGTCAGTGTTGGAAGTGGACGCTGCCCTTGGTAACCATCGAAAGTTCTTCCAGTTGATACGGGAAACGGGCAGCAGGAGATCTGGTGTTAGTGAAACAATTTGTGACGAAAGTGAACAGCCTATCCACAATTTGTCAAAACGTTTACAGCGTTAAGCTGAGCACTTTAAAAGGCAATTTAATCGGCCGAAATTGTTCGATTCCTCACCGACCAGTGATCGCCGTGCCTTTGTACTACATCGTTGCCCGATGGAATTGCCGGTGTTGTGTTTCTTTCGTTTTGTCGCACGCTGTTCATAGCATAGAGTTAACTGCACGTTTGCGTTAGCGCGTCAATAAAGTTTTTCGAGTGGTCACCCTGTGACTCGTATTCAAACCGGACTATGGCCGCACGTCAGATCTACTTTGTCGAATGTACCACAAAATAGGAAAGTGGACTGTGCGGGTACAGAAGTAATGACGCAACCGGATCGCGGTGTGATAATCTGCCTACAGGAGTGCGGAAGGACGAGGAGCACACACAACAGCGCTGACAAACACAGGTCACCTCTGACCAGCTAGTGGATGACCATGGGTTGTTGCAGTGCACATAGTGAGGCTCATGTCATCCTGGTTATTCATTAACACGCTCGCACTGAACCAACAAAGAAGGAATGTCGAAGAGCTATGTGCGTTCTTAAAACAGAGTAAATAATCGTCCGCAATACGTATCCCTCCTCGCCTAGGCGAATATCTTATCCTACCTCAGTTGCGGATTACAAGTGTTGAGCAATCTTGCTCTCGAACTAAGAATAAATTATGTAAATATTTATGTGAGGTTTTGGTGAGCCTGTTAACCACGAGAAAATATTTTGGAGTACCCGATGTGTCTGCAATCGCAATTGTGACTTTGAATTCGACCTCTACCAATACGAGCACTGGAAACGTCACCGAAGGGGAGGATTTCGGTATGGCTCTCTCCCATCCCTGCACTCCACGACCGACGGTTTCATCTTGGTGTAGACTCATCAGGTGGAGAAGGCCGAGCTGGGCGTGAAGTTCGGCACATGATGGGGGTAAATTTTGCACGCACCCCAGTGTGCCTGGGGTTCGTGTTACACTTGGTGGTTGTAGTTCCGGTGCATCCTTGTATCCTCTGTGTTTTTTAGTGCTTCGCTCTCACAAATAGGATATTGGCTGGCAGTGACGTAGCTACTACCTTTCGCCCTGACTGCAGGCAGAATAGGCACGGGAAGGCCACACAACCGGCTCCGGGTAAAGTGCACATTAGTCTTCGATGAAATGGATGATTATTCGGGACACTGAGGTAAATGTGGTGAAAGTGACCACAATGGGATAAGTAAGGGGATCGTTGGGAAGAACGTGAAGAACGTGTGACACATCGCGCAAAGGTACTGTTGGTCAGATAGCGTAACATTAAAATCCTTAACCCTCAGTTTACCCGGATATTATGCCCTGTAGATTTGGTATCTAACAATCGACCGTGATAAAAATGACGCGCTCTGCCAAATGTCAACTGGGGAGGACCTCCTTGCTACGCCTCTGCTAGCCCGTGTATTTTCTGAGTGGGTTGTGTCGTGTTACAATTCATTTGACGCTACAGTTCCATTTCTGTACTCACCCAAGTGAGTTTCATTGCCCCGACACTTCTTTATGGTTAAGGACGCCACTGATGCTCAACCTTAACAGAGAATGCTACTTAACCGGTTGATTGCGCATATGGTGCATAGTCAGTGCTCGATCCGTATAATCGTGGTAATTAGCTCATTGCTTGATAGTTAAAATTTTTCATGTTACTGGGTTTTGCTCTGCTTTGTTCCATACTTTACCCGGTGTATCTGCAATATAATCTACATAACAAGTTAGAGTTTATACGCATGCCAAATACCCCACCACATGCTTGGCAATCAACCAAATACCGAAAGCTGAAAACCGGGGCTTTAGTTTGACGTTAAAGTTGCAACTATGGGAGGAGAAGCAGATACGCCACGTCAACAGAATCGGTAACGACTGTTAGTTGAAGTGGTTGCAAGCAAGCTTCATGTGCACTTCGATCAACGCGCCTGTCGAGTTTGACTTAGGCCACTAGGAGATTTTGAGTGACAGGCTGTGATATGTTCAGGAGAATGTTAGGCGTGGAGTGTGCCTGTACCAGACGAGCCCCGATTCACTGGGTATGGAGTGCACAATTATATGATCTATTCTTGTCGAGAGAACCACCGATGATACCGTTGCGGTACGAACCGTGCACACACAAAATGCATCCAAACTATAAGAGGTGCATTGAGCAAGATGTTCCGACACATGCGTCCAGGAAATGGAGTTGGATGACATAACTGTGTGTTGATAGCTGTTGAACCAAAGACGAGACGCAACAAAGCCTTAGTGCACCGAATTTATGTGGGTGGAATAATGGGTGACGGGGTGTGCGTGATAAACCAGCCCAAGTGATAGGAAAACCCTGAGAGAGGTACAACAAAGCTAAATATTTTAAACTAAATTTCAGTGTTGATCCTCCCAAGTAATGTACTGTACAAAGGAATTCATCTTGTTGGGGCATTTTAGGTAGAGACAAGCGGAGTTGGGAGCGAAACCCAGCAAGTAGTGGTGGATGGCTGACAGCACTGAGAGCAGCGAGCGACGATTTACATAAGGATTAGAACATCATTGTAGGGTTTTAGAGTACCCGCCTGAACATTTTAAACAAAGACACAGCAGGTTGAGAGTGGGCCATTGGAAGTGGGCCGTACAGAAAGCCGCTACTACGAGGACGGTGTCCATGACCAGAATGGTCCCGAATTACTTACTCCAATTACCTACTTACTTACCCCAATTACTTACTCTAAATTACTTACTCTTGTCAGTGTTGGGAAGAGAAACGCACAAACACCTCCAATCCTGATTGATATGGAGAGGGAATAAAAGTCGAAAGCAAAAGAAAACGTAACTGACTCCGTGATTGCATCTTATTCACTACCACCGTCGACTACCGGCATGGCTGGTACCAGAGACCGGGGCTTGAAGGACCAGATGCATCGATCCATTTAGTATTTTGGTAGGTTTCTTCATGCACCCTGATCAAGTCCAAAAATAGCAATCCCGAGGTTCCACACAACCGAGAACGTTATTAGTAAAACGGTGTATACCGAGGTGGCAGACCAACAGACTCGCAAGGAACAGGCCGGATGGTGTAGCCGGTGGGAGTTGGAAATGGAGCAGTCCATCCATAATTAGAATAAGGTGCGAAAGATTTGGGAGCGAAAGGAGAGTAAGTAGTGGGCTCGATGAAGTGAGTGGCATTCTTGGAGCGCGGGATTTTTCGACAGGTGCTGCATACCCCACCGACTGATTTGAGGGTGCAAAAGTCTAGCCGAAAATGACGCGCGGAAACGGAGAGGGCGCAGCAGATAACACGTGCTCCACAGTTAGAGTTGATTCAGTAAAGCTAGACGTTTCCCCAGTAAAGGACGCAAAAGCACACCCATTCGACTTAGCACCAAACTACGGGAGCAACCCCATCAATAAGAAGGAAAGCGTAATAGGACTGAGATGTAAATGACAAGTTCGGCGGACATTTGACGAGGTGATGATGGAATAACTAACCATCGCAAGCCCCCCAAACAGTTAAGTCGGAAATGAGAAGGTGCACATATTTATTTTATGGTTGCAACTGGTGGAAAGTGGATATAATTCAACGACCATTGTCGAACAATGACTCATTTAGATTACCCCCCCCCCATACTTAAGAGACAAGTGGGCGGAGAGACAGTGAAGCACATCATGCAAAGCCAAACAGAGTTGGAACTCAAACAGCATACTCTCATACTGGCAAGTAATCCATTCTCGTGTTACTTCAGGTCAAAACCCTTAAAACTGGCCGAAATCGACCAATCACACGTTTCAAGTCTTATTACTGTCAAAAGGCACATTCCAGATGCAGTGAATGAAAACGAAGCCCTTGAAAGTTCAGGTGTGCTTCTGTAGGTACGCGAAGTGACCGATGCTAGTTAATACATATCGACTTGTAACAAAGCCTATGGAATGAAAATTGTGCCAAAGATGCAACATTGGTCAACCTGATCAAATCGGTGTTAAGCGGTGTGCCGCACGTGGCAGGTCCGGAACATCGACCTCGGCGTCAAGCTGTGAGGGCTGGTTTAGCTATCGAGTGACTGGTTCGTGCCAGTTGCGCTAGACAGGCTCGAGTAAACCGACAGCCAAATGCAATCACTTACTCATTATTAGGCGGAAAATGTATGCTGACTGTCCGAAAAAGCTTCACTCCACTTTCGGGCGGGCAACACCCAATTCCCATCTGTTGCAGCTACGCTTCTAGTAATCGGATTGACCAAGGCTCACGTCAATGCGAAGCACGGTCCACATCGGGATTGCGCGTTGCAATCCAATCAGCCAATGGCCCTGCAAACAGTCAGTAACGGTTGTGCTAAGCGTTGCGCGTCGTGACTCGATGACTAAAAGGGCATATGTCCCAACTATCAGCCCAATGGTCCTTGATTCGAGGCCTGCTATCTCGACCTGATGAGATCAAACAAGCTCGAAACGCATAGTGGAATGCAATGTGTATGAGCGGGAAATACTCAATTTCTACACACAACGAGCATATGAGAATGATCCTCAAATCACTCTTCTGGTGGTTGCCAAGGCAGCGTACACACGTGTAAACAACCTCTGAAAAGATACAATACAGCCGAGATCCTAACTGAGAGAGCGCAAGTTGGACAAATAAAACCTTAGCAACTGCCGATGAGATGGACCACTGCTGCGACTAGGCTGGAACACAAGGGCTTTCAAAATGAGAAGAATTGAAACCTGCATAATTGCGTACGAATAAACTCCTTTTAAATCACAATATCCGGATGTACAAGTGTCAGAACAGAAAGATGGAGAAAGCAAATATTCTGCCAGATAGTTAAATGGTAATACGTCGCTTCAAACAAGAATCGATGTATGCGTATAGAAGTATGCAAAAAAAGGAGGAGCAGTTGTAGTAGTAATCGCGGTAGAAACAGCAACACACTCGTAAGAGCGATAAGATAAGCAGAGTTGAAAACGTAAATGAATTGGAACAGAACGCGATGGTACGTTTGTGTAGATTGGTAAGTATACTAGGTAAAAATATGAAAGAGACTCCAGTGAGGTATAGCATCGACATGATGAGATGGCAAAATCAACCGAAGCAATGTAGACAAAAAAGCACACTATGACTAGGAATAGTGACACTGTTGGGATTGTCATGATAAGGGGATACTCGATAGACAGTGGGGAACAGAGGAAAGAGTTTGGAAAGGAAATGATCTCTACAGAGCGTACAGAGTTGAGAATGCGCGCCTGCTTGGTGAGCTCTCGGTACGATCTACGCGACCATGGGAATAGACACGAGCAGCGATTTGAAACACCTGAAAGGTGAAATATATATACGATAATTGTATGCACCATGCTAAGGAACGTTTGATTCTAGTATCAAGTACACTACATAACATGCACGAGTGTGCAGTGATTGGGAATTTCTATGCGCACAACAATGAACTAGAGATACCCACTTTCACCCATCCTTCTCAGGGTACACCTTTGGACGTAAGCGCGGTGTACGGTCAAGAACGAAGTATTCAGGAAAGAATATGTGGGAATCTGCGACAACGCAACTCGGTATCCTCAAGAGTTCAGTGTGGAACTGATAGGATGGAATAGGCTTGGATGTGAAAACTGCGTGTGACAATCGAGTTAGATGGCAGGACTCTGCAAACACGTGGAGGGATTATGCTGATAAAGGCACTCCGGTAGGGACTATCCCATCCGTGTGAAACTGACCCTAAAGCATTCAGTACCACGCGAAACTCCTGTTCAAAGCGATGCATGACAACGTCGAATGCCCAATAGGCGGGGCGCGGAACGTCCATAGCCGCTAGTAGGTTTTATGGGAATAGCTGGGTGTTTACAGGTGTTGTGGAGGAAATAACAGTCCCGACCTGTAGCGAAACACGTATTAGGAGCAAATAGGAAGAAGAGTACTCCATTAGGTTGGAGCGCCAAGATGTTTTCAGAGATGGCCTGGCCTCTCCGGAGTGGGAAACGTTGAAGCTTATAAATCACTGACCTAAAGAACAACATTGCAAGCCGTTGTATGGATGAGAACGCAAAGGAATAAAAACCGAACCGGAAAATGAGCGACCAAATGCATCGAGCGACGCTAATATGATTAAACCTGAGATTAGTATCTCCGGTTGCTTATAGTGTGGTTGTGTTGTCAAGATACTCTATTGTGAAGTTATCGGCATATTGGAATCGCGAAAGTATTCAATTGCATTTCTGAAGCTGCAATTTCTGCAATTTCATCAAAAGCAGACGAAAAAGTGTAAATTCGGTGACGTGCGAAAAAAGGTTACGGAGAATATGCGAAGACACTTGGAGCACAAAGTCATGTCACCATTAGCGTGATAAGAACTCGGAGTCTGTTGTGCCCAAGAAAGTTCGGGGACAGCCCGTCGACGATGTAGCAGTTACGAGGATCATGTCGAGATAGTGCTTTTGGCTGTGCATCGGGCGAGGCCGTAGCTGGACAAACCGGTGGATAGCATGACTTGTTGCAGAACTGACAAGTGTTAGTCGGCATCCAAAGTACGGGAGAGAGCAAGATTTTCTTGAAGTCTCTGTTGATACCGCGTTTTCACCATTGGGTCCTTCAACTTGTAGGTGTTCAGTCAGGTCTATTTATCTCTAGATGAGCCACTGAAACGCATGCAAATAGTCGCACACACCAATTCATGCACGGTTTCAATACACCTTGACCAACATAATCAGCAATCGCGTATGCTGCCGTGCCACCTGTGAGTTATGGCTATGTAAACAAGTTCTGACCAGCGCTGGGTTGACGATGGATGACTTCAGGTGGTATAATGGCATACAGGATGACAAAAGATGATACTAGAGAGGAAAAGTTAGTGGTCTGCACATAGACTGAGATGGACTCTCCGATAGCAGAGTGAACATCATCATACCTATGCAGTCGACCGAGGTGGCGCACACATGGCAGCAACCGACCGGAGGATGAGTTGAAATTTCATGTCATAACAATGATATCTGTTTTAGGCGCCCTTAGCAGCAACCAATGATGGCGTTGATAGAACTGGTCCCTGACTGTACAAGAGGTACAGTCGGCGAGAACGTAGGCGGAGATAACAAAAAGGGTACGCTCGCTGGCTCGACGTCTGCTAAACTTGGGAAAACCACAGATCCTCATTGTGTGGAGGCGACTGTTGGTTGGTATCTAATGAAGGCGAGTGGCATCAGCTCTAAAGGCGATTCCAACACCATCTTGCCTAGATGAGTCAGACTGGGGGTCACCAGAAAGGCGAAAACCTAAGAGGGTGTGTGGCTGTAGTAATGATAACAGTTGGTAGACTGCGTTGGAATCCCCGTCGTTTTCCACTCAGGTAGCAGACAACAATTACAAAGGTCTTCAGCGTGCATGTAAGTCCAGCCTGCTATCCAGTCTGCAATGAGGTGCGCACGTTGAAGTTTGTTAGTTTGAATTGTGTTTGGGTTGCAGGGGCGAAGATGGCAGGCTTCGGGGCTGGCAGTTCCCAATCGAAGACTGTGTGGTTTGGGTGATGGATGTTAACGGGACAAATGCATTGGCGAAGATAAGGTTGATCAACGTTGAAGAAACAGATAACGATGGGGTGATTGATAAAAGTAAAGGACAGGTAAATTGGTGGTCTGTTTTTGGGAAGTTGGTGTAGTAGCAGAACAGTGAATTATTACAAGAATGAGAGTGAGAGTAGTTGTGTAGTTCCATGATTTATCAATAAGCGAGATACTAGCCGGTTGCTTAGGCCGAGTAAGTAGATTCTCCTAGGAGACCACAGACCTGACCCACCGGTCAAAGATCTTAAGTTACAAGACCGTAAGATGACATGATGGTCTCGCATCCGTTGGGAACCGGTGCCTAAACATTTAGCTCACACGCCTCTCGGATGGCGAAAAGCCATACCAGGAGCCCAACGCTGCAAAGTCAGAGGCAGCATCGGATGTTCGGGTTGTTTGCCGGTGTACAACGTTGTCGTGAATGACAAGGGGCAGTGACTTTATCTAGTGGTGAGTCACATGCGTCACGTCGCAGAGTTGTTACGCAGGCACTCGTGGCTTTTCATAGGGAGAACGCTAGCCGAGAGAAAGCCACCATTTCATGAAACACTGCCGCCTAATCATTCGCTGAAACAGGAAATTCTCGAACCACCTAGATGACCCCACAGAGTAGTTGTTCGGCATACAGCAGTTAAAACACTGTGAGTTGTTTTATTACTAGAGTTGAGTGTATTGATACCATTTGAACGTTCGGTGGGCTGTCAAGTGTCGAATAAATAACATACATTGAACTGCTAGAAGGCGTCCTGGTCCACTGTTGCCTGGGTCGAGTCGAAGCAGTAACAATGATGGCAGCCACGGACACAGCAACGCGCTTCAACCGTTCATGGCGCATCCAGTGATGGCAGTGTTCCTCATATACCCGATAGTCAAGTTCACCCATACGTAAAAAACGCACGAATTTGATGGGGAATCGAGCATTTTCGGTGAGTACCTAGGCGCTGAATATTAAGTACGGTAGACTAAAAGTACATTGTAGGAGGGGGCAGGTAACAGCTACGGTATATGAAGTAACATACACAGATCCCCAATGTAAATCAAAAGTAAAGAAGGGCGAGACGAATGGGGGCACTCACCGGTAGCTCTGCTCGTAACCTCGAGTGTGTTCCGATTCAGATGTTCCAAACATTTATGGAGGAAAAAGTACAAACAAAATGAGGGATGGAACTCGATGCCCCAGATGGGAAATTACAACAAAAGTGCGGTAGTGGAAGCGGTAAAGGTAATGAGGAAAAGAAGAGCAGGGTGGTGACGTTCGGGAGAACTTAGTCAACGTGAAGAAGGATTACGAGATGAGACTGAGGCGTAGATTGAGAGTTGGAAAGGGAAATTATAAGTAATGCAAGACGAAATAGTATAGAAAGGTAAAAGCCTGTCTAGATAAAGTGGTTCATTTGATCTAGAATGATACAAAAGGTCAAGGCCAAGAGAAACGCATAATAAAGGAATATCCTTCCAAGACAATGGAGGCTTGGGTGCAGGGGCTGTCTTATCAATCGCAACAGATTCGTCCTTGTAGAGGTTCACTGACCGGAGAAGTTAAAGTTTACTTTCGGGTTTTGTCCGGATTTCCACTTGACCAACAGTGTCGCTCAGGACGGATATGTCTCGATCAAGTCCGGTGACCTCCATAAGGGCAGTATCCAGGGCCTGTGAATAAAAGAGAAAGTGAAAAGCTGCAAGTGGAAGGAAAACTGAATCGAAGCGCTACACATGCACTAGTGTGATAGCCACTGAAGACCCTTAAATGACTACTAAGTATCGTCAGAGCACCGAAAAATAGATCACAGAGTAAAGGCGACTGTTTAGGGGGGTAATGGGAAAAACCATGTAAGAGTCTGAAGAATAAATTGTGAGGAAAGGTAGGAATAAATGCCACTTATGTAGATTGAACAAAGCGTTGGTATTCAGCCACTTGATTCCATTCCTCGCATGCGTGCGGTCTGATCTGGAGGTGATGGATTTGTTGAAGCCACTAAATAAAACACTAACCACACAGTCGGTGGCACGCGAGATCATTGTGACAGAGGATGATGGCAGTTAATAAGCAACATCCGAGTTGAGGTGTGAAAATCCATGGTTTCAGACAAATACCTCAAAGGAACAAGGCTGTGAGGCGAAGGTAGGCAGATCAGTTAAGGGATACCGATTAGTACCCATGGTAAACCAGGCCAATTATGTGAAACGCAGTCTCCCTGAGATTATGAGAACACCAAATCCCTGCTAAGCAGTCTAACCGCCGCTGGTGATATGAATCGATGAATCCCAGCTTAGATAACGAAGAAGCCGTGGAGCATAAACATCTCGCACATGGGGTCGCACAGGTGCAACAACTTTTTGTCAGGCAAACGAAGCGAAGACAACGCACCCATTCGGTCATTTCGCTGATTGACGACGCCGGGCTGAAAATGAGGGTACGGGCATTCATCGGCCACAGGCAAGCGTGCGATGAAGGCAGTGTGGAGCAGAATATCGTAAGTGGTATAGATGTGCGAGACGGAACAAGAGACAGGATTGCGTAGCATTTGCTGGGGTAAACAAGCGACCGGGGCCGTTTATGGATACGGCATATACACTGATATAAGCCAACGCAAAACCAGGTGTACAAAAAGTTGGGATTACAAATGAACAACTGTGCCCGTAGAGTCACATCATTTAAGGTTCGAACACAGATCGAGTTTTGCCGGACTACATTGGCACTGGAATTAGGGCACAGTCGGTAAGCATCGGCAGTCGCAAGGGTGGTTGAAGCAAAGTGTTGACATCCGGTAAGCTTTTGGTAGTGATCGGACAGCGATCTCATGGTACCGTAGGTTAGCTCACTCCGTAGCACGCGAGTCATTAGCTAGATACAGGATTCGACGCCAAAAGTGTGAACTCCATTCCGTTAGCAAAAGCATTAAATACAAGTAACTAAGATGGTTGCTGACCATACGCATCTAAATTGGTGAATAAGTGCGTGTTCTAACTTCATCTTAGGGAGAATTTTTTGACAGCATGCATATATATGGTGCTACAAAAACAAAAAGTCAAGTTTCGACGCATCCGGAGCGTTTGTACGAATCCCATCCATAGTCCACCCCGTCAGTCAATTTGGCGAAGCTGAGATAAATTCGGACCGGTACGACACCCACCTAGGCTTAACCAGACTTTTTCAAGTCTGCCGAAGGTTTTACGACGTATGTAAAACGATTTGGCTTAGAGGGTAGCAACGATTCACAGCATTCATTCGCTGTCTGCCAACTGTGAAAGTATGCTACAAACGCAGTCATATACAGTCCAGAGAGATGGCTTGCCACCGAGTTAAAAATGATCATCAAAGTTCTCTAGATGCGACAGAAAATCTGCTCCGATTAGCCATGGGCGGAGAATAGAACAAATCAGAGTGAGTGAGAAGTGTGGGGTTGAGTCGCAAGAAGTGACCTTACCTGATCAAAATCTTCCTTTGGCCAATGTCCGTTGATCTGCCAAGAGAAGTAAAGAAAACAGTGGTGGATTTAGAGTTTATCAGTGATGTGTTGCTCGAGGTGATATAAAGTATGTGGCAGCAGTAGACTGATCGTGACCGTTGCTTAAGTGAATGATCCACGCGACGCAAGTGCATCTGGGTAACCATACACAAGCGTACTTTAAAGAGGAAAGGACAATAAGAGGGAAGCATCAACGGTATGTACACGTAGCAGAGAAGTTCCCGTTCTGGGATACAAACAGAAAGGGCGTGAGATTTAGTCGACCATGTTGAAGAAAAGTCCATAGTGAAGAAAATTTACCAACAGTAGCAAGTCACCTGTAAGTTGGATTGTACATGCTCTCGGGACAAAAAAAGTTCTTCTCAACCAAGGCGTGGGAATCCCCATAGTCGACCCTCATTTGATAACATACGTCAGATAAAAATTCGACAGGGGTTGTTAAGAGAAACAGTAGACGGTATGGCACACCATAGGTTGCTTCGACTATTGCTTTGACACAATCGCTTGTCCGTGTGGTCAATAATGCACACCTTGAAACACTTGAGCCTACCGAGTCAGAGCCTTAAGGACCACAAGCCTGCCTTGTAATCCGAGGGCGCGGGTTCGAGCCAAGGTAGGGACCGGGAGTCGGTACTGCGTACCTGCGTGCTGTTTATGCTTTTTTGGCTGCCAAGTCAGAGCAGTAGAACCGATGTCTTCCACTAGATGTGGAAAGGAGGAACGAGTTACCAGAAAGTCGCTCTAGCGTGAATACAGTGAGAAAATAGAAGTTTAAAGGGACCCGCTCTGTTCAGCCTACTCAATTTCGAAAAGTCTATTTGGTAAGCACGGTTACAATTTCACAATGAAAGTGATACGAAGACTAGTGGGGTGGATCAGTTGGTATACAATTACTCTTCCGGACTACAACGACATGTTGAATTGCCAATCGGTGCGAGATTCGACCGAAAATACCAACCAGTTCGGAGAATATCATGCAGTTTTACGGCAAGTAGATCAAGTTTGACTCTCTAAAAGATAACTGAGTAGCCAAATCGATTTTAGTAGACCAATCCTCCAAAAAGCAATGGTTCGCAAAGGACATGCTGTTTCATTCCTCCAGAATAACGCAAGGATGCCAACCTGGCTAGACAGACATACACACTCACTGTCTGTTGTTATGCGATGCGGGTACCAGATGGAATGGCAACTTTGAGCCCCGGTCACATCGAATGAACAATGTGGAATCAACAAATGTAGGTGGACATATGTGAGCTCACCTCCGGTCGATGTGTTGCTTCAGACAGAATGAAAATATTTACTAAAGAAGCCAATAAGCAGGCCAGGATGCACACTGGTCTCGAATTTCGGCTCGAGTGTGCACGCGGCCCTAAATCATATTTGGACTGAAGATGTGGTGTAGGAGGAGGTTGCACCACCCCAACCAACTCGTCGATACAAAATGGGTCAGCTTTCAGTGATTTGGCTTCTAAAGATAGCATTGTAGCCAGGGGTCAGACAGCTTTACGTTACGTCTGACAAAACAAAGGACGAAAAGTGGAAAATTCACAGTATCTGCACAGGCAGCAATAGAGTGTAGTCGAGGTTCATAGCTCAGAGAGCTAAAGCAAAACGGCTGTTGGTGGTTGATCACCCAAAAAGGGATATTCGTGCATGATTTTCCCATGACTTTTTAACGAAGCAGTGACAAGAGTGGGGGGGGGGGTCATTTTGAGACACTTGTGTGAATGGATTGCGACGTGCAATGCTATGTGAACCACAAATCGCACTGAAGTGAATCTAGGTCAATTCGAGCACTGGGACCGTAAATGACGAAGAAGATGAATAATGGATGTTGCTAATAACCAGAAGACACTGCACACCACCATGACACCTTTCGATCTTGCTTGATTTTATCAGGCGGAGATGGCGGGCCTCGTACCCGGGACCATTGGAATGTTACTTGGGACCTCTACTCCTTTAGTCCCCGGGTCAAGACGGGCAACGCTTGGCACAACGGTTAATGGCTGATTGGAAGGTTATTTGAAATATGCATTGTGTGACTGGATTGCGACGTCCAATCTCAACGTGGACCTTAAGTGATGTAGATGGATATTGGGTGTTGCCCTGTCGAGAAAAGTGCAGGGTTATATGGCGGGCAGCATTCAAAAGCTAACAACACGGCTCATGAAGTCACGGGACTGCCACGAGTGGTGTATCATGTGAAGCTGTGTCACTGCATGGAGATCGAAGCGGGAATTTCGGAAACCATATGTGCAAAAGTATAGATGATACGCGTTTGCCTCTCTCTCCGTGTGTGTGTGTGTGGACATGAAACTAAATAACAAACTTTATCTGAACACTCATTCTTCCTGGGTGCATAAAACATGCTTGTCAGCAGAAAGCAACTTGCGGAACGATGTGTTCCCCAAATAACGCATGATGATGGGCCACTGAGTGTTGATAATTTGGAGCTAATTGCGATTTTAAGGAGACGGGAACGTCTCTCCGTAACATGTGTGTACCGATTAGCAATGTACCGTCGGGGGCGATGATTTACAGTCATGTTTTAGAATGCAGTGTAACACAGGATAAAAGCTCTGCTTCCCAGTGCATTGATTTGCTTTACAGACCCATGTTTAGCATTTCGGTGGTGGAAAGGGACGAACAAACCCCACGCGCACAAACTGACAGCGCAGAAAGCTGGTTCAGTGCAGTCTGCCGGACCAGTTACGAAAAACATAATCCGGACAAAAAGCGATGCGTGTGCGGTTCGCCACATGATGGGACGCGTTTGAGTGGAATACAGTCAAAAGGTGACAAACAACGGTGCGGTCCAGTAGACGGTAGAGTGAAGGTGGAAAGGGGTGACCATGCATCGAATGGTAGATGGATTATTACCGTTGGCGTCGCCTTATTCGAGCAAAGATCAAGTCACCGATAGAAGTTAATCAACATTTAGGTCGCTTGATCGACAAATCAAGTGACTTGGTCTCTTGTCATAGTCGTGGAAAAAACGAGAAAGAAACAGATTGGTGTATTTTGGGTTACTTCACACACAGCAGGGAAGGGTTCCGGTTGGTCATTGGCTGCGGTAATCGGGGAGGATGGACGGTTCAATTTCACATCAAGTTACCAGCCGAGTAAAGCATACTATGGTAGACCAGAGTTAGCGGATACCACATAAAGTGGATATTGCAATCAGTTAGCTATGGCGACAAGTTGGTTACAAAGGAAAGGTAGACTGGCTCTGAATAACCGAGTACCTTTTAGCTGTGTGTGTGTGCGGACATGAAACTAAATAACAAACTTTATCTGAACACTCATTCTTCCTGGGTGCATAAAACATGCTTGTCAGCGGAAACAATAATAATAATAATAATAATAATAATAATGTGCCAGCTGTACGCCGTAACGGCACTTCGCTGCTGCGCGACCACCACCAGTCGTGCACGGGCTGAGTATACCGCGAGGACGTCCACCCCTACGCGGATTCGAACCGGGGACCTTATGGTTACAAACCAGGTGCCACTGACAGGAAACAACTTGCAGAACAATGTGTTCCCCGAATAACGCATGATGATGTGCCATAAAGTGTTGATAATTTGGAGCTAATTGCGATTTTTAGGAGACTGGAACGTCTCTCCGTAACACGTGTGTGCCGATTATCAAAGTGCCATCGACAGATCAAATGACTTGGTCTCTTGCCATAGTCGTGGAAAAAAAGGAGAAAGAAACAGATGTTGGGTGTTGCCTGGTCGAAACATTTCTGAAATCCCCTTACTCTCTCCGAACAAACTATGCGCCATTTGGATTAGTGATGGCTTGCAGGGAAAGTCGCAGCTGTGGGATCACACATTGCTCTGTACGTTCGCTACATGCATGTTAGCAGAGATCGTGAGCAGCGCAATAGGACAGTTACCAATCAGACACAGCGGTTCGCCATCATCACTTATGGCCTAGCGGCGGCACCAGCCGTTGACTTTAAACACACGTACCGTGAGTTCCATTACCACAGGTGGGTTGTAATGTACGTGGGGTTGTCTGACTGACTGACAGAGCTGGCTACGAGGAATCTGTGAAACCAGATAAGAAGCGTACCTTGTAGGAGATAAACCTCGAGGCAAGAGTGGAAGGGTGATGATCACGTGAAAGATGCTACCCAACTCACAGTGACGGGAGGTTCCAGCCCACTGGTGATGATACGCTCACTGGTGGTTTTTGTCGTGGTCACTTCCGATCGTTTCACAGTGCGCTTTATCAATTTGCCATGTTCGTCCACGTAGGATTCCGTCTCCACTTGAGGCGCACTACGCTGAACCGACTAGATGAAAATGAGAGAAAAAGAGAGAGCATAACACCAGAAGAAGCAATTAGTAATTAGGCTGCCTTATTCAAAACCAAACTCGGTTGCCAATGTGCGCAATAAGCATTTGGAAATGTGAGGAGAGGATGGAAACAGGGCCAAACGCCGGAACAAATGCGCAGAAAAACGATGGCAAAGTTCCACAATTTCATCAACTACCGCCATGGGGGGTAGAGAGGAGACGAATGTATAAGGCGCATGCGCTTCGGACCGATCAATAAAAAACTAAAGGAGGGCACCTAGGACACGATTTTCAAACGGAGAAGCGGCACTAGTTGAGTGAATTTCTTCGACTGGCAATCAGTTTGAGACGGAAGTAACACTAGCAACACGAAATATCAAAGATGTGATCGCAAGATGGCGTACGATACGGGTGTCGGGAGATGATGAGGGCGTATGTAGCCATTCATCATTGTCGGCAAAGAGGGTAGGTGCGAAAGGAGGCATTTGTCGGTAACATGAGCTCACGCATGATGAAAAAAGCATTTAGAGTGAGCCGAATCCTAGTGGGAAGGTGTTTAGGGTAAATCAACTAACCCGAGGATTGTGTGAAGTAGGTACACTAGCTTGGCGACAGTGAATATATCGAAGCACCGATTGAGCACAAGCTCAAATAGTGATGCGGTTTGGAGGTGAGTCACGGCCAGGAAAAGAGTAACCGTTCAAGAGTGATTTTGAGTGCCTAGAAATGCTATCAAGTATACGGCTTATGTAGCTCAGAATGGGGCTGAGCGAAATCCCAGTGGGGTGCAGAAAAAGGGCGAAACGTCATCTGACAAACTCCTCTCTGGTTCATGTGAATGTTCAGAAAACCAGAACAGATGGTGTATAGGAAAAGTAGAGCATCATTAGCCCTTGGATGCAGTGAGTAAGAAGGAGTGGATTGCATGCAAATTAAAAATGATTGAATGTCAGCTAAGACGTTACCACTATCGCTCCAGTTAATGTTGGAGTTTCGAAGAGTCATAAAAAGTGAACGGGACTTAGAAGTTGGCAACACCAATCGATCGATGGGCCAGAGAGGGGCGTGTGATACAGAGAAAGCAAGTCAAGGGGATGGGTACACAGATATTGTGTGTGTTTACATATGAGTGGAAAAGCGGCTAGCTAGTAGAGCTGTCAATTTGTTTAGAGAAAAGGAATACATCGGGTGAAGTGTGGCCAATTGAAGTGATGCCGAAAAGGAGCACTGAGGCACATCATAAATAGACGTAACCCTTGCTCGTAATGTGCTAATACAACAAGCCAGGTTGGGCGGGTGCAACTGTCAAGGATACCTTAAGTGGTCCGCCGCCCATCCCAACAAACCGGCCTAAATAGACTGGGTTTGACGATTATATCGGACAAGAACGAACAAAACAGTCAACAATCAATGAAATTCGGATAAAAGTAATCTCGTTTCTAGTTAAAATAAACCCAATGAATCAAGCTAGGTAGGTAGCAAGGAAGAGGAAGCTGATAGGAGTGGTACATCTCGGTGGAGGTTGTTGCGATATAGTCTGAAGACAGACAAAAACCTCAAGTAAGGTTGAAAGAGTGTACACTAGTACTGAGTGTAGTGCCGAACAGTACGTTAGTACAAATTGGAACCATCCAAATACATGAAATAGAGAATGAATACATTTGACCGAATGAATCGCCAACGCCGGCAAATGGATAGGCACACGATGACGCAAAAGCAGTCTTTTTAAGCAGGAGACTCCCAGTGGAAAGTGTTCAACTGTTGTCGATTGCTAGCTTAGTCGGCAATACAATTGGTTTTGGAAGACCATGAAACGTGCCGTGCCTAGAGAAGTGTTTGTAGGTATTCGGAGGCTGCAACCTAAGAACGTGACATAATTTCGAGGCATAAAGTGGGCCTGAAGTAAGTCACGCGGAAAGATGATGAAATCAGTTCGCCAGCATGACGCAGGTTGCTACACGACAGGGGGGAGTGAGTGCGGCTACAGCTGGCCACGGCGGACCGCTAACAGGTTTAGAATGTGTCCAGACAAGTGACGTGAGTCGGCTCAGAAACGTGCAGCCGGAGATGGTAGCAGGTGACCCATCAAAATAACCGTGTTCTGTTCCAAATACACTTCGGTCTAGCAGGTCTCAGTGTTGTGTTTCCTCCTCGGGTGAGTTGGCAGCACAGAGAGCAGAGGCAAGGACAGCATTACAACAGTAGGTCGCACAAGTCGTGAAGGTACCTCGGTAGCTATCCATCTAATAAGAAACCTGGGTGTTTAGGTGACCAGATGACTTTCTCTCGGACGCATATCCACGCGAGCGAATAAAGACATGAGGCCCAGTAGATAAAGTGGAAAAATGAACACTTGAGTGCGGGGACCCGCGGACAGCAGTCCAATCTTAAACCGGGCACAGGAAGCGTAGCCTCGTGCTGGACTACGACTGCTGCTAGTGTGTGCGCAGTGACAAACGCTGGTCCACAATGGTTGGTTGGTAAGCGATAGTTCTGCAAAAGTTGCTCAAGTGATCATAAGTAAAATAACAGATTCCAAGCGGGTGTGTACACCAGAACACAAATATACAACACCACAATACATGTGGCGGAGTTCAGAGATGCCGCTGTTTTCGAATGCACAGTTTGGGAGTGGGGGGTACCCCGAGGTTGAGGGAACCCTGCTGAGTGGCAAATAGATAGACCAGGGTTGTAGTTGACTTGTATCGATGTTGATTGACAGAGCATTTCGCGATCCCGAAGCACATCGTGTACTATATTCAGAAGCGAGCCATGCAACACTGCATTGTGTGTACACTTCACACAGGTGCCGTCTACGGTATACGACCAAATGTATGCCCATCTCCCTTGTTTGCGCGTGCACACTGCATGCTGCAATGCCAATACGACGGAGCTGCGATAGCGTATTATTTAACAGTAGTATAACACGGATGAAAAAAACAAGGTTGGACAAGTCCCGAGGGATGATTTGCGGGAATAAAGTTAGTCGAAAAAAGTTGCACAAAAGTGAAAAAAACGCATCTGTGGACTCACCATTTTATCCCCCCGATTTCGTGGAGGTTGATGAGCATAATGTTTATCTGCGTCTTGTCGTCACTCAGTGAATAGAAATCAGATCAAGTAATGCAGGTGTAAAGCATCATCGAGTAATTTTAAAAAGATGGGTAGCGTGGGCGCAGAAATGACAAAAGTCGAAAGAGTGTTGCAAGGTTGACAAACTAGAAGGAAAAAACAGGCCCAGCGGCACTCCCGTCGACTGTATTTGGTGAAAAGTTATGACCCGCACTTCCGTGTTGCGGCTCAGCTCCAGGTGGCGGCAGGCTTTACCGGGGTCTTTCAAGATCTGGAACGCCAGGATGAGGCCACCCCGTAGGCGGCGATATCTTCCGCTGTACACTCCCTGTGGGCTTTCAGTCGCATATGGCATGGCAGGTGGAACACGTCCTTCACATTTTTCGTTGCCCTTCGCTGTGCCGTCTCCAGTGCAGTCAGATCACATTTTAACCAGGGTTACCATGCTTGGATCGCGTACTCTACATGAGGCCTCATATACGCATTGAGCATTTGGGGAAAGATGGAGGGATCGAACCTCCCACAGCGAACAAAAGGATCATGTGAGGATGGATTAAGTAGGCGAATTCCATTCCAAATCCTGCTTGGTAGCTGGTGACAAGGATCGAAGCTCAGTAGTTGTAGCAAATAATACTCGACGATTGTTACTTAGCAATTGTGATAGGACAACACGGTCTCAGAGACAAAAGAAACGTTCGTGGACCTCTCTGGCAGTGCACCGAACAGATAAGTTTTCCAAACGATTCTTCAGTGACAATCCCAAGGGTGCGAAAACAGAGCGGTGAGAGCGTATAGTTGTTCGCTAATGTTGATAAACAAATTAGACACAAGTCCTGACCAGCTCCAGACATTCAGCCATATCCCGGGGTGACCCTAAGAGAACACCCACAGCGAGAACTACTGAGCAATACAATACTGCTGTTGATAAGTTTAAAGGGACTCCATTGGCTCAGCTGCAGGCGATGGAGTCCACAAAATAAAAGATGCAAAACTGTGCGACATGTACGGTGCCATAGCAGTTGTACGTGATTCAACAATGATCACTGTCGAGTATTCAAAGAGGCCACCAGGTGGCAGGGAACCAATAGCGACATGTACGACCCAACAGGGAGGTAGAATGCTGCATCAACCATTCGAAGTGGAAAAATGTGGAACAGAGCTATCGAGTAAATGATGCAAATAAGCTTGAGGGCGCAAAGTGATCTCTAATGTCGCAGGTGCGAGTGTATTTTCTGAAGGGGCCGTGATTAGGCCACGATAGGTTACGGATGGGTTTTGCAGGAGACACAGAGAGTGAAAAAAAGCGAATTGTGCACACCCAATTGTATAGTTTGTGATAAAGAAAGTGAGGGCAATGGAGCGACAATCCCTTGCAGATGAAACACTGAGCGACGGTGTAGTTGACCAATCGTCCAACAGTCACGGGTGAAATAGCTCACTTTGGATCAAACCCAGATGTTATGCAAGCGTTATTGGATAAATTGACACACAGTGACAGTTTGTTTAGATATTTGCTCCGCGTTCTCAAAGTGCTGTTACAGAAAGGGGTTAGAACACCACCAGCTCTGAATAGTGTTGAACGATTGCTTGAATTTCATGACCGGTTTACTGATCTAGGTGTCTGTATCATCCACCGGCGATTGCATCATCACAACACATAGCACTACAGCTCGTGTGAATGCTCAGAACTTAGCTTTAGGAAGGTAGTCGCATTGGTTGGGAGAGGAGGGTGCGATGCTGCAATGCAACTTATGTCCATGGATCGATCAGAGACGGTTACTGGGCTCTAAGTGCACCGGCCACCGAGGACTGTGAATCGGTGCGCAAATCCTATAGAAGCACCGCTGAGGTGTTCAACATCGACCACCTGGGCTGTCTAGGCTATGCCCTTCGAACACAAACTGGTCAGCTGTCCCGGGGCAAAACCCAGAAGCAGGCAGTTTGTAATGTGGCAAATAACACGAAAAAATCTACTGGAGAGCTGAGCCAATTTGTGCTTGTCATTTCCCAGGATGAGTATCCTGAAACAAATGATAACGGAGGCTAGTTAATATTATTGGATATGACGCGATCAGAGGGCTAGTGGCGATCTGGTGTCCATACTCTCCACCTCTAACCCTTAACCACTCCAGATGATGAGTTTAGTTTTGTGCATTCCCGCTGAAACATCACTATTTATTTTGCTGTTTACGTGACGTGAGTCAATCGTACCTCAGTGCACGGATTATGGATGATTAAGTGACATGAACGCAACACAAACAAAATAGGAAGCAGCGCCGCACGCGAAAGAAAAACGATTTGATGGGATTATTATGTGAGCAAAGACACTCAAACGGATCTGTTTGGTGACCGTGCCTGTTGAACAGCTCGATGCATAGTGTATCACGAGAGCATGGAGGGTATTAAGAATCTATGCCAACAGATGCGTTTACATGAGATGAATGAAACGTTGGAAACCACAGAAAACGTAGGAGGATTCGTTTAGTGTGGGACTTGTACGCAATCACAGAGAGCACCAGGTAAAAATGCGACGCATGACATCCATTAATTAATCATGGCCTGTCTAAATGAGGCAAAAGAATCAGATTTGTCACACCCAAACTGAATAGTTCATGAGGATATGGAGATTGTACTGCGGTGGGTGTGGTCATCTGTTAGGAGGGTCTCAACATAAACAGGACTCCGTGTTGATTTATGCGTGCGGTGATTGCAGCAAGGAGATAGTTGTGAAAAGTGTGACGTAAAGGAAGTATTTAGCAGGGATAAACAAATTGGGCGCGGTGCTCCTTAAACGGTGCGTATTAATCCTATTGAAAGTGATGGACGCCCGTGCTTGGGGCGCGGCAAATGGGCCAGACATGTCATAGTGAAATGGGTGATCAGAGCATATGCAAGTTAACCATTATCACCAGACATGTCTGAGCTGTGGTCGTGCACTTGTGCCGCACAAAAGACGAAATAACAGCGCTTAAAGCAACAGTTAATCATTGATGGCTCCCCGTAAAAGACTAGGCGTTAAATAATTGTGAAGGAAATGCATGCATAGAGGCCCACGAACTGACTGTTCCGATAAGACCGAATTCGCATGCACGGCTGGGCGAGTACACCACCAAATAGGCAGTGCTGACCACACATTTCTCCCGCTTCGACTGTAAAAATAGCGCCATTCACAGTTTTTTTTAACGTTTAAATAGGAAAACCAAGAAGCCACCGAATATACCAAGTCAGGTCAAGTCAGAATAGGCACTATGCACCCAGGTAGGATGGGAAACTGGATGAAATGAATTTATGAAAAAATGGAAGTGTCCAATGGAAAATGTTTGTGCAAGTCACTCGAGTAAACAATTGCGCACCATACTGATGACTTTAGTTGGGTCAACTAGTATGCCTGACAAATAGGGTGACACGAAACTATGGTTAGACGCAGTGTGAGATGGGAATATAGATTTAGCGTGTGTGAAAGAAATTTATAGGTTAGCATATAATGCATGAAATGAGTCACTTAAAACCTGGAGAAAAAAACAAGCACAAGCGACGAGACGCTTGCCTACAATGAAATCAACAAGCTCCTATATGGATGATCCGCTGCGGGGAAAAACAGAACTCAGCATTGTGTTTGGTCATGTTGTGACCTATGTATCGCGAGCGTGCCGACCTAAACCCAAACGCTCGATTCAAGACAAAGTCGAAAAAGGTCAACAAGGAACATTCCCTTGTAAGATAGTAAAACGAGGTACATAGGATACCATTTCATTACTTTATAAAGTCCTCCTAAACAATGACTTTGAAACTGAAAAAGCGGCGAACTGTCATTAGTCGAACCAAGGTCACGACCATGTGACAATCATTTTCGAGCCGGAATTCTGGGCGTTTAATCCGACCGAGTTCGTTAGGGTGTGCGTCCCCCCATTTGAATGAATCGCACAGGGTTCACCCGCATCGTAATTACTGACTTCTGGCGCCGGTCCGTCCATTTTATTGGTGTTAATTCCGGCATAGATGTAGACGTCAAGTCTCTTGTTCGGATTAAGGGTCTGCTGAGCTGATACGGAATGTGTCAAGGTGCAAATCTAACGTTAACATGCTGCGCGTTGGTGATGCATCCGGAAAGGGACGGGACTGTAACTGATTTGTACGCCGAACCCAAACCTCGGAATTAACAGCAACGGCATATGTGACACTTCAAGTTCGACGAATGATACATTCTAGAGTCCAGGTAAGCTGGTGGTTGCGGTAGTCCTTTACCAGCACAGGTTGCCCTTCGAAGAAAACTCGGTTCCGAGCACCGTGTCTCCTGTTGAATTGCTGTTTCATTTTGCAGTTTCGGTTCAGGCGGTTTCTGTCAGCAAATTTAAGAGAATCAAGGCTGGATCGCAATTTCCGTTGCATTAGCGCTTCAGCCGAAGATTTATCTTGAGGCACCTGTCGATTTGGAAGTATGCTGTAGACAAAAAGTCTCAAAGATCTCGGCCGTCGGTCCCTTCCCCCTCGCTTTCAGTAACGCTAAATAAATAAATAAATAAATAGTTTATTCTCGAATTTATCGAGGCACACCAAATCAGGCATGATCAAAATTTACAAGCAGTTATGTTTCGCAACAGACATAGCTATTTATGTAATCGGCAGTGGCCGAAAGTTGTACAGGCTGCGGAAATTGAGGAAGTAATCATGAGGAATATAGTCGTCAATGGATGACGATAATTTGGGTTCATGTGTGCATAAACAGTAAATGCATTATAAATGTAATGGAGGGTAGATGTACAGAGTATCTTTTTCTTGTATGTGTCAAGGAAATAACGAAATATGACTCTAGTGGACTTGCCAGTAGGTAGTTGTGGGCAGTGACGTTATTCAGTGACGAGTCACATCCAACAGGTTAAACGGATTTTTGTGGCTTTTATAGGAAGAACGCTTGCCAGGCGAAAACCAATCATGTTCTAGAACACTGCGGTAAATCCTTTTGGACGATAATGTACAAGTGTCAAAGCATGTTGCCGACCGATTTCACACTTGGTTATCGGCAGTCGAATGACTTACAATTTCCTCTGTTGGCTGACCAAATAGCTTAATCAGGGCCGCCATAGTCGTTGAGGCCGGTCGAGGATGGGAGAATCACGAAGAGTCGGATTGTTGAGTATGCAGGCATGTAAAAATTTCAAAGTGTCTGAATTTTTCTGATTATGTATACTTTGTTGGGATGTGAAGACATCTTGTCCAGCTATCCACATTGGACAACGGTCTCTTGAAGGTGTCCACGAATCGCTCCGCTAGACCGTTCGACTGTGGATGATATGGAGGTGACCTCATGTGGATTACGCCATTTTTATTACAGAAGCCCTCGGAAATCGCTGAAGTGAACCGAGTTCCCTTGTCAATCACTAATGTGTCCGGATACCCGAAGCGACGGAAAACCTGACGAAATGAAGTAATGGTCACTGAAGCAGTACTCGACAGCATGTGCAGTGTCTCCGGCCACTTACTGTAGGCGCCAATCAGGATAAGGAAATTGTTTTCATTATTAGGTCCTGCATAATGGGCATGGAGCCTTAACCATGGTTTCCCAGGATCCGATCAACAATGGAGCTCTGCTTTCCTTGGTGACTTATAAGTAAGTGCACAATTGGAGCAAGAGCTGGACAGCTCTTCGACTTGAGCATTAAGATGCCAGTACACGTAGCTTTTGACCAATGTCTTCATACGGTTTATTCCCAGGTGTCCGGTGCAAAACTACTTCAAAGCCCTCGGCTGAAGTTCCTTGGGAGTTACTATTTGTTCTGCAGAGTAGACAGCCGTCGACAATTGACAGGAAATTGCGACGTTGATGAAACCGTTTCAGCCCACTGTCGTCAATCTTCTGTGGCCATCTTGATCTGTGGGAGCGGATCGCTTGCGGGAGCAAGGCATCATGTGATTTTTCGATATATCTGAGAAGCTGTTACTGGGATGGCTTTAGTAGCATCTGCGACGACGCAGCGAACTTCCAGCTCGATCAAGATGCTTGTCACTACGACGTCTTCGAGCCGGAATTCTGGACGTTTTATCCGACCGATTTCGTTAGGGTATGCGTCCCCTAACAGTCCACATACACATTAACAAGTAGCCGAAAGTAGGTTAGGTCACAGCTGCTTCATAAGTATCCAAGAAACGTGACAATCGTGATTGCCTAACACGGTTTCAATGTGCAAACTGTGAAAGCGCATCATCCTAGCTATTAGTATCGAACAGTGGTTTAACCAGAGTAGTTATTTTGCATTGATAAGCCATTTCTTTCTTTCTTCTAAACTGTCTCGTCAGCTGTGAAAAGAATCCGTTCATTGTAAGAGCGGTGTAGGTGGTAACAAAAAGTACCCGCGTTTCTAAAATAAATGTTCGTCCGTGAAAACTGAATTCAGCTTAAGCAGTCACTCGGAGTTTCACGACACCTGCAATCGAGCAGTCTCGCAGTCTGACGATACTGAAAGGCTTTTTTATGTCAGAGACAAAATTGGCCTTGCTATAAACAACTTGGCATATTTGTAGAATGCAATGCTCTGAGTAGTTGATAGGCATATAGTGAAGAATACAGTGGCGCGGTTAAAAGGGTAGATATACATTAACAGTGTTGATATCGAAGAGTGCAATCTGGATAGTTCAAGTGTGAGTTCTTGAAGTCATTGGTTAGTTGTAGTCGTCTATGGAAAACAGCGGTCTTCTCCAGAGAAGTGGAATTCACAATGACCTTATCCACTCAAGTTTGTTGAAAAGCTGGGGAGTGGATGGGAATGGAGCATGATGGCTGAGACCATACTAAATCAGTAAATGTTCCGAGAAAACCGCAATTAAGAGGAGGCTATGTGTGCTGATAGGTATGTCATTGCGGAAGGCTGTGAGACAATAAGCACAAAACGGAAAGCAATAACAGCTAGTAGCGACAAAGTCAGACCGTGTTATTGAGGCAGTGGGCAGCCAACAATCGCATAACTTGCATTAATGATGGAGCCATTAGTTGCGTACGGCAACATATTAATCAAAACATGATTTATATATTACACTAGGTATACAAGATGTAGACAATACCAAGCGTTCAAAGGAAGTTGGACAGGAGGAAGTCGCTCAAAGGCTTGCTATCAAGAGGCTGTAAGCTCTTCCACACGGAGGCCACATAAGTGGTCAAATAATAAATCTGCGGACATGACAAGACCACCTAGTACTAAACATTATGGTTCGTACTTTAGCGCAATCTTATCCCTTAGAAACGTCAAGCTTCTCTCTTGGTGCGACGGTTTGCGTATCTCACCGATCCATTAACCGATACTAGATGGTTTGTTTTACAACCAGTTATACTTGAACATATACTAGATACATTTAGAGAGTAAAATGTGCTGTGCATCCAAAAGCAGAATTCCTGAGCCTCAAGCAGTTATCAAACCGAGCGAGACAAAACTGTGTCCTGGCTATTGATTGCACGCGTCAGAGGCCGCTAATGCATGAATCCCGGGTCTAATCAGAGTGGGCAACGTTCTTAGCTCTGGTGTCGAAACATCGTTGCTTGACGAAATGCCACATAGAGAACGTTGTATAACGTTAAATGAGGCTAGCGCGCACAGGGTAGCGTTGGATGCTCCACTTTAGTTGCTACTGTTTGTGAAACAACCAACTGCAGTCTTGATGCCGTATAAGGTTTTTCTACCGTGAAGTAGACAAGCTAGCACGCATAACAGCCCCAATAACTAAAGTACAAGTACGACTTTTAAGCTAGCCGGAAGTTTAGTTAGGTGATATGTTCGGATAATGGCTAGTGTCCGCTCCAACTATGCATTGACAGTCGGTTGTTTATGCGCTGCATTGTCTTTAGTCATTGCAGAAACTTGCTCTTCTGGTACCTGACCTAGAACGGACTCAAACAGATCACATCGCTTTATGCTTCAGGCGGCGTGGCTCCATATCTGACTGCTACTCGTTGTGGAACATGCTTCGACACCGATGACGCAAATCGCTCCCCGGCCCAGCGCCGCAAGCCATACGTGCGTGTTAACCGCACATTTGTGCACCGTCTTTTTTCGCTGTCTCTCAGCCACATTTTGTCGCACATCACTGGATCCATACTTATCTGTCTTGCTTTTACAAGTGCTACATCTTGATACGATTTTCTCGAGTTACACTACAGTGCACCCTACATTTACCCTTAATTCTAAATTTCGGGCAATGTTTCACAGATATCCAAGCGCAAAAGTTGCGTAACTCCAACCATCGAGGACATTGTTTGGTCTCATGCGATGGGACATTTCAACAGCTTTCGAACGAACTTTCACTCGCTCCGGTACAAGATTGTTTGGAGCAGTTAAAGGGTAATTTACGCGTCTCCGCAGCGAACCTCTGTTTTTCGATAAATTCATCTTGGGGCGGTTCATAGGCACAATCACGAAAATTCTCTATCAAACCCTCGTGTGGTCTGCCTCAAAAGCAAGCCGACGCATTTGACTGGCACGCCAGAGGACAGTGCAACCATGCAAGTGCGAAGTGAACACAGTGGTCTTAGCGTCAAGGTCAGAAAAACGAGAAATACCGTAAACTATCAAGGGTGAGTCATCCTAGTGGTTCGTAACATCCGCTCAATGAGCGCGGTTGCTAGCATGCCTCGGGTTAAAGACACACATATGGATCATGTGCCAAACTTGTCAAAGGGGGTATATGCTGTGTTGCCCTGTTGCAAGACTTTCCATTCAAAGTGCATCTGAGTGAAAGCTAGCCAGGTCGTTATTAAACAAAGCAGATTATCTACGGTTCTGCGTGGAATGCAAGTCTATTCCAATGATAAAGTGTTATTTATGAGTAGAGGAATTTTAGTGATTTTTTGAGTTCGACGAAATCAGCCGACAATTCAGATAACTCAACTACCAATCCGGAAAAGCACCAGACGGTCGTTTCGCTCTATTACCTCAGGAATACGACCAGCAAGTGCCAAGTTAGAGGTAATGGTGACCACCAAAATCACCACAGTTGGGGTAAGAATGGCGGACTGGGCAGCCTAGGCCTCCCCAGTAAGTGCTACCCCAATCCTGAGGAGAACGGCTGGTAACAGCGTAAGCAAAATGACACTAATAGCCCAGAAAATCAATTGCTGTCCCAATACCACAGGCGGCTCACATTCGACTAATGCGGTTCTCAGTTCGATCGGAGTAACTTCATACAACGCTTTATCCAATCTCCCGACTGTGCATAGCAAAAGAGCAAACTGGTACTAGTGAAAGTTGGGTTGCGGTTGCTTCCAAGAAGAGCCGTCATTTCAAATTAGTAGCACCCTCCACTAGATCGGAAACTGAGGAGCGAAGTGAAGTTCTCTTGGTGTAAGCACCACCGGTTTCCTGCGGTACATCCCCAAGTATTTCAATCACTAACCGTGGCATGTAGAAAGATGCAGAGGAACAACAACCTGCACTGAGCGTACTATGCTTCAATGTCCCAATATCAAAGTCAACGTCAATCAGAGGCAGGTAGTTGAACGACCTCAACCAGTGGGACGTCATTAGTAACCTACTCGGAGCTGTATTGAAATCTGTACATGTATGGGGAATCGCGTGGTGCCCCAACTCTAAGCATTACGGAGAGCCTAGACTACTGCGCGTTATGCTGAACTCTATCACCGAAGTAGAATCACTTCTGCTATCGACAGGTCGACTCAGTAATGAACACTGCTCCATCCGTGTCTTTCCATACATCCCACGGAATGAGCGTTATCGAATTAATCGCAGCTTAGAAGATCATCAGAAGGAAAGTTTAATCAGGACCATATTTGTCCACGGCGTTCCCGAAACTGAAGCATGTGATGAGCATGCAATAACAACTCATGATAAGGAACAATGGCATTATATTCGTGAAACACTACTTGGATGACGTGCTAGCGAAATCGCTGTCACGGTTAAACACATCACCTAACTACAAAGGATGTGGCCCAAGAGTGTTGAAGGTGGTCCTAAGGCCAGAATATATGGTAGCACATGGCACTGAAAAGCTGATGTATGTTTCCTTGCAAGCTGCCATCTGAATTTCGACTGAAGGCAGCGAATGATATGCCTTCCAGAAATGATATGTCACTCAACGAACCAAACGCGAATGGAACAGATGAATGTGCCAGCAGTGTGTCTGATGAGTCCATTAAACCTGATGATGAACTAAGTAACCAGACATCTTACGCTCTACGTAGAAGATTAGGTATAGGGCTAACTACGCAGCCAATGAATAAGACGTCGAACCCGTCGTCAAGTACCCATCGGAAAAGCGATTAGTGGCCGGCCATGCACTGGTCGGCGAAAATTAACGTATGAATTGCACACTCTCTGATACAGTGCTGAAATAGGAAATATTCTCATGTATGTACACTAACACCCAAGACTCCCCAGTAAACTTACTGAACTTCGGGTACGTCAGGTTTCGAATTCTTGGGACCTAATTTCTATTAATGAAACCTGAGTACATCAAGAAGTGACTAATGCTGAGGTTAAGATAGCAGGAATGTCACTCATCCGGAATGACCGTCCCAACATAGATGGGGTCCTTACCTACTACCCCAGCGACCTGCAATGTGCAATAGTTGATGATTCGGAAACTCTGGTGCAGTCCTCGACACAACGCATGTCTGGTAGCTGCGGTTTACCGCCCCTCAACATCCACTTCGGAAATGTATTCCGGCTTGATACGTGCCTTGAAAAGGGCAAGACGCCCTAGGTACAGCCACATTCGCATCAAAGGTGACTTTAGTGTACACAACCTGGCAGTGTCGGCATCACCCAATGAACAGTTCAAAGCAGACTTGCATGAACTTATCGCTAATATTCCCTTGCGCAATCATGTCATGTCATCCACTACATTCAGGACAGCAAACAAAGCGTCCATATTGGACCTTGTGCTCAAAAATGAAGAGCTATCGATGGAGAGTCCACTAGGTCTTAGCGGCCAAGTAGTACTAACGTGCAACTATGTTTGTTATGCAGAGTATCCATATGGACACTCAGAACTAACTCATACAATCACATGCCACCACGTCCTGAAAGAATTTGTCAAGGCATCAGCTTGGGATTAATCGAACAACAGTCCTCTGGACAACCGTTGAACAGAGCACATTGAAAGACTGAGATGGTGAACAACAGAGACCGAGTCAACTCGTTCCGCAAAAGTGTCGTCAAGTCTAAGAAGCAGGACTCGAAAATGCATCGAAATAAGGGATGCAGCATGGCGTGTTTACAAGGCTAACCCAGGCTAAGAGACTTGGGGCAACTGCCTGATCCATCGCAACCATTGCACCACATTTGTCCGTGACAGTAACAGTACCGGTAATAGTTAAACAGTGCCTAGCCAAAAGCCTGTGGCAAACAACAAACTAGTGTACAGACACGTCAACAGCCTTAGTAACATAAAACATGGTATCCCTCCACTTTTCGCAACAGATGGTAGGGCACAAAGCGCCGACGAAGCAGCCAATGCCCTGCGGCCACAATACGAACTCGCAGCCTCTACCTGTCACATACCGTCAACCACATTACTGACTCCATTGTTTACACATATAATTTTCAACCCATCAATTGTGCTAAGGAAGTTACTCTCACTGAGCGATCATAGCTCTCCGGGAGCAGACAACATCCGCCCGAAAACACTGTAGACTGCAGCCAACAAGCTAGCTGAACCACTGTCACAGTTCTTCCAAAGGTCCCCACTATGTGAAAGCATGGAATTATTACCCCAATTTTTAAAGGTGGCAGCCGTTCAGACCCTGCAAACTATCGCCCAGTGACTCTCCTCCCTTTGCTAGCGAAGGTGATGGAAGCGGTCGTCACTGAGGCTCTAATAGACTCTATGGAACAATGCAACATCTTGGCACCGGAGCAGCATCCATCAACACCGGTCACACATCACCAACCTGCTGATTGTACGAGGTAATTGGACGGAAGTGACTGATGATAGGGTCGGTGTTGACCTCATCTATCTGGACTTCTCCAAAGCTTTCAACCGCCTGGATCACCGCATCCTATTTCGCAGCCTACAGAATCAGAGATCATATACTTAGTTGTGTTGGCAACTTTCTTCACCAACGGAAGCTTCAAGTGCGTGTTAAGGGATCACCCTTCAACCCGAATGCGGTTGCATGTGGTGTCCCACAGGGCTCGGATCGCGCTTATTCCTGGTGTTTACCAATGACCTGATAAGTTACCTCCTCCAATTTCCTGCTTTTCGCCGATGATTTCAAGATGTTGTGGGCGATTAAAAACAAGGAAAATCACGATCTACTCCGACATGACCTGGATTGTGGTCAAGGAGGAACTTACTCCAGTTTAACACAGCTAAGTACAAGGCGATCCACCTGCGTCACCAGCCGGTGAGCGCGTACAAGCTTGGAGACTACATCTTGCAGAATGCATCTCAGAAGGGTGATTTGGATGTACCAGTACAGGACGAACTCAGACGCTCCAAACAAGCAGAGGCGTTCTTCGCAGAGCGTTCAGCCGGTTTGATCTCTCAATCTTCCCACAAATGCCTAACGTCTACGTGCGACCGCAAGTGGAATATGCTATCCAAGTGGTAGTAGTGGCAAAAACAGGATCTCGTTGTTCTCGAGACTCCTCAACGAAGACCAACCAAGAACATCAGAGGTTCTTCTATCTGCCCTATCAGTTTAGATTGTAGTCCCTAGAAATGTACAGCAGTCGATATCGGCGTTTTCGGGGATCTCATAATGGTATACCAGATGCCGAAGAACCCAAATCACATCTGCCACCCGCTGCTGGTACTGAACCACAACACCAAACTAAGAGGTCATCCTCCGAAACGGACTATAAAGTATAGCCGGATGGAATGTCGTAAAAATTTCTTTTCCCTCCGAGTGTGTCAAATGTGGAACGCTCGTCCAAACTATGTCGTCTCTGACACCAAACAGGCGATATTAAAAAAAACGACTTAATGATGCGTTGTTCTACTGGCATTTCATTTTGGAACTTGTATTAGCCATGGGGCCACATGAAGCAAACAAACGGTGGGTTTCCAAAATTCCAACCAATGGATGTATACTTTTATCGTGCGAACATCTCGGCTCTTACGCATGTGTATAGTGAGTCCACCGAAACGTTTCGTTTTAGCACGAATTTTTATGTGCTAAGTTCCATGCCAGGGAACTAGTTAAGCATTAGTCAAATATCGACTTTCCTTGACAAGTGCCGGTGAGCGTAGTAAACCATTCACTCGATTGACAGACGGAACGTCGGCTCAGCTCACGGCCAAGCAAACCTATAGGTACCTTGTGAGGAACATGCCTTTACCTTCCTGCACTGTTATTGGATTTCCGCAGAATAGTATTTCGACGCTAGCGCCTGTATCAGCAATCCTACATACTGGTAGTTAACCGGACACTGGAAGAGTGAAAGGCTGACGAACATTCTGGGAATCGAAATGCGGCAGGTGTGAACAATAACGAAGATCGATCTGACATGGAAGCATCGCAAGTTCAAGTTCCGTTCAGTTCAGTTAAACAACTACGATCCGGGCGCCGGAGTTCGGTGGATTCAGTTGCCAAGGCCCACGTCGCAGGAATAACAAGAAGTAACAAGGATTAAAAAATGAGGTTAAATGAAAAGAAAATGTAAAAATGGAAGCAAGAAGGAAGTGTGTTAAACCAATCGGGATGGACTGAAAACTAACGACCAGATGAAAGAAACCGAATACAGGAACGCCACTGACTGCGTGACTGCACCATGTCTGACACGGTCTCCAACCATTGGTGTGGCCAATCCCGAGGTCCCCATCCACGAAGATGGCATGCAACCGCCTGACGAAGTCTCTCAGTCAATTTCTTCAAGCCACTGTGTCACGTCATGGACTAGCCACCTCGCTGTTTCACCCAACTTGGTGCAACCACGGCGTACAATGTACGCCGAGGAAGCCGGTCAACGGGCATACGAAGGACATGGTGTAGCAAACGTAAGCGATTAAGATTCAGCAAACATTCGGGTGAGGAACCAAAAGGCTTCTTGCCAAAAACCAACTGGCGGACCTCAGCATTGCACACTCGGTGTTCGCACCAGACGTGAGCAATATTCCGCAAGAACCGGTGGTCAAACACGGCCAAGCGTTTAACCCCTTTGTAGACAAACAAGAAGTTTGATCAAAAAAGTTAACGCCTATATTGGTAACGATGTACTAGATTTCTTAACTTAGTGAAAGAAAAATGTCAGTCGTACATTGTCAATTTTGCAATTGAGGGTAGGTGTACATTTGTATACACTACTTGAAAATAAACTTTTATGCGTGTGTACATATGCACACAGTGTGTACGAAGAGATTAATGTCTTCGCCGCGAACTGGCCAGGTCTTTGATCCATACAGTAACACCGGTGTTATCACAGATTTATGCACTCAACCTATCACTGACAGGCTCATATCCCGCTGTCTCCTTAGATGTTTGGACCTCTGGGAAGCCACACGGGCCCTGATTATAAGCTTACCTCCACCTCCTCAGTGATGTTACCAGCAAAGGTGATACAGCTTCAAGTGGCTGTTCGCTGAGAGTTAGAACCGGTGTTGTGTCCGTTAACCCCAAACAGTGCTTTGTAATTTGAAGGTGCAAAGCACATATAGCGCAGCGTGCAGCGTTACGCATCAGTTAATCCAGTAACGTTTGCTTAGCTACCTCGTCAAACCCAAGGAGATCTATGCCATCTGCATACCCAGGGTTTATCAGAGGATCACGTGGTAACAGTTCTACCCAAGAAGAAGCTGAGTGAACGAAGTCGCGTATGATAATTTCGATCACAAAGTTGCGCAGGAAATGAGATATAGGACAACACTGTAGTAACCCCACTTGTCGTGAGGAACTAAGGAGACAGTTTTCCGTAGACCTTTGCCTGTCTTCAGTGCCGCGATAGGGCCTTCAGAATGAGCCGGGCCGTGGCCGAAAGGATGAGGCGTCTGCTTTGCAACTTGGAGATCGCGGATTCGAGCCTGCATAGAAGACCGTGCGACTCACAGTATCCTTAGCCCACGCGCGATGGGTGGTGATTGCGTGGCAGAAAGGCGTAGGTACAGCGTACCAGAGTACTGCTGGCTGGCTCGTTCCGGGTTTCGAAGTCGAGCGGGGACAAACGGTGCCTGTTTGTCACTGCGGCCTACGCACCCACAAACTGCAGCACTGATACGGGGAAAGATGATTTCTAACAAAAACTTAACGATCTCCTTCGTCACAGAAACAGCACGAATACTGTGATGTTTGCTGGTGATCTGAACGCCCAAGTCGAAAAAGTGTCCTCTGATGAGCACCATCTGGGCGGCCAACATGGTGTAGTCTCCCATATGGATAACGATGAGCGGTTGCTACAGCTGTGTGAAGATGCTTGTCTCTTTCTCGCGAGCACAAAATTTCGACACAGCACCCGCAGAAGCGTGAGTTGGCGCTCACCAGCCATGGACGCAAATCGATCATATCGCGATAAGTTACCGCTGGAGAGACTGTGTCCAAAACTGTAGCTCGATTTGGAGCACCAACGTGGACTCTGATCACGCTATCGTGTGTGCTGATCTGCGGGTGCGTTTCGGCGGACGTCCGCAACGTCGCTGTGACCACATAGACACCAGCCAACTGGCGAAGCCAGGTGTTCTGAACGCTTATCAAAGTACGCTGGCATCCTGGCTGATTAAGCGCCCACTGAATACCGTCGAAGATCCCTGGTCGCATATTCGTCAAACGTCACTATCAACAGGCATGTCTTCATGTGGCAAATCCAATTACCAACCTGGACATTGAGTCGCTGAGCAGTGACTAAGACTTATGGATGCTCGCCGACGGATTCCGGCTGGAAGCGAATACAATGAGGCTCGCAACAATCTCGGGGCAAAAGTGCATGTTAGCCTGAAGAGAGACCGTGAAGCCTGGTGGTCACATCGCGCATCGTAAATGGAAGTAGCCGCTGTCCTTGATAACCATCATAAGTTATTCCGTCTGATACGAGAAACAGGCAGCAGGAGACCTGGTTTCAGCGAGACAATATGCGACGAGAGTGGACAGTCGATACACAGCTTGTCAAAATGCTTGGAGCGTTGGGCTGAACATTTTGAAAGGCAGTTTAACCAAGCTGAGTTATCACTTTCTTTTTCGGGCATGGAGTGCCCTTCTCCACACGCTGTCTCCTTGGATCCGCCCTCACGCGCAGAAGTCGATTATTGATTGATGGTTGGAAGCAGCAAGAAGAGATATCTCTGTGTAGCTGCATCTAATATCACTCGAGGATAAAGACCCGTTATGTTGGAGTGCATTCGATATATTTTATATCGGCAAAGTGTGTCCAGGAATTTCTTAAGTTACGACACCGACTTTGCCTCAATTACGCGCTGCGGCAGGTTGTTCGATACATTCACCACTCTCCGTTCGAAAGAGTTGGTGAGCGATCCGCTTCAACTCCGGTACTACAGGCTTGTACCGATGTCCTCATGTGCAGCTTGGTGTGCGTAGGTGCAACAGCGGCCTAACATGGGGTATTCACCGAGAGGTAATATCCAGTGCTTCATAATGAGGTCAACGTGCAGTCGACGATAAGCTAGGGTGTAAAACTATAGTTTCTTACATCGGTCTTCGTAGGGCACACGTTGTAAATTGGGAATCAGCCTGGTGACCACATGCTACACACGCTCAATCTTTCCTACTTCGCTCCGGGTGATAGGACAATACACGGGAGAGCCGTACTCTAGCATTAGTCGTATTATTGAGACGAAGAGGCGAGTAGCAATCACTTCGGACCAAGTGCTAAAGCTGTGCCTGAGCGTACAAAGTATACGAAGGCTGTTTTGGTAAAGCCTATTCGTGATGTCCATGGACTTTAGGTCGTAGCGTGAGAGTACAACGAGGTCTCGCACGAAAGACGCGGGATGCAACGATTGACCTGCCACAGTGTAGATTCGACTGTGCTCACACTTACCCAACTTCATGAATTTCGACTTGACTGGAAATGTTTGTGTTGCTCGTCCCAACACTGGCACACCACTGGCAACATCCAAATATTTCCACTTACGATACGGTCCTCGAGATCGGAATGACCGAGATTTGCCTCAAAGTGAACCGAGGTCTCAATAGAGGTTGCGAGTCCCAACCCAATCACACAGCGTGCTCTCTAAATGCAGTTTTGCGACTTGACTGGGTTGGTCGGGAGGCTGACCTCTGCAGACCACCTGGAGAGGCGATCGAAGTCCTGCTGAAGCAGGTCACAGTCATTGGGTGTACAGATTACTCTCCACATCTTCAAGACATCTGCGAACAACGCACAAGGTAAACGGAGTACTTGAGGCGCATCGTTTACATGGATCAGGAACAAAATCGGCCCCAGTACAGTGCCTTGGGGCACACCACTGCTCGATGAATACCAGTCAGTCAAATGGTTATCGACCTGCACCCTCCACTTTCGATCAACAGGGAAATTCTTGATCCATCGGGGCAGCGAACCGCCAACATCACAAACCCTCAGCCTGTCGAGGAGCACTTTATGATTCACCTTGTCAAAAGCCTTACTGAAGTCAATGTAAATGACGTTGACCGACTTGCCTTGGTTCAGCGCTTGTAACTATTCGTGCCTCGTCAACAGTAGGTTGCTGATGCATGAGCGACCTTTCACGAAACCACGGAAGTGAGATCAGACTGTTGAAATTGCATAGGGCCGCAGGGGCAGATAGAATTGTGCCTGTCCTCTTCAAATTCAGGGGACCTGCTCTCGTAGATGGTGTACACGAGTTACTAATGAAACTTTGGGGACAAAAAACTGTCACGACAAAGTGGAGCCGCTCCGACATAGTCTTGAGTTTCAAGGGAGGCTCCCGTTCGGAGTGTGGCAATCACAGAGATATGCCTGATCTTAACTGCCACTAAATTGCTCGCGTCTGTCATTCTCCACAGGCAGGCTCGCACTCATGAAAGCCAGATTCGTGGGGAGCAAGCCGCGTTTCGTCGAAGTCAGGGCTGCATCGACCACATCTTCACTTTGCGTCACTTGTTGGAGCACTACCATGTTTAATGGCGACCCACCGTTGTCGTGTTTCTCGACATCAAAGGTGCCTTCGATTCGGTGGATCGACGTGCCCTTTAAGACTGTCTGTTGAGGAAAGGTGTGCCCGAGAAATACGTAAACAGAGCGATGTATGTGCATAGTTCAGGCAGAGTGAGGGTTCATGCCAAACTGTCGCCGCCTTTCAATATCTCCAGCGGTGTGAGACAAAGTTTCCCACTGTCACCTTTCGTATTTAACTTCGCAGTTGACGAAGTCATGAAAACAGCATTCGCTGGACACGACCTACAAGCAGTGGAGCTACTTCTGGTGAGAGACTGCTTGACTCGGAGTATGCGGACGACATTGCCCTAATCTGTGACAGCTCCCAAACGTGCCAAGCAGCACTGTCTATCGTTTTAGGCTATGCTTTGCTCCTTCGAAATGCAAAGTCCTTCTCCAAGATTGGCAGGGATCCCCCCTGCTCTGACGCTTGGTGGTGATCAGCTAGAATTCGTTCAGGAATTCTACTACTTGGGCAGCTGTATCAGCACCCTTGGGATGGATGCTGAGATCACGAACCGTATGGCAAAAGCTTGAGGTAGTTTTGCCAATCTCCGACATCTATGGCGTCGACGCGACATCACTCTCGCCCTGAAGGACAGAGTTAATAATGCAGCCGTCCGTTCAATTCTCTTATACGGTTGTGAAAGCTGACCCATCACGTCGACAGACATAAAGAGGCTAGTCACATTCGATCATCGCTGCCTTCGAAGCTTTGCTCATGTCTGGTGGGAGCACCGCGTGAGCAATGAATGTGTTCGGCGTCGCGCGTTTGGTGAAGGAAGAGCGAGTTAAACGCTCAGCACCATTATATCACGAACAGGCTCCGATGGCTGGGTCACGTGTTGCGCACGCCAGCACACCGACTCCCGCGACATGGATTGTTTGCGCGCCGGGGGTGCGGTTGGAAGAGGAGGAGGGGAGGCCAAGCAGTGACTTAGTCAAGAGAAACGAAAACCCTCACTTCGAAGTTGGCGTCGGCTGATGCATCCCGACTGCCAGGCTGGGGTCCCAAGGACGATGAACGCATTTGGTTGGACACACTCGCTGACGTGGCTAGGAGTCGGACCCAGTGGCGTTTGTGCTGTGAGTTTCTTTGCCTACCCCCTCTCCTTTAGATTCCCTCTCCAATTCGGATTTCATATGAAATGCATATTATGATATTTGACATTATATTACTTGCTTTTTGAACTATTTGTAGCGCAAGTTTTATTATCTTGTTTTCTATTGTGGCACATTAATTGAGGCGTGTTTCTCACCCTCAGGTAACGTGTATTAATATTGATGACTAGTCGACGAGGCTGAGTGGCAAAACAAATGCTAATCAAGAAGCCAAAGAAACGGATAAGGTAGGGGCGGAGAAGACAACTAAATCGGGCTCATTTGGTTAATTCGTGCTACAGGTCATCCGTTGGTAGAAAAAGCAAGGACAGTACTGACTATTTTAGTAGCAACGAGGACCACTCTTTGGCGCTCTGGGAGGAGAAGTTGAGGGAACACTTCGGTCGATCTCTTACCAGGTACATCTCGCGCACAAGTCGTAGGTAAACTATGACCCGTAAGCTTAGAAGGTATCATCACAACGTGTGAGCAGAAACGCGAGCTCACTCCCCGAACATCTCGGCGTTGATGAGCCGGAATCCACCGCGACTGCACTATTCAGGGAAAGCGATGAAGTACGTGCAGCAACGATTCAGCTCTTTGAACGTGTGGGGAAGGAGGAATTGGTTCTAACCAACTGGGTTAAGTGAAGTATAGCAGCAGTATTTAAAAACACTGGCACCAATTGCAGCAGATGTAAAGCAGTTTCACTATACATTAACTGGCTGAAAAGTGATCTCGGAACAGTCACGATGGGAGCAACAGAAGCAACGAGTCAAGGATCCACATTTGCATGTAACTCTATTCTTTGATAGACGTTTTTGCACCTCACCTAAAATGAATTAGCCATTAGATAGGTCTAGTTAACTTGATACTTATATTAGAAAACACAGGGCAGTTGTGATTAAAACACGAACTGGAAAAAGCAAGGACCGTATCCATCAGATTGTGTCATTTGCGACATAAAAAGAGGTCTTGTTATGGCGGTAGTGCATGCAATAAATCAACAATAAGTCCACCTGTGTGGCTACGAAGATTGGCTGCCTGTCGGGGCTCCAATAAACGGTTTACAGTTCTACAGCTAGGGGTGCTTGCGACGCGTCCGTAGAGCAAACTGTCCCATCCGCCCATAAATGATAGACTACGAAGGGTTTTAGATAATAGCGAGCGTTGTAACTTCTCGAGGGTGCTACGGTGACTCAGGCACGTGCAGTGTGTCAGCCCAGAGGGGAGTGGGAGTTGAGGTTGGGTCGTTATTTCGTGGGAGAGACCACCGACCAGATTAGAACGAGGTCAGCGTGGTTGTTCACCCCTTAGGGGGTCGCTAAAATGTCTGACTCATAACAAACAATGATACAGGCTTATATCAGAAGTGTGCTACTTTAGGCGATTGCCCGGGGGGGGGCAAGATGGGGGAGAAAACGAAGGAAGAATGAACGCCACCATGACCTTAGATGACGACCGAGTGTGGAGGATGAATTGGCCCAACTGGGATATACCTGACCTCGAGCGATGACTGACCGGAAACACTGTACAACGGGGTGAGAGCGTTCACAGGTGAATCATAATAATAATAATAATAGTAATAATAATGTGTCAGCTGTACGCCGTAACGGCGCTTCGCTGCCGCACGACCACCACCAGTCGCGCGCGGGCTGAGTATACCGCGAGGACGCCCACCTCTACGCGGATTCGAACCGGTGACCTTATGGTTGCAAACCGAACGCGCAGACCACTCGGCCACCGGCCGACAGGTCGATTGCGAATAATACACAACCACAGTCAATTGGGTCAAGGTGATTTAGAATGATGCACAATGTTGGGAAGAGCCGCGCTATAACAGTCACACGAATTGTATATCGAGCCCACAGGTTGAACACACAAGCAACACACATCAACCGAAAGGCAGTACCAAAAACAGAAACTAGGTGCAGTTAGTAGCAGGAAAGAACATTACAACTATAACAAGACGGCGAAAAAGGTTAATCGCAGGATAGGGATGACCGACTAGGGCAAACTACAACCAACAATGACAGATATGTGCGACAATGAATGCGGAATGCACTGACCACAACTTCACCGTTTAACACGCGTCGGGTGCAGTCCCGCAGCTCATAGACAGGTGCCGATGTGGTTGGTTGAGATTGGTCGTGCGGAATCGGAGGAGATTGGGTCGAGGGGGTTGATGACAGCGGATTGTTCGTGGACCGATTCAGAGGGGAAATACCGGCCCCAGCAGCTCCACTTCCAGAGTGTCCATTCATCCTGGTTCGCACGGAGATTGGACTAAATCTGGACACAGGACTGATAGGTGAGATGGAATGACCAACCATTCCTGGCATAGGCATAGCGCCAGGTGGTAAACGACGCGGTACTGAAGGATTTGGAGAGGAAGACTGAGCAGCTGAATGTGAGACCGTACCAGATTCCGGTATACTGCGCAGGACATCATCCTCGCGGCGTTCGACCGAGCGTGTTGTTCCTTCGGCGCACGCAGGCAGATCAAGCTAAAGTGCAGTTAAGTAGGGAAATGAACACCGATAAGTTCAAAGTGAACTCGTCAAAGACCGCTAAGCGGATGGAAGGCTCAGTAAAAAGGGAGCACAGACAAATATGAGAAGAGGTGACTTCATCCGATGACGGACAGATAGCGTTTGTGACCAGCCCACATAACCAAGTAGCTGAGGCGGAGCCGCGTTGTTCTGCTGCTCAACCATGACAGGGACCTCGGAACGAAGTGGATAAACTTTGCCATGACCCGCAATGCTATATTTCTAACAATAAAAGTGATAACGATAATAACCAGCTAGGGAAAATGGGTACAGAAAAACTATGCGTGTAGACAAAAATCGGGGGAGAATAAGATAGACTCGTCAGATAGAAAAGTGGACGGATCGAAGTAACAGAGCAAAAGTACCAGTGAAATTGTTTTCGCGACTACGTAAAGTGAGAAAAGAGCAATGATATACTGATGTGACTGACCACGACCAGCCAAATCAAGGTCCCCCATCAATATTTTTGAGCACTTATCTGTGTTATCTACCGATCACTTCATGGTCCCAGTCAGTTTAACATAGTATTGGTAAACAATACAACCCGAGGTAATCGGTGAACAGGAATTTGAGGAACGTCGTGAACAGGTAACACACAAGTCCAATATGTGGCATAATGCGATACCGAAGAACCTGGTGCCAAGTCAACCGGTCACAAAACTATTCACTAAGTGAACTCAGCAGCCTCTTAGGCACCGATTGGTCATGCACAACAATCTCTTCAACGTCTCCAGTATGTATCTGGCCAGTTGACACAGTGTCGCAAACACAGCCCTCGACCGAGAAAATTGAAATGTCATAATCTGTATAGATCAGTAAGAAACTGAAAAGCCACACGGGCTTCAATGAGTTAGCTGTTAGAAATGGGCCGATCATCCAGTCGGTGGATAGTCGTGAGAAACGATGCCTGAACAAGAGTCAAGCGCGTTGGTGGGCAATAAGGACCGTGTGACAGCGGAGGATAATTTCACTGCGAACAACAGAGTACAGGTTTGTGTTCACCCGCTTGAAGAGAAGGATGAACATACGATCCATGCTAGAGCCTGCTAAGTCGCCAGAAGTCCCGGGATCACCTCATTACTTCAAGCAGTTGATCGGCTCGGTTACCAAGGTAGCTCTGGCACTTGCGGCGGGTGGGTCGCTGAATAGGTTAACGTGCTCACTCGTACGTGGTGGGACCATCGAATGAATACAGATCGGGTCCGTCGATTGGTGAGAGTAGTTAATTGGTTCGTTCAGTTCACTTCTGTCAGTGAGGTGACCGACGTTGGCAACATGCCCTAACGCCTCCTCGTGGTGACTGAGGAGCAAGAGATGGTTCTGATCTTCTCTTGGCCACCATTCTTGGGTTGGGTAAGTTCTTCTCTGAACTAAGAGCCAGGATAGCGAACGTAAGGCCGACCCACCTACTTGAGTTCAGAATGTGACTACAATACAAATACAGTAACTTCAGCACTCCTGATGCTGGCGCGTCAAGAGCAGGGTTGATGGACTGTACAATAGTAAGTTTTCCACATATTTGCTTTTGTGGAGTGCGATTTCTTACTTGTAAAGAAGTTGGCCAACGTAAGTCACATAGGCATCTTATTAAGCTTAATGCGGAGCGATGTGTCGTGATTTCAGAAGGAAAGATCTGTTGACTGAGAACTGAATTGCACTAGATAAGGTTGACACATTGTTTAACCAGTTCAGGTAGAGATCCAAGAGTCTACCTAAAGTGTTAAGTACTCCTTTCGGGTTTCAGCATTAGTGCGATAAAAAATGCAGGAACTTGATTGGCCTCTTGCACAGACAGTAATCACCGACAGTGATGTTCCCACTGCCGCTGGCTCTCATGCATTACTTTCATCCCCTCTTGGGCCAAAAAAGGTCTCCGGAAGCGCATGTAAAGAAGCACTTTGACATAGTTTGCTCAGCTCAGCTCGAGAGCACCGAAATTTCCCTGGTTCGATCGCGTGCGCTTAGGCCAGGCATAAGAGGTTTGGTAGCTTCCTCGGACTCTCCTTCGTCAACGTCTCACTCGGATGATGTAGCAAGAGATCTCCAGAATGTACCTGAAGAAAATATATGGGGTTATAGCCATTGCTGTAAGTTATCGGCCATCTAAAGCACCATTTGGGCACCAACCTACGTCCCTTGGTCTTACTTAACATTACCGCAGGCTTGGAGTAGGGCATTATGAGCCTAGAAAAGGCTAGTCTGCTTTCCTTTTGAGTGGAAACCTATGAAGCCGCATCATGTCAAACCCATACTAATCAGCAGAAGAGATTTGTAAGTGAACTTACGCAGCGGTACAAAGTCCTTATCACGCAGAAGGTTGCTGTGAGATGCGTCTTTGATGGTACGTGGAGAGAAGCCTACACGTTTGACAGTAGTGGCGCGCCGGACTATCAAGTGCAGTGGACGGCAGGCCAGTGCCATCCGAGCATAGGTTCGACTTGTTAAGACTTATCGAGTCATCTGAAGTAGAGGCAAGTCTGAAACCGAAAACGGCGCAGGGACCCAATGAAATGACGGTTACCGCTTTATCTACGTAGAGTCATGTGGCTCTGCTCGAAATGCCCACGCAGTGTGTCTCGTTCGCGTGTATCGTCTTGATGTATAAGACTGCAAATTACACATAGCAAGGAGAATATAGACTGATAACTTGCTCCGTTTACGAGTACTGCACAAAGTAACCGCTAGACGTTAGCAAGGCATCGCCTCCCTCACCACTTCAAATAGGCTTCCCGAAGACGGATTGATGTCTAGAAACCTCAAATGAGTTAGATAACATACTCCAAGCAGCTCATTCGGAAACAAGAGGGCGTGTGGTGGCTTTCCTGGGTGTTGCGAAGGTATATGACACGTTTCGCACAACACGATTGCATATGCAGTCATTCGCCGTGGGGCGCCACAAGTTCGTCATCGCACTAAACGACAATTGGAGCGATGGGCCGAACATTTTGGCTCGTAGGTTTGTTGGTCCCCAGCTCCACCGGCTACCTATAGTGCTCTCGCTGGTGCCGAGTGGTCTACCCCCATAGATCCTCCCTCTTACCAGGATATCGAACAGGAGCTCCGGCACATTAAGCGTTATAAAGCTCCCGGCCCTGATGGTCTTCACCCAGCTCTATTTAAAAATGGTGGCGCCTCGTTGATTCGAGAACTCACTGCTTCGTTCTCGAAAATTTGGTCGAAAGATGAAGTTCCATCATCTTAGGGTGAATCGATAGTCGTCCCCATCTTCAAAAAGGGCGTGCGCACAGTCTGTTCCAACTACTGAGGCATAAGCTTAGTCCCGTCGTTTGCAACCTTCTGGTGTCCATCATACTTCGCAGACTATCCCCAACACGCGAATCGTTGCAACGAGAAGAACAAGCTGGGTTTCGCCCTGGTCGCGGCTGCATCGATCAAATCTTCACTCCGCCAGATCCTCGAGCTCCGCCATGTATACCAGAGGCCAACGATTGCTGTATTCTTGGATATCGGTGCAGCCTTCGATTCTGTCAATCGGACTGTACTGTGGCACTGTCTGCTGAGGAATGGCATCCACCCAGAAGTTCGTCGCCATACTGCGCGCTCTCTATGGTCTGACCTCGGGCAGTTAGGGCTTAGGGCAAGCTTTCGCCTACCTTTGTGGTCTCCAGCGGAGTTCGACAAGGATGCCCTATCTGTCCATTCCTATGCAATTTTACCATTAAGGATGTCCTAAAGAACGCTCTGGGCGATTCTTTGAACGCTGGCGTTGGGCTCCTCCCAGGTAGTCGAGTTGTTGATTTGGATTATGCTGACGATATCGTCTTGCTGGGTGACGATCCACACGTCGTCCAACTTGCACTAAACCGCTTGGCGATTGAACCATCAAAGTATGGTATGTACTTTTCGCCATCCAAATGCAAAGCTCTATTTCAAGAGTGGCAGGTGCCTGTGCCTGCAGCCACTTATGGTAGTGAGACACTGGAGGTTGTGAAGAGCTTTGTCTACCTATGAAGTTGCATCACCACTGGCGGGGCTGTTGCAGACGAGATTTCGATGCGCATCTAAAGAGCACGCCCCGCTTTTTCTAGGCTGAGGCAGTTGTGGCGTCACCGCGGCATTCGTCTCTCCAGCAAAGGGCCGGTCCATTGTGCAACTGTTCTTGTGCTGTGGTACGGATGCGAGACCTGGCCAATTCGTAAAAATGATTCGCGGAGGCTATCCACCTTCAAAAACCGATGTCTGCAGTCCATTGCCCATGTGTGGTGGCGGCACCACAAAGCAATGTGGAAGTTAGACAGCGTGTTTTGGAACGAGGAAGCCACTCGTTGGAAAAGCTCGTCTCACTGCATCAACTGCGGCAGCTGGGACACGTATTGCGCACGCCTGTCCGGCGTTACCCGCGTAGTGCGTTGGTTGCGGTTGCTGGACAGGGCACACACACAATATACACGTTAGTTAGAGGTGGGAAAAATCTAAACTACTGTGTCGCAATATTTAAAAGAAAAACGGGAATAAAATGCAACAGGTGCAAACAAGCTGAGTTGCCGGTAACGGATGGGCATCGTTCCGGTAAGCTACCAGCCGGCTACTATGCAGCAGAAAAAAGTAATTTCATATGCAAAATTATAAAATGTTAAATAATGAGATCGTAGTTGGAGAAGAAGACTAAGAGGGATGGGGTGGGACAAAGAAACTCACAGCACGAACTCCACTGAGGTCGGCTCCTTGCCATATCAGCAAGTGTATCCAGCCAAACGTGTTCATCGTCTTTCGGACCCCAACCAGGGTGCCGAGACGCTCCAACCGAGGCCAGCTCAGAAGTGAGGGCCTTCATTCCTCTGGACCAAGTCATCGCTTGGCCACCTCTCCTCTTCCTACATCTACACTCCCGACGCGCAAACGCACGTCGCGGGAGTCATTGGGCTAGCATGCGTAACACGTGGCCGAGCCATCGGAGCCTGGTGCGTGAAATAACGGTGCCGAGCGGTTCATTTCCTTTTCCTGTGCCGTAAACAAGGCGGCGAACATGCTCGTTGCTCACGCGGTGTTCCCACGAGATGTGAGCTAAATTGCGAAGGCATCGGTGCTAGAACGGAACTAGCCTCTTTATGTCCGTTAATCTAAGTGGCCAGGTTTCACAACCGTACAGTAGGGTCGAACGTACCGCTGACGTACAGCTGACCAATGGCATTGACTTAAAAAGTGATGTAAAAGTCGGACACAGCAGGTGTGTGTGTGTGTGTGTGTGCATGTGAATAAGGATACAAGGAGCGATGAGTGGTTACGTCTACTTTGTACAAGCCAAAAGAGGAAGAAAGGGACATACGAAGGAAACTAGACAACAAGCCGAAACTTTGGATAGGGTATAATCGTGGAAATAGACCACATAAACAGCGCAGATAATTACGAGAAAAAGAGATTAAATGGAGATTAATTGGAGATGGCTAGACGCGCAAATCGACTTCTGTGATGCAACACCCGACGCAGTGACTGAAGGGGCATACATCGGCGCCCGAATGTTGTTTGGGCAGGGTGAAAATGTCGAATTCGTTTTGCGTAATGGCCTTGCGGGAGTCATGTGGAAAATGGGCACCTCTGTGCCTAACAGGCTACAATCTCAGCTCGCTTCTGTCACCGAAAACACTACTACCGACCAGTCGGACAAGGGAAGCGATCAGAGAAATTTGGTGAAAATGAAGCATTTCGTTTTTAGCCTACTTGCGGGTGTAGCTGAGGAACAGACACGTATTAATTATCCACATAGCTTAGCAAAGAAACGTTTCGAAACAGAGTGTGTGCATGTTGTTTTGTTGAGTTCCAAAGAGGTATAATGTTGGGACATTGCCGTGTTATTGGTGACAGAAAGACAAGGACAAGATTTGAAAGCACGACCATAACGACCCTGGAGGGAACAAGATCTTTTGAATAAAAATGGTTGGTGTCACAGTACTGCGAATACGGAGCGGAAGGAAGCCATAGTTTGCCTCCAGCTCTCAATGGTTTCGAGTATTAGTTGTGGAGCGAAGCAGAGTAATAAAGTAGGCTTTCGATGAGACGCGCATCAACTGATTTCCGGAGTCTACACAAGCGGTTAATTTCATAATGGCGCACCAAAAAGTCTCGCATTAATTAACTGATAGCATACATGAAATGCAGTCGGGGTAGCTCAATAGCGTTATGCGTAGCTGAGGCAAGTTAAAATATACTGGAGGACTTGCCTGCGTTTGTCGATGCAGCGCCGGTTCCAGTGCAGCAGGATCGAGGTAGGACCAGCCTTTGACTTTGCGCTACAACAATACAAATGAAAATTTGTAAGCAGTAGGGCGATTTATTGGGTTTTTGTAAAAATTCGTCGCAGCCGCGTTACATCGCAGTTAGATATCAGTCATAGCGGTCTGCTGCCATCGCCCATGGCTCAGTGGCATAAGTCGTCGGCTCGCAAGAGTAAGGTCGTAAGTTCGAACCCGGCAAGATTCGGCGGGTGCGCGCTACTGACGAGTCCCAATACGAAGAAGCGGCCGCCTAGCGCTTTCCTGGATGTGTGGCGGCTGTCCGCCTGAGTCTAACTGCGACGAATCTCCACAAATGAAAATTTTCCACTATAACTGCGTGAAAAGATGGATACGAAGAAGCCAATGACTGTAACCTAGGTTGGGTCATCGTTAGCTAACTCCGAGTGTTTACTTCAAGGATGCGATATATGGAGTTTAGAGGAAAGGCAGCTTATGGAAAAAATAGCATCGAGTGAGGCAGGAAAAGCTTACCGAACTGTGTGTGTGTGTGTCATCTGAGAGGGGGTGATTCTCATCGGACGAAGGGGTTCCCAAACTCCAAGTATGCTATATTGTTCCCGTAGAATGTTTACGCAATGCGTTACCGATGTCAACGTTATCAGATGGCATTTATTTCCTTTATGCTCCAGAGACACCAGGTGACCGACTGTGATCCCCTGAGTCGTACCGCTATCGAGTGGGGCACATACATCATCCTGACAATCATCGTCGCTTCCAGTTAGCAGGTGGCAGTTACGCCACCGTTCCACAAATACTAAGATGCACGCACCATGTGTCGCCTTTGGCTAAGTCACATAAACGCTATCACTAATGTTCTCTGTTTTCTCTAAGAGTCGCGGATAGTGGTACAAGATCCGCGTTCGGCTCGATAAAGTGAGGTAGAAATTACTGGGCGACGAAGTCGAACAGGACGTGTCATCCGAGTTCGCAAGACCCGAAACTTACGTTTCAACTAGGGAACAGTACCAAGTGAGGACGGTAAAACCAAAGCGGCGACGGTTATAACGGAAACATCTGAATTCAGTGATCACTTTCGTTTTGTCGGAGACGAGACGGAAGTGTGACGAGGAGCAAAAACATCCATGACCGCTAGAACTCCCCCAAGAAAACTCGGAGTAAGAGTGTATTTCCGAGGACGCTATTTGCTTGGGCACAGAGCGAAACCTCAGTAGTGTCCGGAAATCGCAAATTCAAAAGCGTAACACTCTTGACTATAGTGGAAACCAATTCGCAGCACCCTGGGGGATAGTCGCCCCAGCGATAAGTTCAACAAGCCAAACAGGTTGAACAAATTGAGAATCTCCCAGGTTCCACATCACTCATCCTTTTTAAACAACTTCGTTATTGCTCTAATTAAAACTATACTCCAGATGTCTGGACAACCTATCAAACAGATACATGCAAATCAGCCCATTTAGTGATAACAAGCATTCGCACTGTATACTTCGGACACATGCACGCACGCACACCAATAAAGACAACTTCATTAGTTCAGAGCTCAAACAGCGGAAATGAGCCCAACCGCAACCACACAATAGCCTACAACGATTTCTCTCGCACACTGTGCATGACGGCTGAGTGTAGAAGGTGATGGGGAGGCTGTAAACACGGGCTGCCGAGGAAAGAGATGAAAGTGAAACGAGTGAATTGGAACGCAGGTGTCATTCAATGCACACACACGATAAGGCGGAAAATTGAGGGGCATGCTAGAGTGCGCACATTTTCGCTATCCGCTTAATTACACAGTCCTTTGTAAGAAGTGAACCTGCATACCCAGATCGAATTGGATATGGAATGTTTGGAGGAATTACACAGAGCTAATGTAGTGCGTAGTTTGCGGATGGAGGTACAAATAGTACTAGAGCAACAAGATAGAAAAAACGACTGGAAAGTGAGTTCTAAGAATATGCGGTCGCCCAAACGCGTCAGAGGGTCTAGCCACACTTTCATTTGACAATGAACTCCAAACTATTGAGTTTCAGGGGTCATAAGAGGGAGGAGAATTTCCGAGAGCAGAGTGGAAAAAAACCAGTCAGTTGTCCCAGTGACACACTGTGTGAAATGGGATGCGGTAGATAGAGGCGTGCACTTACTTCCGGTCCCTTCCGACGCGTGCGCTTGACGTAATCCGCGGGGGTGCAACAAACAGGAGTCCAATCGGGCTGGAAAAGATGACGTGGCGAGAGTGAAGTGGACGAGTGAAAAGAGGTGGAGAGAGAAACACGAAACGAGATAACAGGGATACGTATACGCTGGCCGTAAGATGAAACCTCCTGCTGAAGCGAACTGAGACTACACAGGAGAGGTGGAGGGTGTCGTTCACCACATGAGTCAGTGCCCATGACCGGTCTGTGTCAAACTTGCGAGAATGAAGTGCGGGATCGGAAATGCGAGTTGAACTCCGTGCGAGATCGAAAGAATAACTGGTGAGTACCGGAAGATTGCACATGTAACTGCACCAAGTATGGGTGAAGGCCACACTGTTCGTGAGTGTAATGCTAGCCGTAGTGAAATGGACAAGGAAACCCACCACCATGAAAAAAGTACTGTGCACTGTTCCACCGAACCGCACCTAACGCGTGTCTTTCATCCAGTTTATGGCTGATGTGGATCTGGGTGACTCGCTTGTACGATGAAGCGGTCGGTGCTACTTGGGCCAATTGTGTACAAGTGTGCACACGTGGTGGTGGGGCCTGCCGCAAGTAGGTAACGGGAGAAGAAAATCATTGGGGTATCGTCAAATTGAGTAGGATGAAGAGCGCATCGCTAAGATGACGGTGTCGACTGTAATTTTGGAAAGGAGGGTTGATGGTGTGATACTGGCATAATTATCGCAGCTTTCCTCGCGATTTTAGCTTTAAAAATGTGTGCCTTTCCAAATTTTTAATAAAACATTTTGCAGATAGGGAAAATGCGTAACGAAAATCCTATCCATTCTAACCATAATAGGCGCAGATGCCGCCATCGAGACAAAAAGACCACGTACAAAGAATTATAACGTCTTCCACCACAATCATGCATGTCAAAATGTTGAGCGTAATGTCGTCGAATTCACCGCCAATAAGGGCTGGGAATTATCTCCTCATTCGCCCTCTTCTCCCACAAACGCGCCTACGGACTATAACGTCCATCGGTCGCTGAACAATTGGCTCGCGAACTAGGTTTACGACTTGGATGACTAGGTGAGCACCGTCAAAGAGTAGACTGCCTATAGGAACAGCAATTTTTTAGCCCGTGGAATCGACCGGCTACCAAGCAAGCAGTACTTACAGTTGATGATGAATACGCTCCGTAATAACAATTCAAGGATATTTTTGTTAAAAGTTGTAATCGTTTTATCAATAAAAATCGTTTAAAAACAGTCACAATAATCATGCACCAATCCAATGCATGTGTACATCCAAGCGCCTCAAAGAGGACCCATTCTGAGAGTAGAATCGTAGCAGAAATCGTGCCAAATAAGAAAAAACTGGAATAATTTTCACTCTTGTCAGTATATACCTTGAAAATACATTGCCTGTTTATTCCCATGGTAGCATCCTAATCGTTCCGAGGTGGGGGGCCTGTCATGACGCATTCTGGTTTGAGTAACTAGCTCATCAGAAAAAAACAATTGCCGACGTGCCTTTAAACCACCTACACATGACCAGATGGGGGGTGGAGGTGCGGGCGAAACCTCTCGAGGAACTACCCCGCATGGAAGCAGGTCCCTAGGAGACGGTTTCACGAATGACGGTATTACTTCACTTGTTGTTTCTTACCCTACTTCATTCTGCACTGAATCTGTTGTGCTCCTGGCTCCTAGTTACTTCACCTTTACCGTCCTACTCTCTTACCGATATTTCCCACTAACTTAGACCACAGCCTCGCCCTTAGTTGTGGTACATTTCTTCTATATCTCTACACCAAGAATCGGATAATTATTGCACACTTTCCTATTCACCTGTCTCTAGCATCTTCTATAAGACTACGAGCCAATGAATAAGTCCTGACTGCAGCGAATAGGCGCTTACTTCTTTGTGTACTTATCGGTCTAATTCCCCCTTTTCAACATTACCTTTAAGATGCATAGTCACGTACCCCCTAACTATCCACCTACAAGTGAAGGCTGAAAGGAATGCAACTGAGCACACCCAGCATCTCAACCATCCGGCAGCCCAAAACACAACTTGATTAGTTTAACTCCATAATTAGACCAAGGAATGTCTAGACACTACCCTATGCCTTAACTCCGTACGATGTGGATACTGCCTTTAGTGTTCTGATAAAGCAACGAGTTTGATGATTCACTGGGGTTACCTTAATCTAGTCTTTTCCTTATTTTCGCAACTCTCTAACATATTACTCACACATAGCTCCAACTGTATTACTCCCGTCTATTAAGTAAGATTGTGTATTACTCATCTGATTTTGATTGATGAATCTAACTGTGTCATTCTTTTCATACTCCCTCCGCACCCCCCTAGAAACCACCGCCATTATAGCACTACCAAGCTGCATCGAAAACAACCAAATGAGAATGCCTGCGAGGTGGTAGCATACGGCGACAAAAGTCCCAAATGAAAATATTTGCAAAAACATCTCTATTGTAACCCTGTGAAAAGCCAGACAATTGACAGCTTCGCATGCCTGAGCATGTTGCATTGTAAATATGATCCATCTCTTTGTGGGCTCGCTTCTTCGGTATCACGAGAAACACACCTTATTATTATTATTATTATTATTATTATTATTGATAACACGTCATTTGGAGACAGAGAAAATACGTTCAGTTCCACATCACGGTCGACTAATGACAGCACCGCAATGAAATCAATGAAGTCATAATATCACTTTGATGGTATAGTTATTCATTCATGTTTATTTATTAATCATTTCAGTCTCTTGTTTAACCGATCCAATAATGCATTTTAGGTTAGCTGACGTCTCATGGTTTTCGAGCTACTGTAGAGACATTCTGCAACCTTACACTCGATGCCGTCAAGTACCTATTTTCTCTCGCTGTCCGCTTACCAATTCAGCTAAGTACAGTTCAATGGGACAACTATGATCCGGGTACCGAATCGCACTGGATCCCGTTGCCACGACTCACATTGCCAGACTAACAAATAACAACGGCAAAGAGGATGAATGTAAATAGAATGTAAAGAAAATGGAATCAGGAAGGTGCGTTAAACGAATACGGAATGGAATGAAAATGAAGAACTGGATGCAAGAAAGTAAATGCAGGAACACCCCTGACTGCGCGACCTCGACATGCCCGCTAGGGTCACCAATCACTGATGCGGCATATCCCGAGGCCCCATCCACGAGGACAAGCCTAACCAAGTCACTCGGCGTTTCTTCATGCCCTTATGCCATGTCATGGACAGGATCCCTTGTTGTTTCGCCAAAATTGGCGCAGCCACGGCGTATAATGCACAGCAAAGGAGTTGGTCAACGGGCATACGGAGGACATGATCTAACAAACGTAAGTGATTAAGATTTATCAAATACTCGAGACACCATAAGGATTCTTGCCATAAGCCAACTAGTGGACCTCAGCATTGCTCACCCAGTGTTCTCACCAGATGTCAGAAATACTCCGCAAGCACCGATGGTCGAACACAACGAAGCGTTTAATGTTTTCGCCGCGAACTGGCCAGATCTCTAATCCAGACAGTAACACAGGCTTTACCGCTGCGTTATACGCCCCACCTTTGGCTGCCAGGCTGATTTCCCATCGTACCTTTAGAAGGTTGAAGGCCTGGAAAGCCACATGGGCCTTGCTGATACGCGAAGCAACCACCTCAGTTGTGTGACCAACAGAGGTGACACAGCTACCAAGGTAAATGAACCGGTCCACCACTCCCAGTGATTGTTCACTGAGAACTAGAACCGTTGGCGAATCAGTCCAGTCATGCAACACCTTGCGCCTTGTAAAACATACTGCGGAGTGTGCAGCGTTAAGCACCAGTCTATCCAGTAGCGTTTGCATAGCCATTGCGTCAGTTCCAAGGAGAGATATCTCGTCCGCATACTCAAGGTTTGTTATAGTTGGTCACCTGGCAGAAGCTCCACTCCGGAAACGTCTGAAAGCACGGAGTCATACACGAGCACTTTGATCATAGTGGTAGGGGAAAGGAAATACAGGACAACCCTGGCGAACCCCACTTGTCGTAGGGAACTCAGGAGACAGCTTCACACAGACCATTACATGACCCCGGACTTCATGGCAGAGACTTCAGAATGGAAAGGAGTTAGCTGACGGATAGACAGTGCGCCAATCTGGCGCGAGCAACGGCGTCGGTGGCTTTCAACTCAAGGAAAACCACCATAGTCGATCGTCTGTACTCGAACACTTAGTGAAGAGCAAATATGCGGTCGATGAAACCACGACAAGGGTTTTCAGTGTTTCGGCTCGCACAAGGACCAGTAAGTCATCGAAGAATGATACCCGTGAGTTTGGACATAATGGAAATGAGGCTAATGTCTCGAGGATTTTCGTAACTTAAATGCCCAATTGGGTCGTCCTTCAAACTCTGAGTAACACCTGGGAGGCCGCTTCGGAACCGATGCACACCGAACATACAATGGTGATCGATTTCTACAATTGTGCGCCCACCACAACATTTATATTCACAGCACTGTTTTCCAGCACAAACGCTCACACCGAATCCCTTGACGCCCACCGAATTTTCTGATAACTTGGACCCAATTTGACCATACTACCATGAGCTACAGTGATAAACATCAGTCCAAGACTGTCGGTGAATTTGGAGCACGTGCATGAATCCCGACCATGCTCTAATGCGCGCTCGCAAAGCACTCTGTCTTCACGCTTCAAAGAAGCGCCTAACTTATAAGTCTCTCACTTATAACTTGAACTTGCAGTCTGCATGTCAACAATGTCTTGATGTACTGGCCCGCTAATTGGCAATGATGAATGGGATTGGTGAGCCTAATGCTGCCTGGGATCGTCTCAAGGGCGCCATAAAGAATCCTTTTGACGCATGCTGTGAGCCCAGCTTGAGAGTACAAAGTGCGCTGAACCTTCTTGAAGATCAGCACAACAGCTGACAGTCGCTAGTCTGAAGGTGCCTCTTCAGTGTTTCAAATTGTGTTGCATAGAGCAGCAAGTTCAGTCAACAAAGAGTCACCACCATCTTTCGGCAAAGATGGAGGAAAGTGGTCGGGTGCGAGAGCATTGTTTTGTTTCAACACAGCGAGCTCATGACGAATCTCTTCCAAAGTTGGAGATGTGATAGCTATTTCCAATGTCGACTCAGGTGATTTAGCTAGCGGCAGTCTCGCAATGGTCTTGCCGAACTGTTCCTCAAAATATCCCCTCCCCCCAAAGGGCTAGTTGACGCGGATGAGAATGGATCAACTGTCCATCTTTCTCAGTTATTGTCTAACTAACGGCTTTCTCGGATCCGAGTCCCGGGTATTTCTCATAGCATTGGCTTTCTCCAGATCACGGACCCTTGCCACCCACCCATGTTCCGGGACGGTTCGAAAACTCCTTGTCAGACGTCATTTCACGGTGTTACGGATATGCTGAAACGCAATACCCAATGGCACTTGTTTCCGTGCTTCGCTCAAACTGATTGAAGCATCAGAGACCAGTCACAGTTACGGCGTCCCAAGTTGGGCGTACCGCAAGCGTCAAAGGCATTCGTGATGGCACACTTGAGACGATCCCAGTCAGGGTTCGGCTCACCAACCTCATTCACCACTACCAATTGGTGGGCCAGTTCGTCAAAACACTGTTGAACTGCAGGCTGTGAGTTCAAGTTATAAATGAGGAGGCGCTTCTTTGAAGCGTGAAGACTGAGTGCCGGGCGTGGTCTGGATCCAAGTACGTGCTCCAAATTGATCGACAGTCTTGGACTGATGTGTACCACTGTAGCTCATGGTAGTATGGTCAAATTGGGTCCAAGTTATCGGGAAATTTGGTGGGCGTCAAGGGACCCGGTGTGAGCGTTTGTGCTGGAAAGCAGTACTGTGAATATAAATGTTGTGGTGGGCGCACAATTGTAGAAAACGACCACCACTGTCTGTCCGGTGTGCATCGGTTCAGAAGCGGTCTCCCAGGTGTTGCTCAGAGTCTGAAGGCATTTAAGCTCCCGACAACGATCACTACATCGATACATTTTTGCCATGCGAAGAAGAGAAGAGAGCTGACGATTGAAATTGTCTTTTATATCATCCGAACTGCAGTCAGTATGGGCATAAATGGAGGCGATGTAAAGGCAACTTGTCTTCACACGGTGTTTATTAATCCCAATAGAGATTCGAACTTGAACCGCACAAATGCGGTTGTTCACTGGTATCGAGTCAAGTGAATCGCTTTCAGCATAGTTGCTGAGGGCGATGCTGACACCGCAAATGCCTTTGATTCAGTATCGCCAGAGACGTGGAAAATGTAGTCATTTTCAGCAGATTCTGAACAAGGAAGTCGAAGATTCGTCAGGACGCTGTTATCTTGTATGCGTGGTTCGGAGACACGGCACACATCAATACCAAAAGAGTGAAGAGTGAAAATTAATGCTGCCTGTTGGCCGATCTAACCCAAAGTACGGATGGTAAAAGAACCAATGTGAAATAACACTACGGATTTAATGGAAGAGACATAGGTATCGATGACAGCAACAGCGAGGTCAGCAGCAGCCTCTTGCTCAGCAGACGCGGAAGCAGAGGGTTGAGAGAAAAACAACAAGAAGAAGATGGAATATTGGCGATAGGGTTGAGAGGGCATGTGATACTCTGCGACTGTCCATTCTCAGAGAGAAGTTCTGTCCAAGGTGTTCTACTTCTAGCCTTTGACTCAACAGTCTGGCTCACAAGGCAGTGGGGATCGGGCTCAGCTCAGAAGTGTGATTGCAGAGACGCACTGGGATCTGTTTGAGGCATTAATTTGACCAGAGGCTACCTGGCTTGAGGCGGGCGGTAGCAAACCATTGGGCACCGGAAGGTGCCCTCCCACCGGCAGAGACTGCGCGGCACTCGTTTACTCCAATCGAGCTGTGAGCTTGTAACCCGTGGACCTGTTGTCTCCCATGGCTAGGTGTTAAGGAAAGAGGACCATAGACCCCTGCCTAACCTCCAAGGAGGATTGGGGGAGCTGAATTAGTCTGACCCCCAACTATTGACGTGCCCGGTAGTAATGACATTGAAAGCACTTGGAAACTGTCACGAAGCGCAGCACAGACAAGGAGGTACGCAAACCATCGTGTACACTTGCTGTTATGGCGAAGAATCGGACTCAGTGGCGTTTATGTTGTGAGTTTCATTGTCCATTTCCTCCCCTTTAGTTTCCCCCTCCAATAGCAATCACACAAAATGCATTATGTGACATTGGACATTATATTACTTGCTTTTTGAATTTTCTGTACTCTGTAGTTTGTAGTATCTTATCATTTTTGTATTGCGACACATTAGCTGAGGTGTGTTTCTCAACCTCAGCTAACGTGTATTGATGATGATGATGCACCAAGTCTTATCGTGATGGCTCCTTGCATATCCCGCATGTATTTACTTTATTAGGGACTAGTCCTAATTAGCGTGTTATATTAGTCCTTATTAGTCCTTATGAAAGTTAACTAATCCTCTCAATTGCTCGGTTGCGTTGCTCTTCGTCATCCCCGTAACACCCATTCGTACTCAACGTGGTGCATATGTTAATTATGAGGTAACTTTCTCACTGACAGACTGCGCATGCATGTCGGTGCTAGGGGACAGAAAATTTGAGCCCTACTCATCGTTTTAACAATTAATATGACCACTGACTTTTCGACATACTACACGCATTCAGTTTGCCCGCGTATGACGAGAAGAATGATTTTTAACTGGTGGGATACAGGGTGAACCGAGAATCGCTCAGACTCGTCAAAACATGGCTACTGAATCGCTCCAACTATTGAACTGCTGACTTTCCTCGTATTTATCGCTCAGTGGATGAATTCCGCTCCTAGAAAGCCAGAGCATGCCAACAGGTTTTATTGTAGGTCGGTTTCGCATCTATATTGGGTGCAGTCAGTGACAATGCTCACTGCAACTTTATGGACCTTTCTCTCGTCACTTGTATAATTCATCACTTGCATTTGCTGTTAAAGTTTTATCAATGCCTAATACGGAGACTTGGGTCAAAAATATGAAGCTGTTGACTTCACATTTGGCCGCGGTCGGGCGCTCTCGACTCCTTGGTTGGAGGCGCAAGCACCATGAAAACGCTTGGCTGGAAACTCTATCGGACATGTCAAGAAAGAGTGAGCAATGGCGGACATGTTTTGAGACCCTGCCCCCATGACTCCAGTTTTACACTTGTTTTACCCTCTCTATTTCCTAATTAGTATAGTTATACTATTGCTTGTCCATATGTTGTGGCACTCTGCCAATGGTACTTTTGGCTAAGTTCAGTATCTATTACAATCTATGGGGGCAACACCCAATTTCCATCTGCTCCATTCACTGTCCTAGTGATTGAATTAATGAAGGTTCACTTCAGTGCGAATCACGGTTCACACTGAGATTGCGCGTCGCAATCCAATCATACAATGAGTACTTCAAAATGACCCTCCAATATGCTATAAAGGCGTTGGTGCGAGTGCCACTCAGGAAGCTGGTCAAATGCGAACGCACTAGTCTTCCTGCGTTCCGAATGTATGGTAGTTTGCGTTCCACTTTATCACCAAACGATGTGGTCATCATAGACGGTGCACCCTGATTACTGACAAAGGTCCATCACAGCATCATGAGGAATGCTAACGTTGAATGCAAACGATTAATCACGGCCACAGCGGGATCTCTTTCGCAGCGTACATATACCACGCTTCCGACTTATTGGAAGAGTTTGGCACCTTTTCTATTTGTCATGTTTTGCTTAAATATTCGGCACTTCCTGCACTTAATTTGCATATAGTTTTCCCTGTACCACACAAGAAAACGTTACTCTTTGTTTTTCGGTACAGTGGCATCCAGATGGTATTGGGTTGCCAAGTTGCTCGATACGGAGGATCCCATCACCATTGTGAACAGTGCACAGATGCAAGGGAGTGGGGAATGTGGAAACTGATTTCTGCCGTTCTCAATGCTGCTTAGCATCAAACCGTCGAAGCACATGAGTGAGGAGGAACGGGGAGCTCCCACATATTTCAATTAGGGCTTCCTCCAGTACATTTCGTGCGCTCTTAGGGCCTACTTCAGGTGATTTTGAACACGCTAAAATATAGCACAGGATTGAGTTCATGATCTCTTAGCTGCCACCGAGGAGACAATTTGCTGCTAAATGCCGCGTGTGATTATCATTAGAACTTCGAATATGTTCCATAGTCATTAGCCTGTGTTGACCACGTCTGACTAAAATTCCGGTTAACAAGCTGTAAAACCACAACGATCACCTGCAGCGCATGCTCCTACTGACCTGTTTAGTTGGTTGTACTTGTCCCAGTGTACCTAAAGTTCAGATTAGTCACGTTTGTGTGTAACCATTTGCATAGTCGTTTCTTCACAGCGAACTGCACCAACAATACTGTACACCGTGCTCAGCGCTTCATCAGGTTCGAATGGCATGAAAGGTGCCCCTACGAACGACATCCATAGAACGCACACGTGTCTCAGATAATTCGTCTTTGATGCTGTGCTTCCATAGTTCGTCGGAAATCGAACTGGCCACTGTCCTTTTTTACCATCAGTCGTTATTCCGTTTGATATGGGAAACGGGCACAAGGAGACCAGGTGTTAGTGAAACCATTATACACAACTTGTCAAAACGCTTTTAGCGTCGAGCTATTTAATCGACCAGAATAGTCAGCTTTCTCCATGGCAGTGATGGATATGCTCACTGGGTCGTCCCTTTGGATGCGCCTTCAAGCACAGAAGTCAAACATGAGATCGGAATACTGAACTTGAATAAAGCAGAGGGACCAGCTAACCTTCCTCCAGCCGCTGTCAAATCGGTGGATCTGCTCTTGTGGATGAGTAACACGAGTTATTAATGGAACTGTAGGAACAGGAAACTGTCCCAACCGACTAGAATCGCTCCGTTAATGTCCAGATATTCAAGAGAGACTCACGTTCGGAATGCGGCAAACAAAGAAGACTCCATCTGGTATGCAACTTCTCAAAGTTACTTGCCTCTAGAATACCTTACAGATTGAATGCCACCAGTGAAAATCAGAGTCGTGAGGAGCAAGCCAAGTTCCGTCGCGGTCGTGGCTGTATCGATCACATCTTCACTTGAGGCCAATTTTTGAGGGGGCCCACCGTTGACGCGTTTTACACGACACCTATGGTGTCGTGAAACGCGGTGGACCGGTGCCTTTACAGCACAAGAGGAGTTTAATTCGATCTCTTACCTTCAGGGTGCGCAGCATTTGCACTCCGGATACTGTTAACGGAGAGCTACAGAGAATCAGCGACGCCCTACGTGAAAATGGTTATCCCGATAAGTTTATCATGAAGCATATGAAAGAACGAAAGCGAAAGCCACCTAAAAGCATTGCTCCCAAGAAAGAGCTATCCATACATTTGTCATTTAAGAGCGATACTGCAGCTGATATCTTATCTCGACGTCTGAAAGATGCTGTTGAGAAAACTTATTTCGCAGCCCGCTTAAGAATTGTTTACCACAACAAGCCATTGCTTGCAAAACCCTTGAAAGACAGTCGGCCATCGTTGACCCGTTCAATGCTCGTTTATCAATAGTCGTGCTCCTGTGGTGCACGATACGTGGGTCGCACAACGAGACGTCTATCCCAGAGGATTCGCGAGCACATCCTGGCGTGGTTTTACAAACGCGAAATGAGATCCTCAGACAGCTCAATCATGTCGCAACTCCTCGAAAGTGGCCATACTGCATCTGAGAATCAATTTAAAGTCATCTACTCACTACCTGAACGCTTCTCGCAAGGGTTCCGAAAGCAAATCGTGTCTATTGCCGAGGCTATTTACATCCACCATCTGAAGCCGGAATAATGTGTACATAAACGATTCATACGGCCGATACTAATACCGTGGCCGACTGACATGGTTACTTAATGTCCTTTTGTGACCTTACCTATTTACTTTAGACTGCAGAAGTTTGTATATTAACGTTCCTTTGGTTCACCTTTCTTGCCATCTGAAGCCGCCATTAGTCATCGAATTTGACCGTTCGGATACCTCAGAAATCAATCCTAGACCGATTTGACGCTTACCCACTACAATCAGTGTTATGTAAACGTTTGGGCCTAAAGAGTTTACCGAAAAGAATTCTTAACCCTGAACTGGTTTCTGATCTTGATTCAACTGTAGGTTAAGTAAACGTGTGCACGAGAAATACCTAAACCTTATCCAAACACTGTACACGCATAGTTCGGGCACTGTGAAGACTTACGGCATGCTGTCGCCGCCTTTCAACATCTCCAGTGGATTAAGACAGGGATGCCCGCTGATACCTTTCCTCTTCAACTTCGCCATCGACGAAGTCATGGAAACTGCCATCACTGAACACGACCTATAAGGTGGGGAGCTGCTTCCTAGTGAGCGACTGCTTGACTTGGAGTATGAGGATAACATTGCCCTCATCTGTGACAGCTCCCAAATGTGCCAAACAGCACTGGACAGATTAGCACTGGCTGTCAGCCGTTCTGGGCTCCATTTTACACTCAAACTGCAAAGTCTTCCTTCATGATTGGCAGGGACCACCTCCTGTGCTGACCCTTGGTAGTGACCAGCTAGATGTCGTTCAAAGACTTAAGTACTTAGGCAGTTACATTAACGCTTGTGGAATAGAAACTGAGGTCACGAACCGTACAGCAAAAGCTCGAGACGCTTTTGCCAATCTCCGCCACTTATGGCGTCGGCGCGACATCACTGTCTCCCTGAATGGTTGAGCGTACAATGCAGCCGTACGTTCAGCCCTACGGCACGGTGTTTGTGATACCTGGCCTATCAGATCGACAGACGTAAGGAGGCTTTTTAAGTTCGACCACCGGTGTCCTCGAAGTTTGGCTCATATCTGATGGGAACACCGCGTGGGAAATGAACGCGTTCGGCGCCTTGTTTATTGCACATGAAGAGGAAGTGACCAGCTCAGCACTAGGCTCCGATGGATGGGCCACGTACTGCGCATGTCAACCCACCGATTCCCGCGACGTGCTTTGCTTACGGGACCGGTGTGTAGATAGAAGGGAGGAGCGGAGGCTAAGTGATGAGTTATTCAAGTGTAATAATAATGACAATAGCAGTAATGTGTCAGCTGTACGCCGTATCGGCGCTTCGCTGCCGTGCGACCACCATTAGTCGCACGCGGGCCGACTATACCGCGAGGACGCCCAAGCCTACGTTGTTTCGAACCCGCGCCGCAAGATTAAGAGACAAGCTCGTTAGCACTACGCTACGGGCCGATTTTTCAAGTGCAATGAAGGCCGTCATTCGAAGTTGGCGTCGGTTGATGTCTGCCGACTGCCAGGCTGAAGTCCGAAGAACGATGAAGACGTTTGTTTGGATACACTTTTTGACACGGTTAGGAGCCGACCTCAGTGGGGTTTGTGAGTTTCTTTGTCCCAGCCTCCCCGCTTAGCGTCGCCTTCCAGCCCCGGTCTCATTCCCTATGCATAATACAACTTTTTTGCGGCACAATAGCCGGCTGCTAGCTCTGCGGGACGATGTCAATCCGTTACCAGTAACTCTGCTGGTGTGGCGTGTTGCGTTGCTTTCCTTTCTCATGTGTTGCGGCACAACAGCGGGGGTGTTCCCCACCTCTATCCAACGTACATCATGATGAGGAGGATGTGTTTGATGCGCAAATATATTGTTTCACTTCACCGCACGCTGGACGATCAGGTAACAATGCTGCAGTGGCTAAAGAGAAATGCTGCGCCCTGAGTTTCCCTTCCGTTTAGCGAGATGAAAATATTTGAGTTGCAGACTCACGATCCTGCTGCCAAAATGCGTTAGGTAAGAGTATAGTTTCGTAGTGGTTACAGATCACGCATTTATCTGCTGTCACGGGACACAAGGTGCAGCATCTCGTACACAGCATTAGAGTATGCTGCACACCGCCGCTAGTGCTATGGACACCAGGCGGTGCAAAGCAAATAGGTACCTTTGGAACGACCAATAACAATTCAATAATACATGGTCAGTTAAAGTTTATGTACATATTACATAGGTGTGCAGCTGTTGCTCTGAAGTGAAGTGCATGACACCTGACACAGGTTCCATTAATGCGTGGCTGTACTCGGCGAGGCACAAAAAACATACCGACGTGCATTAGCGAGCAGACTCGGTAGGCTGTCCGTCACATTCACAGCGCGCCTACATTTGCACTGTTGGAAAACCGACTTGGACCGGGATCAAGAAAACACACTTTGACTAACACCGCTTCCGTTTGCACTCCCTCATTAGTGACAACATATTCCTTTGCATATCGCATTTACGTGTCCCTATGCTGTCGCTTATTGCACCAGAAAATGCGCGGAGAAGACGGCGATTGTCAGTGTTACCGTGGATATAGAGTGACTAAGGCTTGGTGATTTGATCACCGTAGGCTCAGATAAGCAGTAAGAAACAGAGAGCCGCACGTGTGCGGGAGCGTGGGGATAGAGGCGTGAAGCGAGTGAGCAGGCCGCGGCGCGCACAACCTAGTGAGAATCTCATTCTAGTGTTTCAACCACGGCGCTACTCCCTGGCCAACTGTAAGGTGGAAATCAGCGTTTTTGAAGTCTAAGAAGGACGGATTATTTCTATGTTAGTCCTACTCTTGCCTCAGGACGGATAGGAGGCCACAGTGGAAACAAACAGGAAATGCCCAATGAGGGAAAGGGTGCATCAGTGGGATAACGGTGTCGACCGTAGCTGTGGAAAGGCACTGAAAATTTCCAAAGAATGTTAATTTTGCTGGCATCAGATGGATTATTCCCTTTTGATGATTCAGTGTCCCTATTCCCATGTTTCCGAATAAGGAAGACGTTTTTCGCGTTTTAGAGCGCTAAATTCCCAAACGGATATCGTTATTCATTTGCTTCTATGCACGCAATTTATGTCTCAAGGTCACAGCTGCATCAGTCTGTTAATAACACTATTGTTATGCGTACCCGTTTCCGCTCGCTGCCCGCATGTTACAAAGATAGTCGTGAGTTTTAGTTCGTGTATTATTCAACTCTTTAGAGCCACAATCCCAGGAGTACATTACAAAATATTCTGCCCCAACCGTTCTCTACCTAGACTATGCGTATAACCTAGGTTTATAACTTGAAGTAGCATTGGTTAAGTACGATTAGTGCAACCCGATTGTATTTACTGTGGTTCCGCCGTTACAAGCCCAGTGATGGCGGTATACGCAATGCACATCCAAATGCTGCCGAGAGCACCTAAACCTGATTGAGAAACAAAGAAGCAGAACTGGGTTTGCCGCTTCGTCCGGTGGTGAATATGAGTAGCCATATCGCAGCTACGGCGACTTCAGAGGAGAGCAGTGTGGGTTGGGAAGTATTCCATTGATGATGAATTGGCTCGGTAGAAAGAAGCGATTGGGCGGCAAATGAACAAGACTACCGAGATGGAGATACACACGAGGAGAATAAGTTCCACTTACCCCAGGATAGAATTGGAATGGTTTGTCCCCGAAGTTGAATTCCACTGTGGAGTTAAGAAGTGAAACAGCAGGAAAGAAGGCAGTGGTGGTTCCGGGGGTTGCATCGGCGGGAATGCGATAGGCCTCGCCAAAATCCATGCCATTCTTCGACCATTTGATTATATGCTCAACGGTATCAACGAAGCAACCGATGACATCGTCTTTGGTGAAAGCCTGGCAAGAAACAAATCATTATTGGGTAAGGTCTGGTTGTTCCTATACGTTTTGGGCACAATGGGTTATGCGGCAGTGGTTGCATAAACTGAGGAACAAAACAAATACTAGAACGTAACAAACGATGCTGGCATACATATTGGGATAAGTGAAGTTGTGAGGGAAAGACAAGAAAATATGAAGCCCTCGTAATGTCTGATTGCGCAGAAAAACATCGAAAGTCGCGCTGGATCTAAATGGGCTAGTTTAAAAGTTAGAATCCGAAGCTCATCTGATTAGCTAGCAGACTGATCTACACGATAGCTGAGGTTGAAAAACACATCCCAGCTAATATGCTGCAATAGAAAAACTAAGAGAATAATCATCACAGACTACAAAGAATAAAAAGAAGATCATTATGCAGTGGGTACGAGATCATTGTTGGAGGGGGAAGCTAAACGAGAGGAGGAGAACGAATAAGGAAACCCACGAAACAGACGCCAGTGAGGTCGACTCCTAATCATGTCAAGAAGTGCATCCAACAAAACGTGTTCAACGTCCTTTGCACCTCAGCCTTGCAGTCGGTAGACACTAGCTGACGCCAACTTTGAAGTGACGGCTTTCATTACTCTTGGTACAATCATCGGTTGGCCTCCCCACCAATTCATCCATCCACATCACAGTCTCGCCAACAACGCAAGTCGGGAATCAGTGGATTGACATGCGCAGTACGTGGCCCATCCATCGGAGCCTAGTGCTGAGCTGGTCACTTCCTCTTCATGTGCAATAAACAAGGCGCCGAACGCGTTCATTTCCCACGCGGTGTTCCCATCAGATATGAGCCAAACTTCGAGGACACCGGTGGTCGAACTTAACAAGCCTCCTTACGTCTGTCGATCTGATAGGCCAGGTATCACAAACACCGTGCCGTAGGGCTGAACGTACGGCTGCATTGTACGCTCAACCATTCAGGGAGACAGTGATGTCGCGCCGACGCCATAAGTGGCGGAGATTGGCAAAAGCGTCTCGAGCTTTTGCTGTACGGTTCGTGACCTCAGTTTCTATTCCAAAAGCGCTAATGTAACTGCCTAAGCACTTACATCTTTGAACGACATCTAGCTGGCCACTACCAAGGGTCAGCACAGGAGGTGGTCCTTGCTAATCATGAAGGAAGACTTTGCACTTTGTGTGTAAAATGGAGCCCAGAACGGCTGACAGCCAGTGCTAATCTGTCCAGTGCTGTTTGGCACATTTGGGAGCTGTCACAGATGAGGGCAATGTTATCCTCATACTCCAAGTCAAGCAGTCGCTCACTAGGAAGCAGCTCCCCACCTTATAGGTCGTGTTCAGTGATGGCAGTTTCCATGACTTCGTCGATGGCGAAGTTGAAGAGGAAAGGTATCAGCGGGCATCCCTGTCTTAATCCACTGGAGATGTTGAAAGGCGGCGACAGCATGCCGTAAGTCTTCACAATGCCCGAACTATGCGTGTACAGCGCTTGGATAAGGTTTAGGTATTTCAGTTCCTAGTGGCCCACCGGTCCACCGAATCGAAGGCACCTTTGGTGTCGAGAAACACGAGTACATTATGTCGCCAATAAAGCGGTTAAAACGCGATAGTATGTGCACCACGCTAGCCAACATAGTCAACTGATTAGACGGCGATGGTGGCCTGGTGGATATCAATCATATTTAGAGGTGATAGCTTGTCTGCCGAGGTTGACAAATTGAATGTTGCATTTTCTGTGTCGATGTAACGCTAATCGTTAGATTTCAAGGAAATGCTTTCAAAGCTACACAATGCGCGTTTTGGTATATGACTGCAAGTTTGATCAACTCTTGATATGTTAAACTGAGGACCCCAAAAGCCGCTCTGGGCACCTTTGTTGTTATGAGGATAGCACAGGACAACTGATAAAAGTCCTAAAACTTCGCAGGCGTGTTTTTAAGGGCTGCATGATTAACATGCTTGCTCTATAGCCTAAAGGGACTGATAATTGAGTGAACCAGCTGCAGTAAGCATAGACACCGAAAGGACCTGGTTGTAAACCCATCAGCTGGAACGGAGTGCGGATTTTGATGTATATAACTTATTCGATCAGATAATAGAATAGTCGGCAGAACTCGTGTGATGTAAGCTTCACTTAGGTATGCTTCCATTACGCACCCTTGTCCTCGATTTAAGCCACAATTGTGGGATTGGTAATTAAGCAGGTAAGACAATACAGCGATATAACAGAAGGCATTCTCCGTGATCAACTTCCGCAGAGTCTCGAAAATCAAGCTATGGTTGATGCGATCTTTCCCATTGTACTGCGCATAATGCCCATTAGCGAATAGATTACCTCCGTACCTCTATCAATGCAGCGCCTATTGGTAGGTAGGCCGCACCGAGTATATACAAATTCATCTGGCCTGACGAAGCTTTTGTGTCAAAATCGAAACGATTCCAATCAAATAAACTAGCCGATTGTTCACAAACCTCATAGAAACCAAAAAAAGATGATATTTCGCCGGCGGGGAACTAGTTACACATCAGAGGCACATGATATTAGATCGTCGGAATTCGCCGAATAGGGATGAAATCCATCAGATGGAGCACCAACCACCACCCGGCTATCTTGAAAATAGGGAGTCGGCCTTTAGATGCACGGAACGATGACACAATTTCCATCACTAAGACAAATTCGAAGAGGCCAGCAGAATAACCTTCGCCTGCATACACATTCGGTCGCTGTGGTGAGCTGCCAAGTAGGCATCACATATGTCATCCAATTGTCTGTAAAGGGTTCGACAAGTTGATAAGGCAGCTACATAACGCAATGAAGATAAAAGCTGGGTGGTACACTACAGGATAGGGAAAGTGATACCTCTAGTGTGATTGTGAATGGACCTCGGCTGTCCTGCAAATACTTAGAAGCAGAGAGAAGATAACTCTTGGAGGGCGAGTGGCTCTAATATAGATGTCACAGACGCCTGTAGAGCTTTAAGTTAAAACCATGACATAAGACCGCTAATCACGCATTCTTGCATAGATATGTGGAGGTTATTGGATGAACGAAAACGCATACCAATAAGGTACGCTATAATTGGGACCGTGGAGTGTTGCGAACGGTTTTAAATCTTTCGATAAGCCTCAGAGCAACATCCCGAGGTGCGAAACCACACAGAGCACTCACGGCTTAGCATGAACATGCCACCCTCATACCAGAATCGTGTGGGGCCCCTAGGATTATTACGAGTAATAAGTAATTGGTTGACACGCAAAAAATGATCCCAAAACCCAGAAGCACGTTGGCAGTGCTCAAAAGACATCTTTAACAAAGAGGTGTGGCGCAACGATTCAGGTTAATGCCTACTGTCAGGGTGAATATCGAAGTCGCTTCAAGAGGTTGACGAACTGGGTAGTTGTTAACCGGAACCACACTACTATCGAGAGTGTGCAGGTCACGTTGCAGTGATATAGGCCTGGTGATTACCACTTCGTTTGCTCGCCACTTGAACAACAATCCTGAGGCCAGCAAAGAAGATGATGAAGAGAGCGCAGACATAGGTATTCAGCCCTATGAACCCGGATCGATATGAGTTGGCGCGAGTCACTGGCTGTTGAGTGAAGGGAGCAGTGCATTGGTGAAAACCTGCCTGAGGCAGCGTGTGAATAAATAAAGCAGATGCGGGTGCACATGCTACCGGTGAGTCCATTTGTGTTGCTGTTGGCGACCAAAGGTGTCACGAGGTGAACGCCGCCAATGGCTCAGTAGCCAAAAGGGAAGCTCGTTAAAGAAGTAGGGAATAATACGGTGTAAAAGAGATTAAAAAATAAGGGAGAAAGCATAAGCATTTGTCTGGTATGATTTAAGTGTGGATCTGAGCGCGAATTTAGCGCACAGAGTGCACTCTCATGTAGTAGAGAGCACGGAAAAGACCACCTGTGGTCTTGTCAAAAGTTGGCAATCGAACATGCACCACAGTCGCTCGGATACCAAGACGATGGGAGAGTGAGTTAAAAAGTGTGCAGAGGAGAACTTCATGAAGAGATTAGATGTACAACAAGTGCGAAAGTAGTGACCCCACGACATGAAGATCGTCGACTGAGCCGAAGGTGCTGCAATCTGTGACAACTACATTAGTGACGAATTTCAAGAGGAAGCTCAACAGAGCTCAAACAGCCCGCAGAATAGTGGGTGGGAGCTATCAGCAAGACCACCCGATATGAGAACAAGCACGAGGCATAAGGAATGAAGCGCAGAGAACTGGGGCACAGTTGATCATTGAGAGATCGACGGTGTCGCACATTAGCAACACCAGAACACAGTATCCGTTTCGTCGCCATATACACCCTTCAGATGGCGATAGCTTAAGCGGAGAATGGAACTTGTGGGCCCAGAGCAAACTGGTTGACGTCTTCACCAGCAGGCTCTACGAAAACGAAAAAGACTGGATATATTTATCCAGTTCAAACAATCACAAGCAATTGAGGCATATCGTAAACCATCGTTGAAAAGTATCTATTGGAAACAGTCTAGAGAGTAAACAGTGGGATATTCAAACGCCGAAAATCATACAAAGCGATAACTATAATAGACACGAATGAGGAAACATATACTTTTGTCCTCTCCGTAAGCTAATTTTAGGAGTAGTAGTCTCGAGTAACATCCCAATGGCCCCGGGTTCGATGTCTGCTTCCTCTAGCTGATGAGGTCAAAGATGTTCGAAAAGCGTCATGGAATGGAGTGCTTTGGGTGGGTAACAATTTCAAAGTGCTTCAGCTGCGGTCTTAAGGATTGGATTGACCAATCTACACCTCAGTGGGAATAGCGGTCTACCTTGAGATTGCGCGTCGCAATCCATTCACACACAACGAGTACTGCAAAATGACCCTGCAATCATTTGTATGCAATCTTGCTGCCACTAACAATGGCGGTACTAATCGCATGTGCCAAAGTGAAGTTGAACACAGCCTTGCAACTCAGCCCGGTTTTTGTCAGTTGCATGCAGAGGTCACCGGCATTCTTCGTTGTTAGACCCTTAGTCAGAAAGACACATGAAACATACGATGGATGGATGAGAAGTCGGGAATATTTTGCTGTGTCTGTCACTGAGCATTAGGCTGGCACTCAGTGCCGTCCTGTGCGAGCAAACGGAACGCAATGTAGTAGAGGCTCGTATGACATGCGCAGGAAGTGAATGACCTATTTCGGTCGACACAACAAGCTTGCTGAAGGACAAACTTTCAAGTCCCAAGAAAAGGCATCTGAATTCACCGCTGCGAAAACAGCGTTGTCGAAACACACGCGGACAATTAGCTTTAGACACCCATCAGTGAAGACCGAAAACCAGCGTGTCATTCAAAAGAACCGGTCAGAGATTAGCTCCTACATAATAAATCGCACGAACGGGGGCGTTGCAAACTATTACATAATGACGAAGTCACAGAGAACCGAGATTGACAAATGCAGATAAGACTCCGGTCAGAAGAACCACTACTTCAAAAATGTCAAATGTAGAAACATAGCTAAGCAGATAAAACTGTTCAGCCATTCCGACAGTGTACATTCATGCAAAAGTACAGGAAAAGGCAAGTGGCAGTTTCAAGGTCGCTTTTTCGATTCCAGAAAGCAAGGGACACATCAAGGATGCTTCAATCGTTAAAATGTACGTACTGAGTTGCATATCCTTGGGGTCGCTATTGATCGAGGTCAGGTCATCATCACAGACTAAGTAGACCGCATAATCACCCGGAGAAAACTCAAGCCAGAATTCTGGAGGCTATTTAGATCTTTCAATATGACATCCTTACTCGCAAAATCAAAGAACGAGGATATGGTGCATGCATACTTTACCCCAATAACGGCAGCAAAAGTGGAGGAGAGCTAGTTGAAACCTCCCATCCTGTATGGAAAAAGGAGGTAGAACATTTTCTGACAAACAATGCCATAAACTAAACCCAGTCCGTTACAGTACAGACATCTCGAGAAACAGTGAGGGCACAACGTCTTGGAGATACCCGTGTCTAAGAAGTTGATAGAGTTTGGTCCACACAGCTACAAGCAAGACGGAGATAAATTAGATCTATGAATTGGAAGCAGGCTGTGGATCTAGATGGATCTCAGTGGTCAGGGACGACAGATGTTAGACCAGGGAGCAAAATACAGTAAGAATGTCATTCCAGAGAATAAGAATGATGACAGCTCGTAATGAGAATTAGTTAGACGCATCTAGCCTCCGATCAGAGACATTAGTGAGCCATGAATTAATTGAGGACGCGGCAAGTGAAGTGGCAACACAAAGCCCTACTAGTGCTTTGGATGTAAACACAAGGTTGTCAGATAAGGTAAAGTTGTAAAAATGTCTTGTGGTGAGAACAAAACTGTGTAACTGTAAAGCAACCTAGCATATGACGAGGGTGGGTTTTCATAAGCCTAACACAATTGGATACGGCGATTGGCGTGAATAAAGAAAACACGTAGGCATACGATGAGGCAGTGTGACAACAGGGGATGACGCTTAGAAACGAAATCAGGTAAGCAAGTATGTCCACTGAGAGGACAAAGATTTGAAAAGCCAGATCGACCGGAGCAGGAAGTGAACCCAAAACGCCACGTCGTCTTCATGAAAGCAAAGACGAGTAAAGCACATTGATGATATCCACGGCATTCGCAACGAGAGCTGAGGTATAAAAAACCACAGTTTACTGCTCTAGTGATGGACAAAGACGGGTGTTGTCACGCCACCTTAAAGTGAACACATTCAGACAGTAAACAATTGGTGAAATGGTGTGCGGCATTAGTAGCAAGATGCAGGTGAGAATAGACAGAAGATGCAATTGAAGCGAGAAACCAGCAGATATAGTCAGTTTGCTTTGTTGTACAGGCACCCTGGGGAGTGCATTGTGCACGGCTTACCTCACCGTAATTCTCAATCTCGTCTCGATGCACACGTTTGCCTTGTTGGCCGTTTAGGCCAAACCCTTCGTTATCAGCGCCATAACCGTAGCCAAAACGATCGGACCCGAGGTTCAGGCTTCCTTCTTCGGTGGACCAGCCGACGCGGTACAATCCCATGGACTCGAGCGGGACAACTTCGAAGTAGAAGCGACCAGATCCACGAACACCCTATAGAACAAAATGAAACGTGAATCAGGATGTTAAAAAGAAGGAACCATAAACAAAGCGCACGCGGCTTGGTCATCAGTGCCGAAGGAGGCCAGATTCACTTACTTGATTCGCACGACACCCCTGCCACCCGCGTCCGAGGTGCGCCTGAGCCATGCTGCCATCCGGTGAGACGTCCAGACCAACCGATGCGTCGTATGGGTTTAACCGCCAGCCGGAATTGCGGTTAGGCACCTCGCTGTCATCTGGTGCTTGGGCCACGGGTACGAAGGGGCCGCCAGGATGAAATTCCAAACTTTGATCACCAAAATTGAAAAGAATGCGCGAGTCCTTCAGGCTAGCGGCTGAAGTAGGAAAGAAAATTAGATAGTATGTGAATACAGATATATTGTTTACCAAGTCATTAGTTAGAACAACGGTAAGTGAATAGCAAGCCGAAAAAAATATCCGTCAACATGGAAGGCAGACTGCAGCATGATCAAGCATCAGCAAGGATAGTGGCCACACTACATAGGCCATAAGGGAGAACACAAGGTAGCAAAACCATGCCAGTGTAGTGAACGCGCACAGACACACGGCATTTGTTACGTCAGTAAAAGCAGTGTGGTGAAATTAGTTTTTGCGAAATCCAACTGCACTAGAGCACGTGAATCATTAGCCGAACATCAAACAAGAGCAAAGGCTAGAGTAAAAGCGGCGGAAAATTGACCGCACGTGTTGAGTGATATTGCCGTTGGATTCATGTGCGCAACTGTTATGTGTGTCCGGATGCCCACTGAAAGGTCAGCGTTTGACGGATGTGGCGATTCGAATCAGTTTGAGTGCGCGCGTGCTGCACATTGGCAGTTCACCGTGGTTTGGTGATATGCTTGATAGGGCACTCGAGATCGTACTCGCCTGTTGTCTTCATTGCACTGTTGTTCCATTTAATTGCTCCTGAGGAATATCTTAAAACATTGCCTCATGGTTTCCAGTGCGTTTGCTGATTGAGCGCACTTGCAGAAATTTACCCATCCATGTATGTGGTTTTTCTTTGCGCACAGTCACTGCACAGTGCGAGCAGCACAGGAGGCGTGACATGAGATTGGGTGCCACCGAGTTAAATGTCTAAAGCTGCTGAGTGTAAGGACTCATCGGTTTGACGGAGGAAGACAGCGTTGTCAAATAAACTGCAATGCACTATGTGCGACCATGACATTTGCTGAAAAGCACTGCTGTAACTGTGAACCGGGTAACGGGTTATTGACACTGCGTGTTCTGCTCTGTATGCAATTACATTACGCTAGTGGGGTTTGCACACCGCGGACTGGCGCATCGCCTATGCGGGGTTGGTAGAAATGTGAGTCCGTACGCCACAATTACACATCCGCCCCGTGCTTGGTAAAGGTACTATGCTTGGGTTGTGTTTGACCCTGGGTATTAACTATCCACTGCTTGTTCTCTGATTGGCTCATCGGATGACTCCGATAAGCGCTCGTCTGTTTGAAAAGCTGGTCTGAACGGAGATGATGAACTTTGTTGATTCTATTGACCTGATCAATAATTCGCATCATGATTTTCTCAATAAGCGATCTTCCACCACCTGTCAACTACATTACCTTAATCATATTCCATAATCATCCGATTCCGGCTATGCAGCAGTAATCTTGTTTCTTGATACGCACCAAGCGTTCGACCGAGCACCGCACAAGCGACTGTTACAAAAGTTGGAAGAACTTTGGGATTCGGGACCCAATACTAGGTGGGCTATCGTCATACCTGAGTGATTGTCATCAGGTAGTCACTTTAGGTGATTATCTCTCTGCCCCACGCTCAGTCACCAGTGGAGTGATTCAAGGGAGGGTGCTCAGTCCCTTACTGTTTTTGCTCTACCTCAATGACATCACCACATCTGTAAAACATGGTACACACTTTTTATTTGCTGACGAAATCAAACTAGTCCATAAGTTTCGGCTTGACGAGCTTCACGGGACATTACTGCATATTCAAGATGATTTACATTCCCTTGAGTCATGGTGCTGCACATGGGTGATGAAGCTCTCGGCTAAGAAATCAAGCATCATGTCTTACGGCTGCTGCATCACCGAAGGATCTATCACCCTAAACAATGAATGCGTCCCTACACAGTTGTCCACGCGAGATCTTGGCATTAGCTACTCATCTACTTTCAATTTCTCCGAAGAGGCCCAATACCAAGTAGCACGTGCCAGACAGTCTGTGTTCAATATAGCAAACAAAATACACACAACTCGTACTAGAGTTGAGTTTTGCAAGCTACTCACTTGCCCTATCCTTGAATACTGCAGCATAATATACGGAAATATGAGAAAGAGTGACAGAATTGCTGTGGAGCTCCTGCAGAGGTCATTTACTAAACATCTGATTGGTAAACACTCTGCTGTGAGTTATCAAGAACGTCGCAATGAACTTCATCTCGAACCACTTTGGATTCGACGATTGAAGCACAACTTGTTGCTGCTTTTCAACATGTTACACGAAAAGACCTATTCCAACCTGCCTACACTCAATTTACAACATTGTTCAACTCGAGCGCTTGACAACAAAGATTTTGCATTGCATATACCGAAGGCTAAAACGAACGTCCGCGCTAATTTCTTCCTGGTCTGATACAGCTATCTGTGGAATAAACTACCAATAACACTCAGGTCAGGTGACAATGTGGCAACATTTCGTAGCAGATCCGCCAATTACCTTGGTCTAACTACCCTAAGCTCTATATTCACATGGGGAAAATCCCTCGATGAGCTATTCCAAGAGGGGCCCAAAACATATAAACACCATGTTTTCATAACTAGGCTTTGGCCTCAACCAACCGCCAGAATTTTAATACATGAAACGCATATCCCAATACTCCATCTATGCATGTCACCCATGCAAGAGCATGGATTCTTCTGTACAAATTGATCTGTGCCGCTATAGACACGGGTTGCCACCCTTCAGCTTCCAAGTTCATCAGCTGCTAAATGTAAGACTTCCTTCGTCTCTTGCTTTCAAACGTATTCACTGGGTCGGGTATAGCATGTAGCTTTTTCATAGTAAGGAGGTAACCCTCCAGGCACCGAGCTACTGTGCTGACGCTCACCTCTACATTGAGCTACACTTTCAATAGGAAACGAAGACACTCTAAGGTTATGGTAGGTTCCGCTTCTACCCATTACACCAGATTATCCACGTGAATGTCAGTGAGTGATTTTCTACGTGCCCCACAACGTTTTCCTTTTGGTTCGTTAGACTCTAACGTTTTAATGCAACTCCGGCAAGTCTTCAGGTTGACATATAACATGGATGCAATCTGCTTCTAGTCATCGCCTTCTTCATAGGTGTTCAATACTCTTGCCTTAAACTCCACCGGATGGGGCATGCGTTAGCCTCCCCTTGACATTAGGCCTAGAGTGAACTAAACGATGTTAAGTTGCACCGTATGATTACCTACCTGCAGTATCCGCGATGTGCCGAGGTGCAACAAGTTACGGAGTAAGATGGAGACGGGTTCAGAGACGTATAGGCAAGCCAACGTTGTGAGCGTCAACCATACTGGGAACAGCATAGATAGGGGAGCTCGTATTGGCCAACCTAAGTGCACCAACAGAGCAGAACGGTGATGGATGGGCCACGGCTAGAGCGCAGGCGGCCTTCGTTGCAAAGTTAGGGCATTCAGCGACGCAAACGCGGGACAATGGGGCATCCAGTAGCAAAGACAGGAGATTCCGTGGCACTCCCTTCAGGGCAGACAATTGTTGCTGACTTTGTGTGTCGAACGAGGCTGAACACCTCCCGAAGCGTGGTCGAGGTGTACGGCACGCCACGGTGCCGCAGGTACGTCTGGGTTAGGGAGTCATTTGATACCCCATATATAGGTGTCTGCAATGGCAGGTGAACTGGGAGACACTAAAGCCTGGTGCGAATACAGACGCATAATCCAAATTGATTGACGGTCTTGAACTGAGGTGCGCCATGTGTGGCCTACAGCAACAGGGTCAATTTGGGTCCACGTCATCGAGGGGTTCGGTGGGCACATGTGACACGATGTGAACGTTAGTGCTTGAAAGCAGTGCTGCCAATATGCGCATTGAGGTCAGCACATAGTTGTATGAATCGAACGCCACTGTCTGTTCGGCGTGCATGCATACCGAAACAGTCTTCCAGGTGTTTGTCAGAGTCCGAAAGGCGACCCACTAAGACGTCAAGGTAACCAGCAACACTCACAGTCTCAGTAGTTCCTGCTGAAGATAGAAGTGGTTCTTCATGCCCTCCGAAGGGCAGTCACTGAGAGCATTAACAGAAGCATTGAAAATGCACGATATCCTCAGACGGTTGTTATTTACCGCAACAGAGTTTCGAAGTCGAACAGCACACATACGGCTGTTCACTGGCATCCAGTCGAGTAGATTGCATTCTGTATGATTGCTGAGGGCTATTTACTTCGTAGCGTCAGAGGCACCTACAGTGTAATCGTTGCCAGCAGATTCGGAACCAGGAAGCAGAAGATTCGTCACGACGCGGTTATCTTGTATATGTGTTTCGGAGACAAGCACACACCGAGGGAGCGGATAGCGAGAGTTAGTGCTGCTGTTGGCCGATCTGAAAAACTGCGTGGACGTCAAATGAACCATTGAGAAATACGAATCTCGGTTGGATAGCTTCAGTTACGAGGTCAGTGACAGTCCCTTGCACAATAAACGGGCGAGAAGAGAGTGGTACGAGTTGAGGAGAATAAATGTTGCCGACCGGGTCGAGAGGGCAGATTATACTCTCCGGCAGCCCATTCCGGAAGGGGGTTGTTGGTCGAGGTGCCCTACCCCTAACCTTTCACTCAACAGTCCGACCCACAACGCAGTCAGGTCTATGGAGGTTCACTTGAGTGGATCCACCCAGAACCTTTGGCTCAACAGTTTGACCCACAATGTAGTTGGGAACTAGTCCAACTAGAGAGCGTAAGGCCTGTCAGATACAGCCTTTGAGGATCTAGGGCAGTTCATGTGTGACCACAGCCAACCGCATGTGGGAATTGGCGGGTTTGCACCTATTTCACCAGGAGTTGCTTGGATTGAAACGGGAGGTAGTAAACCACTACGCACCGCGTGATGCACTCTCACGGTCAGAGACAATGAGCGGCACTCGTGCTCTACGCCAATCGAGCTGTGAGGTACTCTAAAACCTGTTGTCTCCAGTGGATGTTCCAAGGGGAGAGAACCATGGACCTCAACCAACCCACGAAAAGGATTGTTAGACTGTTAGTCTGAGCCCTAGCCATTGACCCGTTTGGTATGAGAAGTCCTGATGGCACCTAGAAGGTGTCACCGAGGGAAGCTCAATAGATCACGAACGTACGCAAACCATCGCATCCAGATAAAATCCAGTCGCGTCGCGATGGGATTTGTTTATCCGCTACGTCGCTGTTGTACTGTGTCGTATCAGTCTGAGACTTGCCTACGCTTACGAGAACAGTTTCCACTTTTGTGACATACTACGATGTATTGATAATAACAACGCTTATTTCTCAAAAAATTCACAATCCGTTCGACCGTTGTTCATCTGAAGGAGTCAATTCTCCTACGTAAGGTGACTATCCGCGTGTAAGATACTCTGCATACGATACCACAGCTTCTATCCCTGTAGGCTCGAAATGCAGACCCTACAGTCCTCTATCGTTGAACGTGACCTGCGTCACTGGTTCGGGATAACGGGTTGTTCTAAGCAAACAGAATTGGCATTACAAGCTGGAGACCACCACGTAGAACAAGCAATTCAAGCAAGGCAATCAAAACTGAAGCACGCTGTCACCGATCTGAAGCAGACTCAACGTCGGGTTTTCAAGTGCATCATTGGAACGCATAATTTGCCATATGAAAAGAGGCGGAAACACGGGTATTGCTGATTAGCTGACAATCTGCTAATGATTACATTGTTCTGAGTTAACCAAATCATGTGTGCCGCTATTTACTGCAGGTTAGCAATAAACCCTAACTGAGATCATTCCTTGAAACTGGCATAATAGTGGAACCGTCCCGAGTGTTGCGGAATTCATTTTTCTGTTTGTGTGTGTCGCATCTGGTAAAACACCACATTCGGTCTGTTTGGCAACAATACGAATAATGTGTGTGAACGGTTGGAGGAACCACTCAGGCACTTACATGTCTTAGCAACCGCAATGGGAATCATGACGCAACGATATGAAATCTTCCTCAGCAGCACGCTCAGTCGAACAATGGCATAACAAGGGCAATAGGCGAGTGAAACCTCGGAGAGGATGCCAATGAGCACTGCGCGCGCACTCATCCTGATGCGAATCGCTACATCCATCAAAAGCGGACCTTTCAACATTGCGCTCAGTGAGCATGCGGCACCCTGAAACACACCGCGGTCCACGCGCTCTTCACGCCCATCCGGTGTCACTAACCCAATTTCCATGCCAGCCCATCATCGACAACGGTATGTGTGAGCGACTTCATGTCATTATTCCCAAGTGCCAATTCATTCGCACTCATTCACGTGGGTGCCTCGCAGTATACGGACAGCTCAGCGATGAAATGGGCGGACACACCGCGCAATCATATTCCACGTAGAAATGGAAATGCCTGAAAGATTACGTGCCAACCACCATGATTACTCGTGGCCACTGAGCCCAGGTGGAACCACATGAGTTTTGCGAGTATACCCTTCAGCATGTGTGTAGCTTCAGTGTAGCTAACCATGCCTGAATAGGAGTGTCAAGCGCGACTAGGTACACACCAAATCGTACGCGACCTGCGCCACACCCAAGCCTTCTCTGGTAACTCATGTCGTAAACGCATCTGACATGTTATTGATTGATTTGGGATTGGTCACTTAACGAGGGGCCCACTTCGGTGTGTTCGCGCCAGGTGGGTGATATTTGTTTGCCTTAAGGACCATGCTGAAAGATGTATGGACGAAACTTATTTCCTTAAGGCTGAGTTTGAAAGCGCTATGTACGCAATTAACTGAGAAAAGGTGTAGTTCAACCAATTAGCAGTGACCAGGGCGATGAAGCGAGACAAATGCACTTTGAGTGTTCACCATGGCTAAATTAGATGGGTTATTATGGAGGATTGTCAGGAAAAGGTGACGTCAGATAGAAAGCTAAATGAAGGTAATGGGCGGACGACGAGGGCGTCGTTGGCTCACCGAAGGACGTGGTAGAGTCACCTCTAATGACGGATTTAGGACCGCACCCATTCTGACGTCTTCACCCCCTGACTCTCATGACTATACGGGAATCTATCCAACCAGATACACAGAATAAGTGGAGCGCTTCATGGTTGTCTTAAGTCCCTACTTCCCCTCAACTTGTGATCGCAACCACTGAATGGTACGGTCTTGTTCTGGAGCAAAGGTTTGGTTGGATGACCGGCTAATCGATTAAGAATAGACGAACGATGCGTTTTCGGCCAAACAGTGTGACTCACGTTTCGGCTTGCACTTCACATCTTCAAAATGTAGAGTGCTCCATCGGCTTTCACTATCATCGAAGGGCTGGGGATGTGTAACATTGCATTGTGGTCCGTATGACCACATAGCCCAGAAGCGATCAATTTCTACTGAGGACATCAGGGAATTGTTTATCCATGAACACCGGTGCCGAGTGAACGGTGTTACAGTGGCCAGTTGGCATTCGTCAACAACCTCGGCTGTTGTCGCACTGGACCATTCACTGAAATGTTTACATTGGCTAGATCACGTTTATCGAATACCTGTCGACCGACAACCCCAGAGAGCATTATTTGCCAACGCTGTAGTGTGTGGTTGAGTGAAAGCGAGATGAAAAAATCGACGGAGGAGTTTGATCGAATTGGGGCATCTGGCACAAATGGGACTGCCCGAGAAACCAATAGCACTCTTGCGTTCAGTTTCATGTAGCTAACTTCACTGCACCATGCAAAGGTTATACGACATCTATTCTTTCTACTTTGGGTTGTTGTTCAAATGAATACTTGTGCTAAACTCTTAGCTGGAGATTCCCCGGCTGCTAATGATTGTTATGAGTGAAGCGGTGTGGCTCAGTGTGGTCGGGTCCGCTGCACTGAGGTACTCGAAGTAAAGTTGAACAGTGACAGATGCGTTGCACAGTCAATGCTTTGCGAGTTAACGTGAAAAGCAAAAGTTCAAATTTTAGAAAACATGGTGCGTAAGCCAGGGGTACTCTGGTTGTTTGATTGAAATGTACGCTAATCTGAGTAAATCATTTTGAGGCTACATAGGTTGGTTAGACCACTGAAGCCACGACGCCTCGTATTGGGACAAATAAACTGCACACAAGTTGGGAAGTGTTAGAGTACAAATCGGTTTTGTGCAACTTTGCCTTGTGGTGTCGTTTCGATTTTGACAAAAGAACTCCGCCTACCTAGAGATACCTGTTAAAGAAAAACAAGCCAGCGGCATGAACCGCAATGTTTTCTAGTGTGTGTGGTCTCTCCGGGCTTATTGAGTAGTGTCATGCGGTGTAGCTGTTCAGCCTGTAAACCATGATTTAGGCACCGAAATGCGGTGGATCGGGCAGCCCTGAGGCATCTTACGGATTGTGATAAGCTCAACGCAAATACGCAATAAATAAAATTGTCAAAAGAAATGGTTAGAGATTAGGAAGCGGGTGCAACAGTGCCAACAATTTCGTGGCCGTGTCAAAACTACTAATCCAGAGGACTCCATACGGGGAGAAAAAAAGGAATAACTCGACTCAGTCCTTCGGTTTTATTAAATTCTCTCGCAACATCACCCATTGCTAACCTCGGGATTTCATATGTATGAGCACAGTACACACCAAGGCAGTTGGCTTGTAGGCACGAGGAGCACGTGACCGAAAAAGAATCGAATTCAACAGGCACCCCAATGAAGCATCGGAGGGCCTGCTGTCGAACACCAAATGACGGACTTAATTTGGTTCCCCCACCTGATGTGATCAATACTTCGCAGCCATTTGTTCAAACACTGTCAGTCTCCTAACATCCAGGGTTCCGACAGACAGTAAGTAATACCGTTACGTTGAGGTTTCTGAATCGATAATAAGCAATGAAGAGCCATACAAGCTCTCGCAGTGCATGCAGCAAGCTCTTTGGCGATGTGACTAGCGCACACAGTACAGCTAACTAGGTAAGTAAACCAATCGACCGATTCGAGAAGCTGTTCGGTGATAGTGGGGAATGGTGATGCGCCGATCTAGTCCTGTGACTGCGCAGTGCGCTTTTGAGATGTGAAGTATATGCCGAAAGGTACAGCGCTACGCGCCCATCTGTTCAGTATCGATTGCATAGCAGCTGCATCCGACTCAAAGCGAGCTACAGTGGCAAATAAAGTGTGATGCAAGGAGTTTGCAACACTGCTTGGACAAAGCTGACTAATAATAATAATAAAATAATAAAATCAATAATAATAATGTATATTTCTCGTGATACGGGGAAACCGAGCCCACAAAGGGACGGATCATATTAAGAGGCAAACATGAAGATTAATGAAAGGAAATCCCCGAAAGAACCGAAGTAAAGTATATCGTTCTTTAGTATGGACGTTGCGGACGTCAGTTGTATGGTAAACTCGGGTTAAAAGTGGATAAAAAACCTCAAACTTGTTGGTTACGAGTATTAATTGCTCATATATGAACCATTTCGAAAAAGAAAGCGCCACATTAAGGGGAAAATTGGGCGGAAAGTGAAAACAAGCAGACAGACAATCATCACCTGGGAAGAAGGATTCGCCTCTGAGCTGATCGGGAATGGTGAAGGCTCGCTGGAATACTTTGCCGTTGCAAGACCAAGTCACCGATCCTTTATCCAAATCCAGCAAACATCCTAAAACATCCCCTTGGTGGACGGAAACTCCATAGTCGTGACCCATTGCTCGATGCATCACGCGTCCAGTCCCCTTGGCGCCAGCGGCTCCAACTAGATCGGCACCAAAACCGAATCCGTAGTTGTCCACACCGAGGTCCAAGCTGGCGTCGTTCGTCGACCATCCGACACGGACAAGACCATCTTCCAAGCAAGCTGCCTCGTAATAGTAAGAACCGGGAGCTTTCACACCCTTGTTGGATCGACAACCCTGTTAAATAGAGAGAGCGCAACAATATACCGTAAGAAATAAACATCCAAGGGATGGTAGTGGGACGTGGATAGAAAGAAAGAAAACGCAGATCGGACACACATAGGAAACATGAAAAGAAGGAGTTGTGCGGACTCAGAAGAGTGGACGGAAATTCGTGTGGAGCAGCAACCCAAACATCAGATCAAGCCGAGCGATAATATCATCCGTATCGCACATATGCCTTTTTACCTCCTACAAAGCGGCAAGCAATGGGGCCGTTAGAAATAGTAGAGAAAATCGCAAGGATGGTGGGTATTTGGTGACAAACCTGCCAGCCAGAGCCGCGCTGAGCAGCCACATCCAGTCCGCGAGAATCGATACCCAGGCCCTGTGTTCGGTCGGCGGGAGAGATGCGCCAGTGCTCAGCCTCAAAAGTGGGCCTGGACAGTACGATAGGCGCTGTGCTGGGAGCGGCGGAAGAAGTGGGAGCAGCTGTGCCACTGGGGAGATGGCGTTGCGCTCCTTGGGGCCCTGACGCCGGCAGACCATTCGCCATTTGCTGGCCATCCTGGTAAAGTGGTTGCATCGCGTCCCCCACATACATCGCAGGCTGGTATTGATACTGACTAGCAATAGCGCCATTAATATGGACATCTAATCGGGCGAAAAGAGAGCAAAAATCGGAAAGATGAGAGAACTTTTCAAACAGACGCAGATAAGTATAGCTGTTTAGAAAGAATACAGGGCAGGGGCCTGGGGAGCCGAGTGACCTGTGAAGGTATCTAAGTTTGACTGATGGGCCCCAATCGAAAGAAGGAGAGGAGGAGGCGCAGAGCGCTCGGGGATGGCAACTGGAGAAAAAACGTAGATCGGGAAATCGAAACAAGCACAGCAAAAGGAAAAGTTAATGTAATGGAAGCAGGAATGGCTAAACAGTGCGCGCAAATGAGACAGTTGCCAAACTCCAAATAGTGTGTGGGGTAATGTTGATTTGAGCAGCTTTAATATAAAAGATTATATATATATATATATATATATATATATATATATATATATATATATATATATATATATATATATGAGTGTGTGTGTGTGGCGTATGGATTCGACTCGGATACCGAAACAACTCTTATACGGTCAGCTGAGTATTGGGAAGCGGCACGTGGGGAAACCAAAGTTACGTTACCAGGACATGATCAAAGTGAGCCTCACACGTTCTAATCTTGATTGCAGGTCATGAGAATCGAAAGCGGTTGATCGGCGCGTATGGCGCGATCTCATCACGAAGGCAGTTGCTGAAGTGAGGGAGAAAGACCTCATGCATGCAGAGAAGAAGCGGCAAGTGCGGAAGCGGCAAGCACCGATGGATTGTATTCCATCGACATCGAGTGCATGGTGCTGTAGCACATGCGGTCGCGAGTGCCTGAGTCAGGCAGGCCTAGTGAGCCATGAGCGAGGCCACTCGGGACTACTACCGAAGCGCCGACGGGTTCTGCAGAGAACGTAGGCAGAACCGGCGCAGCGTTTGTAGCTACGCTGCATTCGATTTACTAACCGCGTGCTTGCATGCTAAGTCAATTTATTTCAGGTGGTGGGTTTTCAATTTTGTCCTAATGCTTTTCTTTCCCATATAAATGCCTAGTTATACTCTCTTCTATACACTTGCACACGTCGCTTAAGCCACTTGTAGTTATTTCGATAACATTTTCGTGTTTGTAGCATTTCCGTAAAATAAACCTCCTTGTAAACAACTTATTTCCTATGCTAACTAATTTAAGATTTATGTCACCGTTTGCTTGCGTGCTAAGTCTGTTTATTTCAGGTGGTGGGTTTTCAATTTTGTCCCAATGCTTTGCTTTCTCATATAAATGTCTACCTTCTATAAACTTGCACACTTCACTTAAGCCAATTCTATTCCTTTTCGAAAACATTTTTGTGTTCGTGGCATTCCTGTAAAATATACTTTCTGTCCTCGTGAACTTACCTCGCATTCTTCTGTAAACAATTTACTTCAGATGCTCATTACTTAAAGATATATGTCATCCTTTTCTTATACATTACTCGATTTATTTTCTTTGTTATTTTCTCTCAAGTGATTGGCTGTTGCTTGATATCCCTGGTGAGGCTGCGCTTGATGTGCATGTTGACAAGGTGTCTACCTGTCTATTACCCACTACCTCGTCCATACTGTCTCCAGGAGACAGGTGGTCGTTGCTGGAGAGGACGGGGTGCACGGTTCTTGTGATCGTGTTAGGATCAAAGAGTGGTTCCATGCAGTCAGTGTGGAGCGGACTACGGTCCAGCCACCGCCTTGTGTGCGATTGATTCCCCAAATACAGCGTGCTTGTGTTTGCCTGTGAAGGAGTGTGGGCGGGCTCCGTTGATGAACCGTGGCTTCCATCCACATGCCTCCCGGTCTTATTCCTTCGAGTTTACACTGGATATGGGGTATGTGGTTGGAGCTGTGGGTGGTGCAGCGCAAGCCACCCATGGTCCCTCTGTAGGCGCAGGCGTCCTGTGGCTGGCCACAGTGAAAGGCAAATCCGAAACCGGATGCCGCCAACCATATATATAGTTCAGTATCGTTCACTACTTTTATTTTACAATTCACAAAGGACACGGAGCGTCGCGCCTTCTCTTTTTTCCTGAGTTTTTGTTCTGGCTTGCAAGTATTGTGTAGAATGATTATGCAGCCGACGCTAATCATCTTCACCTATCCGACCCGCTGTGAATAAAGCTTGGTGACTGGTGATCTAAACACATGGCCAACATCACTCAGGCAGAATAGAGCAGGTCACGGATGGATGATGGTCAATTCGTATTCTTCGAGGTCAATAATGACGTGACCCAATGTGTACTTTTACGTGCCTGGCGCGAACACGACAAGGAGGGACGGTACACAGAGAAACTGGTGGTCAAACCTGAAACATCGACAGGACATGGTGAGGCAACAACATGTTGGCCACAAAAACTACGCTTGAATGTGCATGAGTTGAGCAATTATAGACAAGCGACAAACATTCGTGCCGCCGGATTGACAGTGAACTACAGCCAATTTTCAACACGTTCTCATCACCCGGAGGAAAGGAATGCACAGAACAAATATATAATGACCGTGGAGGGTTCGAAGCTGTAGAATCCGTTCATCGTAGTGAAGAATGTAAGTAAGGGAACAAAATACCATCCAACCACCATACACTACCTGATGGGGAAGTTGGAACCAGACATTTCTGAGCAGGCCACGCAGAATAGGGCGCAACACAATAGAAGTGTAAAGAAAGACATCAAGCCAGTTAGATAGCGGATAAACCGTTCACGAAAAAGACGCTGTTTACAAGGCTAGTTTAAATGGGAACTGCTTCCATATATACTAAGAAATTTGCATCACATGGCAAAACTCACCATCAGGACGGCCAGACAAAGTAAAGAAACCTGAAATCAGAAGAGATATTAGGGTAAGGGCAGGTAACATGTAAAAGGACGATATAGAGCAACTGGAATGAAATGGGTTTAACGAGGAGGGAATTGTGTCCAGGATATGATAGGTTGTATAAGGGCGAAGCCACAATACTACTTGGTGCGCTGGCGTAGTCTTCTTGAGCTCCATAGGAAAACCAAGGGTTGGACCAACTCGACCGTATAGAGTAAATTGCGACCCGTCAAGATGCAGTTGAGCAATAGTCAGCACAGCGCGCGCGCTCACAAGGATGATGACAGAGAGTTGGGATACTACTGCGAAGGAGCTGGATCGTCTCTGTCGGGTACAAATTTTCATCACTATGCCTACCTTCAGCAATACGATACGTGGGCCAGTGTTGGGCCGAAGAGGTACCTCTGGAGACAAGCTCGAACATAGGTACATAAATGGAGCGAGAGCGCAAACACACACACCCCGACCGAACCGCAATCGCCACGAGCGTACTAAAGCGGTCCACCATCAGAGCACCAGTCCCCCCCTCCTGCTAAACGCGGCCAACTATTAGAGTAGGTACGGAGGTAAGTTCGAGTAGCGTTGAAAATTTCGGATCTTCACTCAACAAACTTACTGTATAAAGCACAAAAGTGATTGGAAGTGTGATGATGGAGAGACAGAGGACATATTTCAGTGCAAGATGATATATGAACATCATGAGCGACCGTGGAATGTCGCTGGAATGGTAAGTGGTAGTTGTGCACGTGTCCGATGAATAATCTGTTCAAATGGATGATGAAAAAAGTGACCCATACAGTGCCGGTACATAAGTTGTTGGCAGAGACTGATGGCTGAAACGAGCAGACTAGAAGACCAAAAGAAGCAAAAACTCGGACATATTTGGCTCGTCGTCGGATTCATTAGTTCAGTGCTTTCGGGTACAGGGCTGAGCAACAGTTCCAAATGTAATCGCACGGAACGCCACGGGACGAGATGAACTCATTCCAGCCATATCAAGTGTGAAAACTGACAGTCAATTCAACATAAAAGGAGCAATAGAAGAACGTTCCGGAGGTCAAAATCAGAAGCAGAATGGTCGTCGTTCGAGGCACATGTTAGTGGTGCAAGTAGGGCAAAATTCAGTGTTCTCTCGCAAGAAATACATGCCCTATAACAACACTGTACGCTAACATTCAACTCTCAGCCTCAATTTCGGGCATGCATCATCACACTCAACGTGTTGTACTCTTTATCCCTTGTATATTGTCATTTCGTCGGCAGGTGTTTAAATTTATGACACACATGTTTGTTATTTTTGAACTCTATCTGACCATGCAGTAGCACTAGTTAAGTACTGGCCATATAGGTAATAAAGCATTTTCATCTTCGATCGCATTATTAATCAAACTAGTTAGTTAGTTGCGCGAAACAGAGACGCGAACATAGGTGCATGCCGTGCTCCCACACCCACTCTGTCAAATGTCCGGGTAAAGAATGACGCGACTCACTGAGACGAGCCACAACCACCATTCCGATCATGAGCAGTGTTCAACAACTCGGTGTGCTCACCACATTTCACAACTCCGTCGTTGCTCGAACGAGACAAGCTCAGACTGACCGGAGTAATTTGATTAGGTCGAGGTTGCCAAGGGGATAAGTGCATCGGAAATGTGTGCATTACTCCACATGGTAAATGAGTAAAGCCGGCGTGGAGAGATGTAACGAAAATCGGTAGCTGGTCGTGCTAAAACCCAACGACTACCAACATGACGGCGACTGCACGGTACGATCAATCGGTGGCGTACGCGCAGACGTACGGAGATTCGAAATGGTTGAGGGGGAAGTCTTAGAAACGGAATACTCAGTCAGAGTAGTTGATAAGGAAAAACAATGCGAACACATCATTGTGCACGGAAAATAGCTAGTGTATCGAGAAGGAAAGCATCTGATACACAAGCGGCAGCTGCGGATGTGTCAGCATTAGCCAAAAAGGCGTGAGGGAAAAGCGGCCCAGACTACGTGGGTCTGGTAACTCAGTAACGAAGAGTCTGTGTAGAAGAGGTGGTGCAGAGAAATCACACCACTATCTCTACATGCTGACATTGCGGCGGATGTGATGAACAAGATCAGTACATCTCCCCTGCAGATGGGTTGAAAGTACACTAGCGAACGTGTGTTGCCGCATACTTGACGCCTGTACCGAGTGAAATGTCAAGCTTGATTGCATGGAATACGCGTTGACAAAACGCTTAATCGTCCGATGTTACCATTTCGATCAGCGATCCCAGGGAGTAGTCGTGAATCGCCCTCGGAGAAGTCGGGGTACTCAATCTTGGCGAATGTGTTAAGCTTAAAGTGAGGTTTCAGCAACGAACATGTCACGGTTTAGCAAACACCCTGGAAATGCATGCCCAGTGCGCAAATTTCTCAAAAATATACACATCATTGATATGCGTGTAAAGGGTGTACCGCCTATGAATCGTAGTTTCAGTCCTACGGGTTTATGTTGCATGTGGATGGAGTTGTGGACGGTGTAGCACAGGCCACTCTGTAAATGCAGGTATCGGTGGCCAAGTGCAGTCACAGTGATATGTGAGTTCAGAAACGGACGATGCCACTACTAAACATGTGAAGCACGCACTGCATACATTTGGCAGTAATTGCATTCAATCCCCAGTAGAAAAACCGGTCCGAGTGGTTCAGACATGCATGTACAGAAATATGACGGCCCATCGTAATGAGGCTGGACCTTACCGTGGTACGATGGCTTGCGTGCCTCAGCGATCCATTGAGCTTTCTTTGCACCTTCAGAGCAATGGTCAATGAATAGAGGCCAGACAAACTCAGTCTCTTGGCCCTCCAGCTTGGGGGTTGGAGTGAGGGTGGATCCTTATTCCATAAAACGGACTACGTGTAGTCCACTGCCAAACTCGTTGTCTTGCGGTCCGATTTTTGAACCAAAGGCTTTGGGTTGAGAATCCTAATCGTTCTCCTGCCTAGTCCTGCGTAACCCGACAGTATCCTGCCCACACAATGTTATGAATCTTTCCTCAAACAACTTGATGCTCTGGCGCAGGGTAAGCATCGGTGCCTTAACTGCTGCATCGAACAGGGTGGATAAGGGCTTGGATGCAACTGCTCAAGCCTTCCCATCTTCTTATTCACCCTCTTAGGCTTGATCCCCCATATGGTCCCGTTCCAGCTTCACTTTTATCCCCCTTGTTTTCAATTCCCCAATTTTTTGCGCTCCCTCACCATGCTTTGATAGGCATTTATCTTCTAGTTTCAACTCACGTGCGAACGCGCAGCGTCACTCTTACCCTATCGACATGGCTCACTTGTTGACATGTCTAGGAGCGGACCTCAGTCACGTTTGTGTGGTGAGTTTCTTTGTCCCCCCCTCCCGCTTTGATTCCCCCTTCAACCACGAGCTCATTTATTAGGCGTAATATAACTCCTTTATTGGGGTACAAAAGCCGGCTGTTAGCTCTCAGGAACGAAGTCCATCCCGTTACTGGTGGCTCAGCCTGCGTGCCTCTGTTTCATGTTTTTTTTCTCGGTTGTATTGCGGCACAATAGCTAAGATGTTTTCCACCTGCAGCTAACGTGTATACTAAACGATATGATGGTGGTCGATGGGGCGACTGAGCGGGTGTAATCGAAGAACGTTTCTGGGCTTAGGATAGAAACCACGTGCTTTCTCAATTGGTCTGTCAGAGGACTTTGTAGTAAATGGGAGATTGCATGCAAAAAGCAAAAAAAGATAAGTCTCGCGAGTTGATTCAACCAATGAAGAGTTCTGATGAAGCACTATTTTACTCATAGCTAATGTGTGGTACCCCCTTCAAGAAAAGTTCCCACAATCTCAAGCATGTTTCTAAATCGTGATCACACTACATGAGGTGTTCATTTTTGAGGTAATACAATTGTTTCACTCGAGATTTCGTGCGCCGACACTGGTCAGATGAACTATATTTCCCTTCAAGTAAGACAACAAAGCATTTCAGTAGTTAACCAGCTTGCGTATATTCGGTGACCGTTCAAATTCAACCTTGCTATGGAATGAAGAGGTTCTTCGTCTTATTCCAAGAAACATGTTCGCTGCATATGGGAGGCAACTGTACTCGATTCTAGAGACGGAGGAATTCAAGTGAATTTGGTGACAGCCCGTTGAGACTCGGTTAGGATGTCTGTGTATGGCTAACTAGATCACAGTGCATAGTAATCAGCACTAAACAGTCAGGTGCATCGAGCGATATCCACTAGATGAAGTTCAATTTATGTGAAGTGATAAAATCAACAGTGTCGGGCAGTTGGTAAGTAAAATAAGGAGGCAATCTGGTGATCGTTGTCTTGGATACGATTCATAGGGCAGAACAAGCGTGGTGCACGGTTTAGGGGAAAAAGTAATCTGGACAGATGGTGGCGCAGCCGGTATGCACTCGGCGACGTTAAGGATCCGTTGGAGTTAGATAGGTTCGACCCAATAGACCAGATACGTACAGCGGAAAAGTACGTCCGTATCCTGGTGATAACTTACTCCCGGTCCAAGAAGGGTGAAAACGAGAGGAAAGCAAGTAATCGCAACTGGATATGATAACGGTGGGTTACCCCTCGGTAATCGATTTTATATTTAACGCAGACAAAGGCATGATGCTAATAAGGATGGAATCAGTGCAGTGATACCAGGGTACACGAGAAATATCGTTCCACTCGCGAGTGATTCCATGTGAACCAGAGCTCAAGTGCCAGTATGCGGGAACAAAATTCCATCCGTCTTTTCGGCAGGAAGAAGGTAGATGACTAATTCAGTCTTCCGTAGAGATCAGTAGTAGCCAATGCGAAATTTGCGTTGCGCACTATCGTGCCAGCCCTGAGCGGGGTCGCAAACCAGTCGGCAAAAGTCTGGTACGGTTTTTTAACTTCACTTTATATACAAGAGTGGCACGCTGTGGAGTTGTTAGAACCTATTCAATCTCACGGCTTGCATACTGGTATCTTACAGTATAAGCTGGTATACTGGAAAGTTCCTAGAACATCCTGCGCTCCGATATCATTCAGCAGGGAGAACGCATATGATGAGGGAGCAAGTGCACACCCACGATGACAGCGTTAAAAACAATGAGCTCTGAGACAACAGGGAACGCGAGGATTGTGACCACTAACACGATTAATGCACTCAGAGCCACCGAATATCATCTTTGCATGGAAGGTATAAACATTAGCAGTACATCGGCACCCCGTGCTGACGTATCGCGGTCACGCGTCACCACCAGTCACGGATGGGCTGGGGATATTACGATGCGTCCGGACCTGAGCAGATTCGAACCCGTGACTTTCAGATCGCAAGACAGACGCTAAATCTTTTGGGCCATCTGGGTGAAATGGATAAGCAGAGTTAGTGAAGGTCATAAAGAATCACTCACCAGTGTCTTTCGGATGAGAAGGCATTGGGCGGAAGTTGGACAGTGGACGTGAAACCCCATCCCCGGGAGAATACATGGTGGGCGAGTGAAGAATACTGCTCGGATAGTGGTACTTGCGAGTAGCAAAGGAGGGGAGAAAACTGGGTTTCTTTGGCCTTGCTGATCCACGTAATCTGGAAGAGAGGAACAAGGTGGTAAACGATAGCACGAAGGGTTTAAAAAAATAATGTATCAGCTGTACGCCGTAACGGCGCTTCGCTGCCGCGCGAGCACCACCAGTCGCGCGCGGGCTGAGTATACCGCGAGGGCGCCCACCCCTAAGCGGACTCCAACCGGTGACTTTATGGTTGCAAACCAAACGCGCAAACCACTCGGCCACCGGCCGACACGAAGGGTTTAGCTAACACCAACAATGGCTCGAGTTCTGTGCGGTGTTGTAACGGTTGCCGAAGTGGAACGTCCGGTCATCAGTAAGAGGGCAAATTAGTGCAACGAGGAATAAGAGCAAAACGATGGAGAAACGATGGTGTGGCGAGTGAATGGAGAGGCGACGATCACGATGTCATGATGGACCAGGTTCCAAAATGTCGATGAGACTGGACACAAAGCTGTTAACTCAATGATGACGCATGACCGAGAGCAACAATCGGTCAAGCTATGAAGAGCGTATGATGGCACAAGTGGTAACGCGGTGTGCAGTGCGAGTAGACCGGCAGGTAGGGTCCGTGACTAGTAATCCTGTGCACAGAAACACATTGCTGCAGCTCAGTCACGCAAAAAATGGAGTGGTGAAGATGAGGAAGAGACTGAGTTGCCTGTACATGTTGATGGTGGCCATTTACATAGTGCTACAGCATCCACATCGGATCTGGAGTGCGAGTAATCTCAAATCAAATCCTGAGATATTCCAACGTCGTCAACTGTGACCGCCGCTAGGTGACGCAAGTCAAACGGCTGTGCTGCAAGCATCCACGAGGATGGCGATATAGATGGACTGCTCTGTTGCCTCTATATGGCAGCAGACGACCACACGCATGTTAGTCATCCGTGCACGAAGTAAGTCAAAAATTAACTGGGCTTGCGATCAATTAAAAGTAGAGGAAGGGAGCTGGTTGACAGCGGAATTTACGAAGAGCCGGCCAAAGTTAGTCACCGGGGCGCCAGGCGACCACATCAAAGCAGTACTCGGTGGGCAACGCAGTCACATTTAATGTCGTCGGGCTGAGGCTAAGAGAACAGATGAGGATTTTTCAAGATAACGCCAGTGAATGGGTTGCAGCATCGACAGCATTGTATAACAACAATGAGGGGACTGCGGGGGAACAAGCCGCGATAACCAGCACCAATTGCGTTACATCAGTGCTTTCAATGGTGGTTGGCTGGCATGTGAGCATGGGCCAGTGTAGACTGAGCAAGTGGGGAGTAAAAAGAGGGATAAAGACGACTGAAGGTTGGGTTAAATCGCAGCGAACCAACGTTCACGGTTGAAGCGTTCACAACTTGTCCCTGCAGTGCGGTCACAGTGTTAAAATAGTGTCGTGTTGAAACATCTCACATGTCAGAATCAATGGCAACACACAGGTAAGTCAGTGATACACCTCCAGCTAGGAACACATAGTGACCAAGGTAACGCTGCTGGTGCGTCGAGTGGACTTCAGATGAGAAGACGAGGCGAACCAAAAGGACACAATCAAGTGACTGGCAAATTTATTTCTCACTACCAAAAAGGAACCACTGTCCACTTGAACCTGGTTTAATTTAGCATAGAGTAAACACACATCGTCCTTATGCCAACGCAACTTATTCGGTGTTATTTGTGAATCCTAGATGCAAACTTAACCATGGTCGCCTATTGCTCACCCGCGTACATCGGTGTCACCCGATATCAATACTGCTCCATAGGCAGTGAAAGTCGAAGAACCGAAGGTACCTCAGTCTGAAAGGGAAGAAACTCACTGACGCAAAACCCAATTCGGTTCTGTACCCGCAACACTCATGATATGGAAGAATCATTCGTGGGAGCCAAGTGTGTCGCGCATAATTAACGGAAGCTATAACTCCAGAACACTGATGCAGTTATCGAATAAGTGTATAAATCAAACAGTTCGAAAACCGCTTCTACAGCGGTCAGAGGGATCACATTAGGCCTTCGGTCTAGCGATAGAAATTTGGAGGTGAGGCGCATGTGGATTATGTCGTATAGTGACCGTCGTAGAACGATTTGGTTTACACAGCACAGATCGACTATCTCTCCCGCGTAGTGAGACACCAAAGTTAAAGTGAATAAAAATGTTTATATATGCTAGCAAATTTGCAGTTTGCTCAAAGAATAAGGAGACGAGACTGTTTTGATTGCATGGGCAACACACACACGCCTCTCTCGCCATATATATATATATATATATATATATATATATATATATATATATAAGGCGACAAGTAAGTTGAATGGATAGATGTCAGTGCATAAATAATGCGCCGCTTCTGTTTGTATTCAGTAACAGGCAGATATGGCACGCGTGCTCCATCATGTTTGTCAACGGACTGCACAGGTATCTGATTATGTTGCCTAGTTTTCGAAAGCACATGCTGACTGATATTCCCAGACTGGTTGCGCCCGATGTAAATGTTGGTAATATACACACCTCCCATCCCGTTTACTGGCTTCAGCAGATTCTTTATCTTTGCGGGAATAGAGCGGGGGGGGGGGGGTGTACAGTCTTCATGACGGTGCTAGGTCCACGGAGTGATTCCATCAGGTGAGGAACAGGCTACGATGCAGTCACTGTCCACTGTACATTTGGCATGGATTTCCCCAAATTACATATAAAAATGCATTTGTTGGAGGAGTGTGTTGGATCCCATCTACAATCCTCCGAGTTTACACAGGATATGAGGTGTGTGTAGACGGAGCTGTGGGTGATGCAGCACAAGCTACGACTATGGTTCCTGCCTAGGCGCAGGTGCTCTATGGCTATCCACAGTCCAAGCGACAAGCGGATCCAAAAACGGACGCCACGAAGCAGGCATATGCGTAAGATCGATGAAGAGAAGTCAATGGGAGAGGTTCCGAGTAGAGGGAATTATGAACAGTGTGAATAGCAACTAAGTTAGACGGAGCAGCGCGCAGATGAGGCGAAATGCTTGAGTGCCTTCATTTCCAAGTTGGCAGAAACAGGTGGAATGAGTAGAGAAGAAAACGCACAGCGGAGCATTATGCCGAAAACGTACCAGCCAAATTATTATGGTTGGTGGCATCCGGTTTCGAATTTCCTGTCACTGTGGCCTCCACAGGAACAGCCCCAGGATGCCTGCACGTACAGGGGGACCAAGGGTGGCTTTCGCTGCATCACCCACATATCCAACCACATACTCCATATCCAGTGTAAACCTGAAGGAATTAGACCGGGAGACATGTGGATGGGAGCCACGTTTCATCAACGGAGCCGGCCCACACTCCTTCACAGGCAAACACAGGCACGCTGTATTTGGGGAATCAAGCGCACACAAGGCGGTGGCTGGACCGTAGTCCGCTCCACACTGATTGCATGGAACCACTCTTTGATCCTAACACGGCCACAAGGACCGTGCACCCTGTCCCCTCCAGCAACGACCAACTGTCTCCTGGAGCCAGTATTGACGAGGTAGTGGGTAATAGGCAGGTAGGCACCTTGTCAACATGCACATTAAGTGCAGCTACATCTGGGATGTCAACCAAGAGCCAATCATTCGAAATGCCGATATCGAATAAAGTAAACGCATGTGACGCCATAAGTACTCGCTAAATGAGCATATGGAAGAAATTGGTTATGACTGAATGCACGATAAACATAAAATGTCCGAAAGTTATTTAGAAAATAATCACGCGATAAAATTACGCAAGTTTACCACAATTTGCATGAGCGATGTGTGCAAGTTGGGAGATTATCAAGTATGCAGAACAAAGCAAATAAAATGTAATGAATTTTATCCACATTAAAAAGACGTAGTTTAAGTGTAAGTTGGTTTAGCCCAACTGCGGTGAAGAAGCATCATGAATGCAACATCAGCCTCAGCATGGGGCAGCCAAGTTATTATGCACCGTAATTTATCGATAATGAAATCACTAAGCCGTTAGCAAAGCAAACCATGCAAGTGAAATTTTTGACGGCGAATGTGTTGACGACCAAATTTAATTGATGTATGTGGTTCGGTGAGCGCCATAGATCTCAGGAATTTCAATGCTGAATCGAAATTCAGTTTCAAGACAAACAGCAGCGACACGAAGGGGTGCTGCACCTGTCAGGATCATTGGAAATGAAAGTTAAATTAAACATGATGTGCAACTTGTAGTCCGGTAAGAATGGATTAGTGCACTGTCTGCTGAAGAGTGATATCATATTCTGGAACAACGCGTGACTCATGTAACTGTCGACTAAAGAAACAATACACAAACGTAACAGCAGGGTGGATATAAAAGAGACCACAAATGGTGTGACAGTGCTTGTTCTAAACCGTTGAATTCCCACCGTCTGTAAGCCAGTACGAAATCAGGGTGCGAAAATTCTACCAGTTGTCGTACGTATGCTTTAAAACTGAGCATCAGGAGTAATAAAAAAAGCACAGAAAAGATTACCCAATGGGAATGGCACACTCCGGCGTTCGCTGAATTTAATGACCAAGTGAGGAACCCTGTCAAGTAAAGGGGTTGATATAACTCCGGGACATACACCTGGCTTGACTCTTAGGTCGAAGTTGACCAAGTGTGTCTATCATAAAGTTACAACGAAGAATCGCTGGAACAAGTATGTGAGAATGAGAGAGATTTCAAGAAGCGCGTGGATCACTTGTTAGTCGACTCCGGGAAGACCCGTGGCGGAGCTGTACGCTATCGGGCGCGTCCCCAAGTTGCGGATCGGGGAATGCCTTCTTTGTGGAGGTAACTGCGACTAAGTCTCGGTTGTCTTGCAGGCCAGATGAATAAGCAGTCGCGGACAATCAGCGGCAGCGTGTCAGAGCGTGGGGAGTTATGGGCTGGTCACCTGGTTCCCCATTAAATACCACAAGTGCTCGTACGGCGCTGTGTCAAAGCTAAGGTGACCGACTATAGGGTCACTGATCACTCACTCCTGTAACTGTGGGTGAGTATCTAACGGAGGGCGGATGAACAACCTCGCTAGTCACCGGCTTCTCTATGGACTACTTCCGAATACAAAGAAGGCGAATAAGCCACCTGGCTGTCAACGGTCTTCGTGAATCACCCCGTTGCTTTGGGGGTCAGGTTTTTAAACCAGAGGCTCGGGGTGGGGTCCATTAAGTCAACCCTCTTCCTCGGCCTGGGGAACCGGGAAGTTCAATGGCCACACAAGACATGAGACTTCGCTTCCATTCCTCTTACTCACTCATTTTTGTTATTGTTACTCATGTGTTGTGGCACTGCCGAATGTTGAGTGGGCAAGTGTTATATATATATATATATATATATATATATATATATATATATATATATATATATATATATATATAAGTACGGGAAAAGGGAGCCACGGTTGTTCGATGTGGTTGGGGCGTAAAGCAGAGGCGACCTTGCCGTTTGACCTTGAAAACGCTTGAAGACGGTGGATAAATGATCAGAGTAAATCTGATTACGCCATTCAAAAGAAATGACAATTGTCAAAGCTCAGACACGGGAATCAGAGAACTGGACGAACTAATCCATTGAGGCATCAGCAGCAGTAATGCCATCGACTCCTAAATATTTGTGGACATTAACACTTGCCGGGTGCATGAAGTACGTTGGCAAACCGACAATGCAACAGTCGACTGATCACTGTTTGAGTCCAAAATATGTGATCCACACCACTGCTTTCGGTATGTTTGGCAGAAGACCGCATCCACCGGGACGAGTAGTCGACAACGGTGGTGGTCCGTTATATGCAAGGAGCAGATAACTTGCTGGGAGCACCAACTGCTGATGAAGACCATTTACGGGCTCGAGGTAAAGGTTCATCTTCGGTCCTAGAGAGCTTTGGCTTAACCCCAGAAAGGACAACAATTATTTTTTTGGACTCGCATCATGGCGCAGACGCCCTGACGGAAGAATTTCAAATGCTGACACTTCTTCAATGCATTGACGCAGTGCTGGGTATGAAGGAGATGGTCTGAATGGGAATCGCCATCGGGAATCCATGGAAAAGTGTAGGGGTGGACGAGGTAGGTGCGCACTGTGGGGGAACCGGGAAGACCTCAAACAAGAGCTGCAGCACGACTATGGGATAAATTTAGTCGGATGGGGCTATACCGGAATGAGGAGTACAAGAGGAGAGAGAAGGTGACGTTGAACATCAAACACTACGACTCCACATGCGGTTAGCAATTCGATAGGCAAAACGGGTCGAGAAGGTTGACTGTCAGTTCGTTTTATTTCCCAGTTTCTTTTTACTGAGGTATTCAAGCAGCACACGTGGCTTGTAGGGTTGACATATTCGCGTTCTGATTCCCAAACTAGACAAGTTGCAAATATTACATTTTCAGGACCTCGAAAGAGAATTTAACAGATGTTATTCTCTTAACCGAGGAAGAACGCATGAAAATACAATGCTACATGCATCAGCGAGAAGAATTCGAAATTAGCCGTCATTGCGCATCTGAGGATTCGTATGGAACGATGGGGAGAGGACAATCAATCGTGGGTGTGCGAACATCGCAAGGACAACTGGTAATGACAACACGCATAATAAGCGGGTCGCGAACTACAAAAATACGACTGTAAGTAACATACCTGAAGAACGCATGGTGCTCCACAGTGACTGTGTAGAGACGCCTTGCGGCAGTGGTGTTGATACATTTGAAGGACATGTTTCGATCCATATTCTCTGTGTCACTCGGTCGAAGAACCACAACGAAATGCCGACCACGATGAGATAGGCTTATAATCCGGGGCCACGAAATTCGCATGAGGCGAAGTCTGTTTCGATATACCAGGATACCGCCATAGTACACTCCTAAACTGACGTCTTTGTCCTGAGAGTTCTGAGGAGTGAAACAGATATTGCAAAGTGTCAAAAGGAATCAAAAGAAAGACATTCGACGCGAGTTCATTTCAGTTGCAGTAGTAACCATAGAGACAGGACGAGTTTGATCGTCTAGGTTAACAAGACGACGGAGATCGGTAGTCATTAGTGAGACAAAATGAAGCTGACGAGTAAACTGAGCGGCTAAAGAAGAGATATGATCTCATCATGAGTGATACCTTTTTCTGGGTGTCAAATCGGGGTAAAGTGGAATGCCAAAATGTCTTCGACAGAAAGCAAGGTGATCAACAAAATGGGTCTATGAGAAGCAATTTTGTGAACGAAGCAAATCCAAGACTGATCTTGTCCCGTCTAAGTAGGCTGAAGGGTTTGTAGATCCATGTTCGTCCAGACCTGGACCCGGTAAACCGGGAAGGGTTCGAGTCTGCCATAATTGAGCTGAAAAGACGTACTGGTGGGGGGGGGGGAACAAACCTATGTATTATAAATGTTCGGGTGGTTTCCAAAAATCTGCGAATCAGGATAAACAGGTTGTTCACACTTCAAGCACGCTCAGCGATTCCTGCTGCGGCCTGCATGTAGCCTTTACCAACGTCTGCAGTGTCATGAACAAGCGCGATGAGCTTTGTCGTTTCGTTGCGTCTGAGTGGGGATATGGCTGCATTCAGAAGTATAGACCCATGAAATTGAACTCAGCGGTTACTGTCCTTTCGCTGCAGTAGATTGACGAATAACCGCGATAACCACTTGCTCTACATCCGGTCATCCCTGCGTGGGAGACTTGTGAGCACCTAACAAAATGATGAGTGTCTGTGTGAGCTACGGTGGTGTTCCATCCACCTCAGGCGCGGAGAACTACTTGTGGATGCAGTCTATCGCAGCCCCCCATCTTCGAACCCACATGAGTCGTCCACAATTTCTACTTATGGGCGATTTTAACTGTCCTCGAATATGATAGCCTGATTTGCATTTGATGTCTGGACATGGTGAGGTTGAAACAAAGTTCGTGGATTTGGTAATTGAAACTGGTGCACCGCAACAAGTAAGCCAGCTAACAAGCATAACATCCCATTCAACTTCGTCCTGTCTTGACTGGATGTTAACCAGCTACGAACACTGAGTACGTGACGTTCGGATCCTGGAGCCCCTGGCTACAAGCGACCACTCAGTGGTCACAGCTGATATGGAATTATCTTCGCCGTTTTCACGTCTGCTGGAGCCAGCTTACAACTACTGGAAAACGGACTTCGACGGTCTAGATCGAGGCTTGAGCCAAATGGATTGGTCTCTGTCAAAAGCTGCATCTGTGGAAGACGGAAGTTCATAAGTGATTGACGTCATTGTGTATACAATGTGTGCCCTTGAAGAGTGAGAAGGTTGGACCGATTAAGCCTCATTGGTTACATAAGGAGTATGGAAATCTGACTTGGAGGCGGCGCAGAGTGTAAGACAGCTTCCTCCCCACTGGCTCTGCCAATGACTACGTATACAAGTCAGCGGAACATCTACAACAGTGTAAACTAGGAATAAGCGCCAACATTTCGAAGAGCAGTTCGCAATCGCCGCGAAGACCGCTCCACAGAGAATCTCTGCTTATATGAAGTGACGCCTGAAGCCTGCAGGTGATGTACCAGTACTGGATGACCCGGACTGACAGCCTCTAATCTCCAGCACTGAGCGTGCGTCCGTCTTAGCGGCGCAATTCGCCTCTATATTTGCCAATGACTAGGTGTCTGTTCCGAGTTCGACGCGTACCGCTTTTACCGAACTCGACAACCTGGGATGCGGCCTTGAAGACGTAGTTCAACTACTCGCCAGCCTTCACGGCATCAAACCTGCCGGACCTAATGGGCTCCACCCACTGATTCACAAGTCACTTTCGGCCATCATCTCTCCTGCCGTGACTGACCTTTTCAACAGGTCGCTGTCCAAAGGTTCGTTCCAGATTGAATGGAAATGTTCGGTAGTGAAGCCTATTCAGAAAGGTGGCGACTTTAGCAAAGTAGACAACTACAGGTCAAGTTGTCTGACAAATATATTGGCAAAGGTTGCTGAAAAATCGTGAATAAGGGATTACTGCAGTTGCTACAGTCAAAATACGTCCTGGCGCTCGCAAAGCACGGTTTTATGCATGATCGCTCATGCATTCCAAACTTGCTTGTGACGAGGAATGAGTGGTTGCAGGCAATAAGCAATGTGATGTGATATTCATCGATTTCAGTAAAGCGTCCGCCAAGGTCAGCCATGAGGTCCTCCTTCACAAACTCAGGATGTGCGGTGTCGGTGGCTCACTGCACCAGTAATAATAATAGTAATAATAACAATAATGTGTCAGCTGTACGCCGTAACGGCGCTTCGCTGCCGCACGACCACCACCAGTCGCGCGCGGGTTGAGTATACCGCGAGGACGCCCACCCCTACGCGGATTCGAACCGGTGACCTTATGGTTGCAAAGCAAACGTGCAGATCACTTGGCCAACGGCCGACCACTGCACCAGTGGATCTGCGACTTTCTTGTTGGACGAAAGTGGATGGTACAGGTCGACGACCATCTAACTGACTGGTATCCCTCTACAAGTGGTGTACCTTAAGGCAATGTACTGGAACCCAATCTGTTCCTGATAGAGATTAACGATCGACCTCCGCTTCTACGGTCGCCGTGTGCCTTGTTTGCGAACGACATGAAGATTTGGAGAGAAATGAACGCTCCTGACGACTGTGGCATACTTTGTCCTTCCCTTTGTCCACCCCCCTCTTGCTTAGCCCCCCCCCTCCAATCACGATCGCATTTGTTAGGACAACATAGCTTTTTGCGGCACGATAGCCGGCTGTTAGCTATCCGGAACGATGTTCATCCATTACTGGGGACTCAGCCGGCGTGCCACTGTTTTTTTTCCTTTCCTTTGTATTGCGGCACAATAGCTGCGTTTTCCACTTGCATCCAACGTGTATAATGATGAATGATGAGATTGTAATCTGGAACAGACTAAGTGACGGGGGACAGTAGGAGACCCGTGCGTGCGCTGGATGAACAATCAGCTCACTTGAAACAGTGGTGTAGCGACGGGGCACTATGAAGTGAGCTAAGATGGAATACCGATAGACAGAACCTTAGGTATTCCCCACCCTTAGTAACGTGTTGTGTGATTATGAATAACGCGAACTACTGAATCTGGTCTAAGACTTCATACCAGTCGATCAGCGCGTAACCAGAGAGAATGGAGCATCCTCAGCACTGAGCAATAGAGATCACTAGTGAGCGAAGGCAAAAATAATGACAGGAGCACTTGTAATCGCAGACACAATCAAAGAACAAACCTTTACTCGATGTAGATCAACGCCGTATAGAGCCAACACCCGTGCGTTTTGCAGAAACAGCCGGTCAGCTTCTTGAGGTGATTTTCCACTGCAGACAAAATGGGAACAGAGAAAAACGCTATTACAAAAGGAGCCAATACTGACAAGTGGGCTATGTAGATTACAGGTTGGTTGAGTGAAATTTGGCCACTCGTTTTAAATGCTATTCGGCATGATGTGAGCACAATACATTGTGACGTTCAGACATTTGGGTTAAATGGGAAAATACTAAAGTATGAGAGGCAGAGGTGAGCATCAGTATCTATTATACACCTCAACTACAGATGGAAAACACCTACGCTACTGTGCCGCAATACAGAAGAAACGAAAATAACTTGCAAAAGGTGTGCGCCAGTAACGAATTGGCATCACTTTGGAAAGCTACCAGCCGGCTAACATGTTGTAAAACTCATTATGCGAAATTCATATTATCATAAGAAATGAAATCGCGATTGGAGAGGAAGGCTAAGCGGAAGGGGAGGGACAAAGAAACTCACAACACGAATGCCACTGAGGTCAGCTCCTAGCCATGTCAACAAGTGTATCCAGCCAAACGTGTTCATCGTTCTTCGATTCCAAACCAGGGAGCCGAGAGGCTCCAACTGAGGCCAACCGAAGTAAGGGCCTTCATTCCTCTTGACTAAGTCATCACTTGGCCATCCCTCCTCTTAGTCCATCCACACCCCGGGCGCGCAAACAACGCACGTCGCGGGAATCGGTGGGCTGGCATGCGCAACACGTGGCCCAGCCATCGGATCTGATGTGTGAAATAACGGTGCTGAGCGGTTCGTTTCTACTCCCTGCGCCATAAACAAAACATCGAACACAGTCATTGCTCACACGGTGTTCCCACCAGATTTGAGCCAAACTGCTAAGGCACCGGTGGTCGAACGTAACTAGCCTCTTTATGTCGGTTGACCTAATGAGACAGGTTTCACAACCGTAAAGTAGGGTCGAACGTACCGATGCATTGTACACTCTACACGTCAAGATGAGAGTGATGTCGCGCCGGCACCATAGGTGGCGAAGGTTAGCAAAAGCGCCTAGTGCTAACCTGTCCAGAGCTGCTTGGCACATTTCTGAGCTGTCAATAAGTCGTTCATCTAGGAGCAACCACATCTAAGTCGTGTCCTGTGAATGCGATTGCCATGACTTCGTCAATAGCGAAGTTGAGGACGGGCATCCTTGCCTCATGCCGTTGGAGATATTTTAGGGCGGCGACAAATTGCCGTAAGCCCTCATACTGCCCGAGTTACACGCGTAGAATCCTCGGAGAATAGTTACATATTTCTCGGACACACCTTTCCTTAGCAGACAGTCCCAAAGGGGACGTCGATTCACCGAATGAAAGGCACCTTTGATGCTGAGGAACACGACAACGGCGGGACGCCAATATATGTGACGGCGCTTCAACAACTGACGCGAAGTGAATATTTGGTCGATGCAGCCTCGACCTCGACGAAACCCGGCTTGCTCCTCACGAATCTGGCTTTCATGAGTATCAGTTAGTCTGTGAAGAATGACGGAAAAGAGGAATCTTCCACTTGAATTTAACCGCGCGTAACCTCAGAAGGACTTGGTTAGCTAACTGTGGACGACCAATTAACGTCACTGGAAGTGAGACCAAGAATATTTTAGTGCGAAAGAATGGGTGAAATGGCACATAATGGTAACGAAAGGTAATAGGCTGTCGAATCATGGTTGATGTGCAGCAGTTATTTCAAATAAGTACTTTTCAACAGAAATGGATGAAAACGTTCGTCATTTCAAATGCACCTTGGCTAGTAGTGGGCAAGTCAATCGATAAATCATGAAACAATAGTTCCAATTTTGCAAAGTATTGAGAAGACTGGAGTTAAGAAGGAGTATAATACTACTACTACATTGGAGTATCCTTGAATCAGTGTGATGGAAACATTGAATTGGGAGCAAATGAAGATTAGGACACACCGATGAAGTTTGTGCAACTGTACAATACGCTCAAGCATCTCCGGTGTCTGTAAAATGTGCGGAGCGAACGGGTGATCTTGTATGTACTTGATGCCCACGTGTTGGTTTGGGTCATGGTCGCCGGCCTCGGATTGCACGATGTATGCGCCAAGTAGGCAATAGGTCATGAAGGAACAAGGCAATCTGGAATGAAAGGAGGAGGATATAAAATGGGACATCGAGCATCAGAGATTGGTAAACACGACGGAAACCAACGATAGTTGAAAAAATGATAGCGTTTGTTTGTTGGCGCTTACGGGAACAAACGAGCACTCTAGGCGCACGTCTCAGAGACATGAAATACGCGAAAATTGGACGCATCGCAATGCCGTGAGAGAAAATCGATTCGAAAAAGCTGCAACGTGGGGAAAATGATCACGGCACTACCGGGGGAAAGAAAACTGCTTGGGCATGAGAACACATAAAAAGTATCAGCATTAGGTTAGAGCAAGGATAATGAGTAGTCTGTATCGATCGGTTAGAGGCACTTGTGCACTAGCGGATGCTTGGAATGATAAATTGCAATAATTCACTTTGTACTGTCTCATTAGGTTGGAGGTCCAATTTTATTCAATCCATCAGTGCGTTTACAATATAGGGATATTGTGGAGCAGAATTCACATGCAGTTTCCGGTATGCAGCCAACGGAGTGTCAGCTGTGTACCAATGGAGCATACCAATGTTGCTTGATCATTGTGGCAACGACAAGGTAGAAAGGGTTGAAAAGTCACAGGCTCACAGAGAAAAATGCATCATTCGGTTAGCTCAACTAAGGTACTGTTCAGAAACAAACGCATTGCACCGTCGTTTCACGGTTTGACCGCAACGAACGAATTAGAAGACAAGCACAGAACTGATTGTATGGGAGAGACATTGTCCTCATTGGAAACTAAAGCAACGAATTACAAATGTATGCAACTTTTCGGAAACGCAGCGGTTTTCCCCACCATGGACTTATACTGGGTCATTGCGACCGCCTGTTCCAGTCCATCAAACTGTTCAGGTTGACCTGGGCGGTGGGGTGCAAAATCGGTGTCTGAGTGACTAACACTCAGGTTCGCTGACCATATGATATGGGGAAATATCAGCAATAGGTTTGATGCAGTGCATTGCCTTGAAGAATTGCCTTTCGTCAGGATGAACGAACAGCATGCGGTCAAATATGCCTGCTGTACGCTCAAATGAGGCAATTTGTGAACGGAGCTATGAATTACCAATCAATTTGATCGAGACATGTAAAAGGTTCCGATGGATACTGAACTCCTGAAATGACAACTGAGAACAACTTTTAGCATTAACCGGGAACGTTGGTGGGTAGCAAAGGCCCACGAAATGGAGGAAGCCAGTGACATTGGTAATAGCCGAGTGCTACTCCAACTCATTCGGACCAGGAATACAAGCAAGCTCTAAGTTAGTGATACAATAGCTCAGAAATATGGACAATTGATCTGTACCCAGTCGCGTCAACTAGCCCCTTGTGTGGAAAATTTTTTAAGAACAGTTCAGCAGGCCTACTGCGACAATGTCGTTTGCCGAATCACCTGAACAGACGTGGGAAGTCAATGTCAAAACTCCCACCATGAGGAAAATTCGACATGAGGTTGCCGTAATGAAAAGAAACAAGGCTTCTCGATCCGACTAGCTTCTACCATCTTTGCTGAAAAATGGGGATGAATCACTGTTAACTGGACTTGCTGCTTTACTCAACACTATTTCGGACACTGATGGGGTACCATAAGGTTGGCGAATGTCAAATGTCGGGACCAGCATCAGGAGGGGTACAAGAACTTCTTCTCTCCATCACCTTCAAACTTCTCACGGGTATCATTCTTCGACAACTTACTGGCTCTCGTGAGAGCCGAATCGTTGGAAGCCAGGCTCGTATCCGCCTTGATCGTGCTTACATTGACCCTATATTTATTCCTCCTCAAGTGTTAGAGCACAGACACACCTACAGACGACCGACTAGGGTGGTTTTCCTAAACTTGAGAGCCGCCTTCGACTCTGTTGATCGTGTCAGGAAAATACCTTTCATTCTGAAGTCTTGGTCGCGTCAAAGAGTACGAGTAAAGGTTGGGGAGAAGTTGCCTTTTGAGTTACCCACGACAAGTGGGGTAAGCCAGAGTCGTCCAATATCTCTTTTCCTCTTCAACTTTGCGACTAAAATGATCATAAATGACTGTCCTTTCAGTCTTTCTGAGTGGAGAATCTGCCAAGTAGCCGACTGACAAACCTAGGGTATACGCAAGCCGCAGTTCTCCAAGAGTCGAACAAAGTGGCTACACAAGTAGTACTGAAGAGACCGACGCGCAGTGTTGCGCTCGTCGGCATGTGCTTTTCACACTCAAATGGCAAAATACTGTTGCAGGGTTGCACGGATACACCTCCGATTCATGCTATCAGCGTACACCCTCTGGAAATGGTGGATCGGTTCACTTACTTTGGTAGCTTTCCATTCTTCTTGCGGCATATTAGCTGAAGTGTGTTGCTCACCTTCAACTAGCATGCCACGATGATTATGACGCAATGACTGTCTCCTATCCACTGATCTCCATGGCTTTGTTGGCTCTATGTCGAGTTACTAGACTGTTGAGATTACATACATACATACATACTTTGGTAGCTGTCACCTCTGTTCGTCACATTACTGAGGGGATTATCTCACGTTTTAGCGAAGCCCGTGTGGTTTTTCAGGGTCTCGGCCATCTATGGAGACGGCGGAATATCAGCCTGTCAGTAAAAGGTAGAATGTACAATGGTGTGATAAGGCCAGCGCTATTGTGTGGATTAGGGTTCTGGTCAGCATACAGTGATCATCGTTGCTTACGGCAAATTGCTCAAATCTGGGAATACTGGATGCGCTTGACAAGAAACTCTTTGGTGCGTCACTCGAGTGTTGACTATGGTGCAACCGATTGCGTTGGTAAGGTCATCATCCGTTAGCCCACTGACCGCTTTCCTCGGCATGCATTATACGTCGTGGTTCCACCAAGTTGGAACAGATCGTGAGGTAGCCAGTTGAAGAATTGGCATAAAAGGATGAAGAAATTGACCGAGAGAGTTGGTCTGGTTGGTGGGTGCCATTTCTGGGGATGGGGACGTCGGGATGGTCCAAAACAGTGGTTGGAGATTGTATCGGACACGACACGGTTAGTGGTGCTCCTGAATTTGGTTTCTTGCAGTTAACCGGTAATTTTCATTTCATACTGACTAATTTTACGCGTCACTTTGCTGATTCCAATTTTTTGGATTCAATCTGCGTTCAACCTTATTTTTTACTGTTGTCAACCTTTGTCATTCTTGTGATGTCAGTTGTGGCAACTGAATCCAACGCACTTCGTTGCCTGGATCATCAATGTTGGATGGAACTGTACTAAAGAAATCTGTCAACGAACTGGATCAGGTTCCATACTCCTTCGGTGGAAGGACGGTGGTTTCAAACCAATGTGATCAGTTACAACCCGAGGGCTTGTGCTTGCATATGCCATATGTTGGTGGCACTACTCGGTTCAAACAGCAGTACAGCAGTTACAGAGACACGGAAGTTCCAAACACAAGTACCGGTGCTTCGCTGCAGTGCAAACGCAGCCATTCGTACGTAGGCTGGGATACCGTAGAGCAGTGGTTCTCAACCTTTTCGAGACAGTTACCCACAAATCGGGTTCACTATATACAATTACCCCACAAAACTTTTAGTTTAAAAAGCCAAGTACCCATAATTTGCTTTAAATTCAGAAAATGAATACTATTTCTAATTACTTTCGGTCATTCAAACAAAAAGAGAACACCTATGTTGGAGCAATTTCTAAATAATAAATGTGAGATATGTTGATGAGATGGTTGATATTGATTAGGCCTAACAATTTCTAGCATATCTATTGCGGATCCAGCTAATGCACATCATAAATCGTGCTCCAAGTCCATTCGGTTCCCTGCTTTCGTGTGTGATCCCTGACCAAACATGAACATATATCAGTGGCTTCTTATTGGTTTCAGTCATCGCTTCCAACTCCTTCCTGGATGACAGCTTCAAACTGTATCGATACGTCCTAACACTAACTGCCTGTTTTGTCTCCTCCAACCTATAAACATTCGCTCGCTCCTTTACCTGGTCGGCTGATCTATGCTCCTACCTTAGTGTTCACTAAACTATGTAATTCGACTCGGCGAACGGCTATCTGACTCAAAAAATCAACCATCAACGAGCAAGCCGATGGAGACACCATTTAGCTGTGCTGCTTTGCAGGCTTGTATTCGTAGTTTAGGCAATAAAATTTATTGTCGAAAATTGTTTGATTCCCTGACCACTTACTAAAGATTAGTCATTGATGGCTAATCTATGGTGACTAGATAGTTAGTTACATGTTTTGATACAGATGATTTAGTTTTGAATTGGGTTTGGCAACAAATGACCCAATCCTCGTACATACATTGATCCCCCGTAAAATTAAGCTTTACTTCTTTGGGGGTAATTACCTTCAGGTTGAGAAGCGATGCTTTAGAGGGACGGGGACTAGAGAATACGTATCAGTGTTTGCGGACACATTAACGTTGACGTCGCAAGCAAGCCGCGCTAGGGAGCACTGTGGATGTTTGTCACCAGATCGACGCAAGTAACACAGATAATGAGAAGTCTAAAGGGGTACATACTGAACTATCCGTGCCATACGGCTAGCAGTGTTCTCGGCGTGGGAAAAGAAATTCATTCCAATCTGGAACACTTTGAGGCGACATGCATAAGCTCTTAGGTATGTGTACGATTTGAGAAGCGAGTCGACCCAAGTCGTGATGTGCGGCTTAGACATAATGGCGGACGGGTTCGAAGGCGGCTTCGTAGCCATATGTAAGTGTGGCAATTCAGCGTAGTTTACAAGAATACTGTGTGAAGAATCAGCGTGTTTGGCGTCTTGTTCTAGTAAAGGAAAACCGAATTAAATGTCAAGCACAATTATTTCACATATTGGGTTCTGATGGCTGAGTCATGTGTTACGCATGTCAATAGATCGACTATGCGAATTGTGTTGTTTAATCGTCCGGGATCTGAATGTAGAAAGAGGATGGAAGGCCGGTTGGTAACTGGTTCCAGACGAACGAAGGCTTTCATTACGAATTTTACGTCTCGGTTGGTGCTCACTAACCCTGAGGTTTGGGTTCGAAAGACGATGACCCCAGTGGTTGTCTAATCTTGTTGACATGGCAGAGTCTACCCCAATGTCGTTCATGTTGTGAGTTTGTTTGTTTCTCCACATCTCGCCTAGAGTCTGCCTGTGACTACGATCACAGAGTCTTAATCCATAATACAAAATGAGGTAAAATAGTATCGTTATTTTCCTCGTACTTCCATCTAGCTTGCTATATTGCGACACAATGGCTCACGTGCTCCTCAGCGCTAGCTAACGCTTAGAATGGTAGTGATGATGGTGACGGGAACGACCTAGGACGCTGCACATTACCGCAGCTTCTATAGGGAAATTTACCAGCTTGTTGAACATGTGCAGGCAACGCGATATATTCCGCTAAGATGAATACCGAATGTGGAGTATCAGTTGTGGGGATACGCAAGCCAGCGTGTTCACCCTATGAGAACGTCATAAACAGCATGGTGGAGGACTGTGGAATACGGTTCAACAGATGTGTTAGACGTTTAAGTAGCGGGATAGACACAAAGGAAAAAGTAAAACAACACTTCACATATGGCCAAAATGTAGGCAAGACACCGGTGTGTGCAGAAAAGGGGTTGATCAGATGGGGCTGGAGAACAGAGAGGAGGAACTCACTGTCCACTAACTATGTCTTGCCGAACCTGTAAACACAGGTAATAACGTGTGAGGTCTTCTCGGATCGAATCAATGTCGTACGGGTAGAACTTGACTTGAAATTCGAATTGCCAATCGTTCTCTGAAACGAAATAGAATGAAGATATGATATCACAGTAGTTCAAACGTTAAGTACAGTGGTCAAAAAAGATGTGCCGGATCAGGCAGAGAACGACGAAAAACGTGGGTGCATGAATGCAGTGGCATGGTTGGTTTAACGAGGATGTGATACACCAGTTGGGTCACCGTAATGGACAGATTAAGCATACCAGCTAGGTCAAACTATCTACTCGGGGCTGAGAGAAGAACTCCTAACTGTGGATTAGTCAAATGTTGCAGTTAGTACACTTTAAATGCTTCCTTTCTATGTATTTGAACTAAGAAATAATACTTTGTACATCCGGCGCCGGGTATTTTGATACATTATATTCCAAGTTATCCTGGCCCACAGTTCCTAGCGGAATGGGTCGCATCATCATCATCATCAACAGCAGTACATCAGCCATTTGAACTGATGCTTCGCTGCCATACAACCATGAGGACCTATGAAATAAAGAATAAGAAGAGGGAGAGAAGGGGGACTTACCTGAAAACCTTAATGCCCTAAGCAGACATTCAATCTCAAGGCGCCTACACCTTGTGTAGACAACATACCGTCACAAACAGCTGACTATCGTGCAAAGATAAGGCGGCATCAACGAGACAGCTTCCTTGCGGCTTTCACTGCTCTGCGTCATAATCAGCCATTGCCCCGCAGGTAACTCAGCACCAAATACACTTTAAACAGGCAATCCGATTAGGAGACGGCAGCAGACGCGCCACTGGTGTCGGTTGCGAGCCATGTCCTGTAAAGTCCCGAGCCAAGCACAAGGTGAGTCACGTGGACTCCAACCGAGAAGGCGAGACGGACCAACGGCATCCAGTTTGGTCGTCAGTGACTTCATTGCCCGCTGCCAAGTCAACTTCTGTCCACCTCGAGCCTTGCGCCATCCGACACCTGGTAGACTGAACAAGGCCCTCCTAGGTAAGCGGTGACTAGGCATACGTAGCACGTGCCCGAGTCAACGCAACTTATTCAGTGCTATCTGTTGTTCTAGGGTGCTAGCATGATTACCACTACCTAGTACTCGCCTACGCACATCATCGTTGCGGACACGCTGGTGCCATCCGACACCAGCAATGCTTCGCAGACAACGATGATCAAATACTTGAAGGCGCCTCAGATCATCAGAACGAAGGGACCAAGTTCCACTGCCATAGAGCAAGACGGCCCTCACTGTGGTCTTGTATACACGGCATTTCAGACGGATGGAAACCTCCTTCTGTCGCCAAAGATGACGCAGGTTCAAGAAGGAAGCTCTGGTCTTTGCAATGCGTGAGCTGACGTTAGTTTTTATGCCTCCATCGTTGATGATGCAGCTGCCAAGGTAAGTGAATTGATCAACCACCTCGAGCTCCTCGTTAGCAAGCGTCAAGGGGTCATCAAGTGGCTGGTGTTCCTGCAGCAACACTTTGCACTTTGAAGGTGCGAAGTGCATACCAAATAATGGAACCACTCTGGATAGGCTATTCAGGGTTGATTGTGATGCCTCAACATCGTCGAAAAGCAAGACGATATCGTCCGCATAATCAAGATCAACTAACCTTTCACCAGGCAGCACTTCAACGCCTACGTCGTGAGATTCCGCAAGGGAACACTCCATGATAGAATCCACGACGAAATTGAACAAAAACTGGGAAATCGGACAACCCTGACGAACGCCATTTGTAGTCGGAAAGCTATCCGATAGGACACCATAGACCCTGACGCGGCTTGTAGTGTTCGAGTATAGAGCACGAAGGATGTTCACATATTTCGTGGGAACACTTTTCCGCGCAAGTATTTCGAACAGAATCGATCGATCGACCGAATCGAACGCACTCTTGAAATCGAGGAACACAGCTATTGTCGGTCTGCGGTATGCGTGGCGCTGCTCTAGCACCTGCCGCAACGTGAATATATGGTCAACACAGCCACGTTCTGGGCAGAAACCGGCCTGCTCTTCCCTAATCCGAGATTCCCGTTCCGCAGTGAGGCGACGAACGATAATCGAGGCCAGTAATTTTGTCACAACTGGTGGTAGGATAATACCCCTGGATTAGCACAGGCTGTGCGACTGCCCTTCTTATATATTGCCACTATAATCGATTCGCTCCAATTAGCCGGAACACTCACTTCGTTCCAGATACGTTCGAACAGGGAGGTCAGCGCCCTGCAGAGGACCTCACCTCCCTCCTTAAATAGTGCAGGTGGGAGGGAATCCGGGCCAGCGGCACGAAAACGATTGAGGGCAGTGATCGCGTTTCGGACCTCGGCCTCCGACAGAGGCTCTAAACTAACCGTCCATGGCCCGTCTTGCATCACCTGAGTAGGAAGAGGTCCGGGAGAAGAGGGCCAGCTGAACTGATCTTGAAAGTGTTCCGCCCAACGAGCCATAGACGCTCCTTATTGTGTATCAGCGCACCCGCGCTGTCTCTGATTGTCTCACTGACGCCTGGTTTCCTGAGACCAGCAGTGCGGATAACCTGGAAGAGCTTGCGGTAATTGCCTACTGCTCCTGCCTCCTCCATTTCTTGAGCCCGACTGGTCCACCAGGCTTCCTTGTCAGCACGTAGGCTCCGCTTTAGTTCACGCCTAATAGCCCGTCTGGTCACATTGTGTTCAGAACCAGCCGGGAGGTGTCTTCTAGCTTCCAACAGGTTCACGGACCTCTCGGATATCCAGTGACTGGTGCGGTGACGATTGATAGTGCCACAAACAGATGTTCCTACGTCGTGCATAGCGGCCGAGATCCTATTCCACTGAAGTTCAGTGTCATTAGGGCAAGGCAGCGAGAGTTCGCTATGCAGTGCGTCTTGATAGGCTTGCCTGACCGAGGACTAAGACAATTTCTCCGTCGCCAATCGTAGGGGACCCTTTGTGCGCCTTCCGCTAAAGTTCATGGAGAAACGACAGCGCACCAAGGCATGATCAGAGTCGACACAGGTACTCCAGTACGAGCGGCAATCCAGCATGGAACCACGCCATCTGTAACTTATGGCTATGTGGTCAATTTGGGTCCATCGCTGGTCAGCTACAGGAGGACGCCAAGTGGCACTTCGGCGCCCACTGTGTCTAAAAGCAGTGCTACGAAGAAACAACTGGTGCTCCGCACACAGTTGCAGCAGACGCTCGCCGTTGTCAGTCCGTTCGGAGTTAAGTCCATAATTACCACCAAGCTGAGCTTCTGAAGAGCTCAGACGCCCTACTTGTGCGTTCATATCCCCTGCAAGTACTATAATATCTGAACTAGTAGCACTGCGTAGTAGCGCATTCAGTTCGTGATAGAAAGTGTCCTTGACTGCATTAGAACTGCAGTCGGTGGGAGCGTAAGCATAAATCACAAACAAACAGCGTTTTGTACTCCTTCGTGAATCAACCTTAGCTGATGTCGTCAAACGGGCTGCACATAAACGGCTGTTCACCGGAATCCAATCAACCAACGATGGCTCAGCCTTGGAGCTGAGAATGATACCTACACCAGCTTGACCCGTGAGTGCTGCATCGGCATCTCCGGATGCGTACAATCAATAACGAGAGGATAAGCCGGGTGCAGTCAATTCAATAACCCCGTTTGGATCATTAATCCTAGTTTCGGACACACAACACACATCAATACCCAGTGTGTCCAAGGTGCGTGCGAGTGCAGCCTGTTGACCTGTTTGTCTCAGATTGCGAACGTTGAATGTCGCCATGGAAACGGGACAGCGTGGCCTTATAAGGGACTTTTGCCGATGGGCGTCCGATAGGTGCGGTTGGATGGTGGCTGCAGATGGTACTACTCCAGTAGCACTTCGGTTGCTGTCAATTAAGCTGGGAATTATAGAAGGAAGGTTAGTAATGGGGGTCGGGATGGGAGTAAGAGAAAACGGTGGAAAAGAAAGAAGGGAGGCGCCAGCGGTAGCATGTTTTCGCTTATGCACCCTGCTGTATGCAGAAGATAAGGCGACCCTTGATAATCTGCGCGACGGCCGATGCAGGATGAAGTTAATGTTTGAAGAAAATGTCATGGTTGTATGTGGGCTGAGATACAGCCAGGACGCCCAGACCTCGACAGGAGGACGATTAGGGTCCTCATCCAAAGCCTTTGGCTCAAAAGCCTGTCCGCAAGGCAGCGGGGTGGCAGTGATTTAGTTTTACAGAAATGGACGCCATCCCATTTCAAACCCCCAACCTGGAGGACCAGGAGACTGAGTTTGTCTGACCTCTTACCATTGACCAACCTGGTAGGAGTAGCTCTCAAGATGCTCGGAGGCATCACCCAGCATAGCTCAATGGGTCAATGAGGTACGCAAACCGTCGCACCACGTTAAGGTCCAGTCTCGTTGCGACGGACATGGGTCGTAAGTCAAGAAGGATGTCTTTTTATGCCCACATTCTATGAGTTTATTTTCAAACTCGTAATTTCATGCGTTATCCCTCGGTCACAATGTTCTAGGGTTATTTTTCATGGCTTTCTCCATAAAGAGTACACTATGGCTGTATGGTCAATAAGCATAACTTCAGATGCGGTGGAGCATAGAGGAAGTGCCTAGCTGCCCTTCTTGACAGTAAGCAATTCAATGCATAAATTACCTTCGAATGGCCCTTCGAATGCAACGCATGATGATCCGTCGGAACCTATAGCTGATTCCTATACACGGGCAGGACTTAAAGTACCGCTTTCTTGCATTGTAGCATACAATAACTACGAACCATCTGCTAAGGTTACTCCTTGCTCCGACGAAAACCATCGATGTGATGCGGTATTAGAGTAATATACGCACACATTTTTTCGCGTATATAAATCATACATATTCGATCCCACAGGCTAAAACATCCGCAGTGGATAGTCCAAAATACTCCAATCTGAGTAGATAAAGTTTATCACGGATTGACTAACACACGTGTCAAAGGTATCTGCGCGTTAAACACCATGCCGAAGTGCTAGACGTGGGTGGAGTATCTCAAATGCACAACGAGCTCCCAAAAAGAGCGGCGCGACAAGGAATAAGGTGCCTCATTAGGGCGAGTGAATTCTCGCAACACGAGCATCCACGAAGAGTACGGATCCGATATGGTGTCGATCTGAAAGAACAAATGCACAGAAATGGAAGTTGCATAGCAACGAAATTCATGGCCGAGGAAAAAAGTGTGACTCACTCCCCAATTGCTTGGCAATTTTCTGATGCAGGTTTAACCAAAACTGGAAGGTAAGATGGAGCGCGATGCAAATATCAGTTGTTACGCGAACACGGCATGGCTAAACACGAGAGCGTGTCGGATAATGCATGATAAAAAAGGTGGTGATTGAAAAGGTCAGTAAAGCAATGGTCCTATGGAATCGATAAAAGGAGAAACATGGTTAAACAAAGTAAAATTAATCCGAGCAAAAGTTAAAAAAACATGGATATTTGTGCAACATACCGGTTATCAAGCAGACTACTCAGTTGGACCGTGCCATGCACTGTCGAGGAATACGCTGTTTAGGTATTTACTTGCTATTTTTTAAACGAGAAGCGCACTACCAAGTATGAAACGGACGAGCGAAAAACAGTAATATGACACAGTTATTGTGATTGTAAGAAGAGACAGGAGAAGCAAGACCGGTGCGACTAAAGACTATGAAAGACCGTAGGGGCATCACAAGTGACTGTAGAGTGACACGAGAACTGCGACCGGAAAACGGTACACAGCCGTAGACGACATTGCGGAGATGCGTGACAGTGCAACGAAATAGTAACGAATCGAGGAAGGAGTGGATAAGATGTTGGGATGAGTTGGGGGAATACGGCAGTTGCGGGGCCAACCGACAGGAAATGCGAGCAACAGGGGAAAATGCGAAAATTCGACATGACTCAAGAAAGATGAGAAAGCGGAGTTCGACATGGAAATATCTTTGCGAAACAAACCAAAAGACCTTAACATCATGTTAATAAAATATGCGTGAAAAAAGCGTGTGAGATACATGGCGCCGAGATTAGAACCGATGTCCAAGGATGTGTCACAGCCATCGCCAAAAGAAATGACCGGCTACCGGGGATTGAGTAGAGAAGTGTAGGAGAATCACTCACCAGATTATTGGCTGTGTCGTAAAATGTAATTCCAAAGTATTCCACCTCCAGAAGGCCAAGATGTGCACACACAGACTCGAATAATTGTTGACCGTAGGCAGCTCGCTGCGTTCGAAAGATGAAAAAGATGACAGTTAGAGGGCCGAAAAGGAGTTTCAACAGACATGGAAAAATGTCAATGGCAGCATTGAGAAAAATTCCTCCCAAAGCACACAAAACGGAAATTCTGGAGAGTAATGTATGCAGTACGGTTAAAGTTGATGTACCGACTGACATTAAAATAAAAGAGAAAAATGCGCGAGATAAACAATACGCAGAGGATAGAAAGGACTGCGCAAATCAAATAAGGTGGATTAGGTCAGGTTTAATGTAAAGCGGAAAGAGCTAAGTGTAGGTCACTTTAATCCAACTGCTGTGAAGCATGATAAAGGCGACATATATGGTTGGTCGAATCCAGTTCCGGATTCGCCTGTCAATGCGGCCTCCACAGGGACAGCCATAGGACGCCTGTGCATAGAGGGACCATTGGGTGGCCTGCGCTGCACCATACACAGCTTCATTCACACACCGCATATCGGCAAATACAGCAGATGCTTCACATACTTCTTATGTGGAATCTGGAGCTACGAAATCACGATTCCACTTTAGTGTGCTATGCAAAAAATAAAGCTCCAATGATGCGGACGATGTAAACCGGTCAGACAGACAAAGTGTGCCAATGTGGTAGTGGTGAAAATTAAAGTTATAAGAAGCATAGTACTTACGTCGATCCGAAACTCTCTAGCCGTGCCGTCTAACATGACGACGGTACAATCGACCGTTTTCCCAGATGGTTTAAAATCCAAAAGTGAAGCATTTGTACGGCCACGGAACGTACTGCCAGTAGAGAGCGCATTAGTCCCTGACGGTTTGTTTGGTCCACAAGCAGTAAATGTACCACCTCCAGCTGCTGCAGAAGTACCGTTTACTGGTCCCAGAGCTGAACCACTGGATATGCTACCCATCCGCTGCGTGGTACCGGCGTTAGAGATTGTAGTATTGAATCTCCGTAAGCTTAGATAGTAGTCTTTCTTGGGAAGCCGATCAGTCACCTCAATCGTACCATCCTGTAACTGATTCCACTGATGACCTTCAATCGGTGCGAGATTAATTGATTCCAAAGTCGCCTCCCCATCTGACAAGTATCCACTGGCCACAACGGGCTCCATGGCATACTGCATTTTATACTAAAGTGGAGGAAAAGAGCAATCAAATAGGATCACGATAGTAAATCGCACGACAGAAAGTAACACATCATAACACAGTATATGAGCGAAAAATTAGCCGTAAATTCATGAAGATGTAGGCCATTTAGTTAGCTGTGATCCTAGGAGTTTGCACAAATCATCCGCTACAATGTGACTGCGGGCAGTTACAAATCAGCTTGGACACTGTCAAGGAGTCCAAATCTAGTAAATGAGGTGGATCGAGTTACTGTAGTCCGAGCCGCCATAAAAGGAAAAATAGCAGACGGGAGTAAGAGTGAAATTTTCAATCGAAAATCCAACGAGAAAATCAACAAGGAAGAGGTAAGAGTCTGTATTAATGAGTCCACGATAGAGTAAGGTCAAATTATATATCAAATCACTGAGTTGGCAAATTCCGAAACACTAAACTTTTCCCTGACGTTTTCATAATCTAAAGACAGTCATCTACAGGTAAACCGCTGTAGAGTCAGAAAGGGAAAACCGTAAGAAACATTAACACAGACGAAAGAGAGATGTGGACAGATGACACTTTCTGACCACTGATTCAAAAAGACAGGTTGTTTTTGTGCATGATGATGCGGTCTTCATCATCATCCTACAAGTTAAATAGAGGTAAGAAGCACCTCAGCTATTTCACCTCATAATAAACTTGCAGGACCACAAACATCTTTGGATCTTATGACCTTGGTAATGAGACAGGAACACAGAGTAGCGACGTACAGCGATGGTTTGTGTGCTCTTCCAATAAATCGGGATAGGTTGAGTGGCATCAGTCAAGTGCGTTCAGATCCAATCATGACTGGTAAGTCAGTTGAAGGATGACATTTATATTCAGCATCATCATGACAGATCGAGGATAGATGAGTGGCCACTTTCTTATGACACCCAACCAAGGAGGGTTTAAAGATCAGTTCAACTGGCATGGATCTTGATCACAGCTCTTGGGCACTGGTCTGCCATTACTCGTCTCAAGCCAGACAGTAATACGGTTGGGTTGAATACTGAAAATAGTGAGCGTCTGTGTTGTTCCATCGTAATCAGTTCGGGCACATGCACGGATTCACGTCACTGAAGTCTGAGTGTCTGTTGCTATTACAGCTGCGCCTCATGATATTCGGGCGCGATGCGTTCCCTGTATCTGATATTCGAAAAGTGGATGTCCAGGAATTGCTTGAATTTTGACACCGATCTCGCTTCGACAATTGTCGCAGGTAAACTGTTCCAATATTTCACCACTCGGCGTTCGAAGCATAGTGGGTGAGCTATCCGCTTTATGTCCAGCACCTGCGGCACAGTAGCTGTTTTCACTTTCAGCTAACGTGTATAATGAATGAGCTCCGGTACCACTAGCTTGTAGCGATGCCCATGAGTGTTGGTTTGTGCGTGCACGTGAAGCAGTGGCCTCAGCATGGGGAAGTGACCCAGATGCAATATCCGATGCGTCATAAGGTGATAAAATCTAAACCGACGATAAGACAGGCTTTATAGCCCTACTCGTCTGCATCGGTCTTCGTACGGTATACCCCGTAAACTGGGGATGAGGCTGGCAGTCGTATGTTAAACACGTTCCAGTCTTTACAGCTCGGCAAGGGTGATCGGACAATAGGCGGGCGACCCGTACTCGAGCATTGGTCTTATGATGGAAGAGAAGAGGCGTGTGACAATACCTTCAGACCAAATGCAGAAGCTGCGTTTGAGCGCCAAAAGCAAGCAGTCCGTTTCCATATAACTTGGTGTTGTCTAGGGACTTTAGATCGCAGCGTGAGAGTACTCCGAGATCCTTCACGGAATGTCTGTGATGTAACGGCTGGCCAGCCAGCGTGCACATACCCCATTAACACGCGTACTTAAGCGCGGCGCATCCAGTTACCACGATTCACGTCACAAATTAACAATAAATAACAACGGTAAGAAAACGAGGTTAGGTACGAATAAAATGTAGGCGAGAAAGAAATGTGTCAGCCTAATCGCAATGGAATTAAAGTTAACAGCTAGATACAAGAAATTGAATGCAGGAGCGCCAATGACTGCGCGACTGCACTATGTTCGATAGGGTCTCCAACCACTGATGTAGACTGGGGGTGTTCAAACTTTTCGCAAGGAGGGCCAGATTTTGTGAGGTAAAAAGATGTCGGGCGACATTCAGTCTGATAGTAAAATAATGATAAAAATAACACAGGTCATAAGGATTTTCTTACAAATTTTTAGTGTAAAGAGTGAAACTGAGAACTTGAGATCTTTATTTTTGATTTAGTTAAGACTCCTTTAATAGAGGCACTATACTGACTTTTCCTAATTAGTTAAAAATAAACATTACATCATTGATTTTTGCCAGCATCTGACGACATAGAGTTTTGTATTCATAACACCCTTAAGTTTTGTAATTTATATAATATCGTTTATACGAAAAAAGCAAAGCTTGAATTTAGTGTTTCATGATGAGGCCGCGGGCCAGTTGGAATGTTAACGCGGGCAGCATTTGGCTAGGGGGACGGACATCCTTGCTGTAGACCAGCACGAGTCCACCATCCAAGAAAATGACACACGCTAACCTGACAAAGTTTCTCAGTCAATTTCTTTATGCCTTTATACCACGTCATCGACTGGCCACGTGTGGTCTCGCCCGACTTTTTGCTACGACGGCGTATAATGCACCCCGAGGAAGGCAGTCAACATGCATGCGAAAGACATGACCTAGCCAACGTAATCGGTTGAACCACGGTAAACACTCGAGTGAGACCAGAACACTTCTTGCCGAAAACCAACTGGCGGACTACAGCATAGGTCACTCAGCGTTCTCATAAGATGTGAGCCACACTCCGCAAGCACCCGTGATCAAATAAAGCCAAGCGATTAATGTCTTCACTGTGAATTGGCCAAGTCTTTCAGCCACACCGGCCTTGTCACAATGTTATATACTCTACCTTTCGCTGACAGGCTAATAATTCCGTCCTAACAAGGAATCCGGCTGTTAAGGGAGCCAATTTATAGAAACTTCCCAAGCGTAGCCTCGACGGAAGCCAGGATCAATCCAGCTCCAAGCTCATTGGACAGGGACCAACAAATGAGAGTGCTCCTTGCGCTGAGGATTAAAACAGGCAAAGCGAACGCGCTTTCACGCATTCGGCATTTGCTGGCAGTTCGGAATCTTTCTGTGATTACTATCGAACTAGACGTTCTGAGATGTTTTTAAAGTCAACAACACGTTTTACAGAGCTCAAGTAAAGGCTTTGGTGAGGCCGTTGCCTTCTAGTTTGGGAAGTGGTTGGTCCGTGATCCGATTAGCTGCAACCGAGTAGCAGCAAACGAAATGCCACTGGAGTAGAACCGTCTGCAGCCACCATCCAACCGCACCTATCGGACGCCCATCGGCAAAAGTCCCTTATAAGGCCACGCTGTCCCGTTTCCATGGCGACATTCAACGTTCGCAATCTGAGACAAACAGGTCAACAGGCTGCACTCGCACGCACCTTGGACACACTGGGTATTGATGTGTGTTGTGTGTCCGAAACTAGGATTAATGATCCAAACGGGGTTATTGAATTGACTGCACCCGGCTTATCCTCTCGTTATTGGTTGCACACATCCGGAGATGCCGATGCAGCACTCACGGGTCAAGCTGGTGTAGGTATCATTCTAAGCTCCAAGGCTGAGCCATCGTTGGTTGATTGGATTCCGGTGAACAGCCGTTTATGTGCAGCCCGTTTGACGACATCAGCTAAGGTTGATTCACGAAGCAGTACAAAACGCTATTTAATTGTGATTTCTGCTTACGCTCCCACCGACTGCAGTTCAAATGCTGCCAAGGACAGATTCTAGCACGAACTGAATGCGCTACTACGCAGTGCTACTAGTTCAGATATTATAGTACTTGCAGGGGATATGAACGCACAAGTAGGGCGTCTGGGCTCTTCAGAAGCTCAGCTTGGTGGTAATTATGGACTTAACTCCGAACGGACTGACAATGGCGAGCGTCTGCTGCAACTGTGTGCGGAGCACCAGTTGTTTCTTCGTAGCACTGCTTTTAGACACAGTGGGCGCCGAAGTGCCACTTGGCGTCCTCCTGTAGCTGACCAGCGATGGACCCAAATTGACCACATAGCCATAAGTTACAGATGGCGTGGTTCCATGCTGGATTGCCGCTCGTACGGGAGTACCTGTGTCGACTCTGATCATGCCTTGGTACGTTGTCGTTTCTCCATGAACTTTAGCGGAAGGCGCACAAAGGGTCCCCTACGATTGGCGACGGAGAAATTGTCTTAGTCCTCGGTCAGACAAGCCTATCAAGACGCACTGCATAGCAACTCTCGCTGTCTTGTCCTAATGAAACTGAGCTTCATGCACGACGCAGAAGCATTTGCTTGTGGCCCTATCAGTCGTCACCGCACCAGGCACTGGATATCCGAGAGGTCCGTGAACCTGTTGGAAGCTAGAAGACACCTCCCGGCTGGTTCTGAACACAATGTGACCAGACGGGCTATTAGGCGTGAACTAAAGCGGAGCCTACGTGCTGACAAGGAAGCCTGGTGGACCAGTCGGGCTCAAGAAATGGAGGAGGCAGGAGCAGTAGGCAATTACCGCAAGCTCTTCCAGGTTATCCGCACTGCTGGTCCCAGGAAACCAGGCGTCAGTGAGACAATCAGAGACAACGCGGGTGCGCTGATACACAATAAGGAGCGTCTATGGCTCGTTGGGCGGAACACTTTCAAGATCAGTTCAACTGGCCTCCTGCTCCCGGAACTCTTCCTACTCGGTTGATGCAGGACGAGCCATGGACGGTTAGTTTACAGCCTCCGTCGGAGGCTGAGATCTGAAATAAGATCACAGCCCTCAATCGTTTTCGTGCCGCTGGACTGGATTCCCTCCCGCCTGCACTATTTAAGGACCGGCCGGTGGCCCAGTGGTCTGCACGTTTGCTTTGCAATCACAAGGTCACCGCTGCGAATCCGTGTAGGGGTGGCGTCCTCGCAGTATACTCAGCCCGCGCGCGACTGGTGGTGGCCGCGCGGCGGCGAAGCGCCGTTCAGCTTACACATTAAGATTATTATTATTTCTGCACCATTTAAGGATGGAGGTAAAAACCTCTGCAAAACACTGACTTCTTTATTGGAATGTGTCTGGAAAGAAGAGAGCGTCCCGGCTAATTGGAGCGAATCGTTTATAGTGGCAATATACAAGAAGGGCATTCGCACAGACTGTGCGAACCACAGGGGTATTAGCCTAACGTCATTTGCGACAAACCTTTTGGCCTCGATTATAGTTCGTCGCCTCACTGCGGAACGGGAATCTCGGATTAGGGAAGAGCAGGCTGGTTTGCGCCCAGGACATGGCTGTATAGACCATTTATTCACGTTGCGGCAGGTGTTAGAGCAGCGCCACGCATACCGCAGACCGACAATAGCTGTGTTCCTCGATTTCAAGAGTGCGTTCGATTCGGTAGATCGATAGATTCTGTTCGAAATACTTGCGCGGAAAAGTGGTCCCACGAAATATGTGAACATCCTTCGTGCTCCATACTCGAACACTACAAGCCGCGTCAGGGTTTATGGTGTCCTATCGGATAGCTTTGCGACCACAAGTGGTGTTCGTCAGGGTTGTCCGATTTCCCAGTTTTTGTTCAATTTCGTCGTGAATTCTATCATGGAGTGTTCCCATGTGAAATCTCACGATGTAGGCATTGAAGTGCTCACTGGTGAAAAAACAGTTGATCTTGATTATGCGGACGATATCGTCTTGCTTTTCGACGATGTTGGGGCGGCACAATCAATTCTGAATAGTCTGTCTAGAGTGGTCCCATTATTTGGTATGCACTTCGCACCTTCAAAGTGCAAAGTGTTGCTGCAGGACCACCAGCCACTTGATGACCCCTTGACGCTTGCTAACGAGGAGCTCGAGGTGGTTGATCAATTCACTTACCTTGGCAGCTGCATCATCAACGATGGAGGCATAAAAACTAACGTCAGCTCACGCATTGCAAAGACCATAACTGCGTTCTTGAACCTGTGTCATCTTTGGCGACAGAAGGAGGTTTCCATCCGTCTGAAATGCCGTGTATACAAGACCACAGTGAGGGCCGTCTTGCTCTATGGCAGTGGAACTTGGTCCCTTCGTTCTGATGATCTGAGGCGCCTTCAAGTATTTGATCATCGTTGTCTGCGAAGCATTGCTGATGTCCGGTGGCACCAACGTGACCGCAACGATGATGTGCGTAGGCGAGTACTAGGTGGTGATAATCATGCTAGCTCCCTAGAACAACAGATAGCACTGAATAAGTTGCGTTGACTCGGGCATGTGCTACGTATGCCTAGTCACCGCTTACCTAGGTGGGCCTTGTTCAGTCTACCAGGTGTCGGATGGCGCAAGGCTCGAGGTGGACAGAAGTTGACTTGGCAGCGGGCAATGAAGTCACTGACGACCAAACTGGATGCCGTTGGTCCGTCTCGCCTTCTCGGTTGGAGTCCACGTGACTCACCTTGTGCTTGGCTCGGGTTTTTACAGGACATGGCTCGCAACCGACATCAGTGGCGCGTCTGCTGCCGTCTCCTAATCGGATTGCCTGTTTAAAGTGTATTTGGTGCTGAGTTACCTGCGGGGCAATGGCTAATTATGACGCAGAGCAGTGAAAGCCGCAAGGAAGCTGTCTCGCTGATGCCGCCTTATCTTTGCACGACAGTCAGCTGTTTGTGACGGTATGTTGTTTACACAAGGTGTATTCGCCTTGACCCTGAATGTTTGCTTAGAGCATTAAGGTTTACAGGTAAGTCCCGCTTCGCTCTCTCTTCTTGTCCTTTATTTCGTAGGTCCTCATGGTTATATGGCAGCGAAGCATCAGTTCAAATGGCTGATGTACTGCTGTTGATGATGATGACGATGATGATCGTCATAAAACCACGGAGACCTAAGGAATGAAGTATAATAATGAGAGAAGAAGTAGATCTAGCATAAAAAATAATGCCATAAACAAGGATTCAGGGTCGAAGTACCTACACTTTAGCAACAATGTGCCTTCACAAACAGCTGGATATCCTGCAAAGATAAGGTGATATCGGCGAGACAGCTTTCGTGCAGCTCTCACTCCCCCGCGTCACAATCAACCATTACTCCACAGATAACTCAGCACCAAACACATGTTAAATCAGCAGTACGGCTAGGAAACGACAACAGACTTGCCACTGGTGCCGACTGCGAGCCATGTCCTGTAAGCTTCTGAGCAAAGCACAAGGCCGGTTACGTGGACTGCAGGCTGGAAAGCGAGAAGGACAACAGCACCAAGTCTTGTAGTCCGTGACTTCATTTTCTGCTGCCAAGTTAACGTTTATGCATCTTGAGTATAGCGCCACCCTACATCTGGCAAACGAAACAAGGCCATCCTCAGCAGGTGGTGAACGGGCACACGTAGCGTGTGCCCAAGCCAATGCAACGTAGTAAATGATATCTGTTGATCTAAGGAATTAACCTGATTATCATTGCCTAGCACTCGCCTACGCATACCATCGCTGCGGACGTGTAGGTGATATCCGATAACAATAATGCTTCGCAGGCAGCTATGGTCAAAGACTTAAAAGTGCCTGATACTCAGACCGAAGGGGCCCAGTCTCACTAGCAAAGAGGGAAACCCATTTCTGACGGCAAAGATGCCGCAGGTTCAAGGCAGATTTCGAATTTGCAATGTGTAAACCGACTTCATAATTAACACCATCATCATTCACAATATACGCTAGCCGAGGGTGAGGAACACACCTTAGCAAATGTGGCGCAATACAAAAAGTTAAGATTTTAAACAATGTAGACCTAAAAGCTATAAAAAGTAATATAATGCTAATAGCACATTTGTGATCCATGTAAAGGGGAAGCGAAAGGGAAAGAGACTCACAACACAAAAGCCAGTGAAGCCGAATCTTCCCCATATCAACAAGTGGGTTCAACAAAACGAGTTCATTATCCTTCGCTTCACAGCCAAGCAGTCAGGAAACACTAACCGGCGCCAACTCCTAAGTGAGGGACTTCATTTCTCTTGACCAAATCATCAGTTGGCCTCCTCTCCTCTTTTCCCATAAATCATCCCGGCGCTCAAACAACGTACACCGCGGGAGTCAGTGGGCTGGCATGCACAACACGTGACCCAACCAGCGGAGCCTGGCGAATGATATAATGGCGCTGAGCAATTCACTCGCTCGTCCTGCACCGAATACAGGACGCCGAACGCGCTGATTACTCACGTAGTGCTCCCAACAAGCAAGAGCTAAGCTGCGAAGGCAGCGATGATCGAACGTGACAAGCCTCCTTATGCCTTTTGACTTGACGGGCCAGGTTTTCCAACCGTGGAGGAAGGTTATACGGACGGCTGCGTTGTAAACTCTGCCCTTCAGAGCAAAAGTAATGTCACGCCGGCGCCACAGATTACGGAGGTAGGCGAAAGTGCAGCGAGCTTTTGCTATTCGGTTTGTGATATCATCTTCCGTTCCAATGGGTTTGATATACCTGCCTACATACTTGAAATTCCCGATAACTTCTAGATGATCACCGTCAAAAGTCGGGGCAGGAGTGAGTCCCGGCCAATCTTTGCATTTCGATGGAGCAAAGCATAGACCGAAACGACTGACAGTAAAAACTAATTTATCAAGTGCAACTTGGCACGTGTGGGATCTGTCACAGATGAGTGCAATGTCGTCAGCATATACCAACTCAAGAAGTCGTTCACCAGGGAGCAGCCCCACACCTAAATTGTGCACGGCGAACGCCGTTTCAATGACTTCGTCAATAACGAAGTTAAAGTGGGAAGGTGACAGCAAGCATCCTTGTCTTACACCACTGGAGATATTGAAGGGCGGCGACAGCTTGCCCCCCAACCCTCAGTCTGCTCGAGCCATGCGCGTATAGAGTATGGATAATATTTATTTATTTATCGGGCACACTTTTCCTCATTAGCCAATTCCAAAGAGCACATCGATCCACCGAATCGAAAGCATCTTTGATGTCGAGAATCACGACAAAGGGGGGCCACCAATAAACGTGGCGGTGCTCCCACAATTGACGTAATGTGAAAATGCGGTCAATAGGCCTTGATTTCGACGAAACCCGGCTTATTCTTCGCGCATTTGGCTTTCACGAGCACCAGTCAGTCTATTAAAGATGACATATGTAAATAATTTAGAGGCGATGGAGATCATACTGATTCATCTATGCTTGCAGCATTCGGAACGAGAGCCTCCCTTGAAAATTGGTACTACGGAGCGTCACCAGTGGGTTCAGAAAGTCTCCTGCGCCCATAGATTCACTAACAAATTATCTAAATCGTGGAAAAAGGTAGGTCCTCCCAAGGGCAGTGGCTGTTTTCATCTTCGAGGCATGATGAGACGACCACACTTCGCTGTCTCTCTTTAGCCTAGCACGCAGTTTCGCCCTGATAGCTTTGCAAGGCTTATTTTACTTGTTTTCAGGCGGAACACGCCGGCAAGCACCCATAAGTTCCAGAGACTGCTTAGAGACCCAATGTCTAGGTTGTTAATTTAATTCGCCACATGGAGACGGCTGTTGTTAATACCGTCTGGCGGATACGGGACCAGTGATCTTCAACTGTGTTCAATGAGCGTTTACTCAGGTCAGATGCCAGCGTACAATGATACGCGCTCAGAACATCTGGTTTCGTAAGCTGGAAAATATTGATGTGTTCAGTGCCGTCGCGGACGTCCACTGAAACGCACCCACAGGTCAGCGTAAACAAGTGCGTTGTCAGAGTCCACGCTCGTGCACCAAATCAAGCAACAGTTTTGAACGCACCCTCTTCAGCGGTAACTGATCGCAGTTATCCATTTGAGTCCATAGCTGGTAGGCGCCATGTCACCCTCCGGCGGTTGCTGTGTCTGAAGCTAGTGCTCGAGAGAAAGAGACGGGCATTTTCACTCAGGTGTAGCAACCGATCACCATTAGCCTTACGGGAGCCTACACCGTGTTGACCACCCAGATGAAGCTCACCAGTGAATAGTTTTCCGACCTGGGCGTTCAAACCATCAGCAAATAAACAAAAATATAAATAAAGGGTATATTCATTGACGGTGTGAAGCACAGACCAACTGATTGATTTGATCATTGTGTACAACGGGGTCACATGGGATGGATAATATTTCTTCGAGTTTTTATTCAGAGCAGTTCCCAAACTAATTTGCGAGGCTGATTGATCAGTTGCGTCTTTCAAATAGATGGAGCGGTTGATAATAATAAATGCAGACAAATCTAAAGGTCATTGTAAAGTAATACGGCCAACAGTGGTCGTCTCCAGGGGACATGCAGGCTAGTCCCATGAAGGTTCCAACCGCACTTCCATGTCTGTTCTGACCGTGTGCTGGTGTGGTTTTAAAGCAGGTTAGCCATGACTGATTGTACTCATCTTTAGGGCTCTTTCTAAGTGTATGTATATGGACATTTAGACCATATAGTCCATACCATCAGTCGGCTTTTTTGTGTAAAGCAATTTTATTACTCGTCAGGGAGTCTATGGCATCTTGTCTCGCGTGGGTTCATCCATTAGTTTGGAAGCTTCAATCCGTCACTTAAGGAGACCGAGCCAGCATCCGTACATTTTCCGTGACGGATGAGCGCGTTTGATTGGCGATAGAAGTCATCTTTCACCGAGTCATCATCACCGTGATTGTACACGTTATGCAGGTGGAAAACATCTCAGCTATTGTGCCGCAATACAAAAAAAGAAAAAAACTGAAACAGAGGCACACCGGTTGAGTCACCGGTAACGGATGGACATCGTTCCGGAGAATTAACAGCCGGTTATTATGTCACAAAAGTCAGGTTGTGCCTATTAATTGGGATCGTGGTTGGAGGGGGAGGGACAAAAAAACTCACAACACGAATGTCACTGAGGTCAGCTCCCAGCCATGTCAGCAAGTGCATCCAGTCAAACGTGTTCAGCGTCTTTTGGGCTCCGACCAGGGAGACGAGAGGCTCCAACCGAGGTCAATGTCGAAGTAAGGGCTTTCATTGCCCTCGACCAAGTCAACGCTTGACCACTCCTCCTCTTCTTCCATCTACACCCCAGGCGCGCAAACAATGCACGCCACAGAAGTCGGTGGGTTGGCATGCGCAACACGTGGCCCGGTCATCGGAGTTTGGTGTGTGAAATAACGATGCCGTGCGTTTCGCTTCCTCTTCCTGCATCATAAAAAGGAGTCGACCACGCTCATTGTTCACACGGTGTTCCAACCAAATGTGAGCCAAATTGCTAGGGCACCGGTGGTCGAAAGTAACTTGCGACAATGTAGCTGAGGCGTTTCCCACCTCTAGCTAACGTGTATAGTGTGTGGTCGAACGTAACTAGCCCCTTAAAGTCTGTCAATCGAAAGGGCCAGGTCTCACAATTGTAAGGTAGGGTTAAGCATACGACTCCATCGTACACTCTACCCTTCAAGGAGAGAGTGATGTTGCGCCGGCGCTGTAAGTATTACGGAGAGTCAGCGTTCAGACCGAGAGCAGTGTCGCAACAGTGGATCGATCCACAAGTAGAGATCGAACGCGAATATAGATCAAAATGTGAATCTATGAGAAATCAACGGCAAGTCGGACCATGAACTTGAACCGTTTGAGTTGTGTTTATTAATATTAATTAGCATCTCCAATTTTGTTGTGTTAGTGGTTTCCTACAACCTATTTATTGCATCATGCTCTCATACAATAGAATCAGAATCCGGATCCCTCAGACCGTCTGGTCTTGGTGTTCTCATTTCGTGTTGGGTTGAACTGGTTGGGGGCGGCACAGCAGATTTAGGCAGGTTATCCGTAAAGTCAGCGGAAACCACAACACATTTCTGGCAACGGTCAGCTGCACGGTAGCAGCAGATTAGCCGTACATCCAGCGGCACCACAACAGATTTCTGGCGACGGAGGTGGGATACCGATTCAAGATGGCTATTTCAACAGAAGAGCTGAAAGCTATTTTGCTTCAATAGCAGCAACAATTCGAGGCCTCACAGCTGCGTATGATCGAGACTTTCACTCGGACACTGTCACTCCAGTATACAGCCATCGCTTCGGAGCAAATGCAGACGCTCCTTCAGGTCCAGCAGTCAATGTTTGAGGAATCACGGCGGCAATTGACAGAGCTGCTGACACAGAAGTTGAACATTCAAGCAGAATGTGAACTGGAACCAGAACTCACATCAGAGCGCATTGCAGGTGAAAGTTACAAGCAGCTCAACTCGGAATTAGACACTAAAGGTTGAAAATTCAAAACCCAGATCCGCCACACAGCTAATGGAGGCCACAATGTGAATCAAAACGTGCCGAAGCAAAAGCCCCCCACTGCGATTATTGCCGCACTCCGCAGGGATCAAAGCGCACCAAGAGGTCCTTTGTCTCTAGACCGAGAAATTGCCTGCGAACCGAAATGCAAGGGTCTGCAACTCTGTGCAACGGTCCAGATACACAAACCAACAGCCCCCAAAACAGTGGTCATTGAGCACCTGCGAGAGAGGTATACAGCAGTTTTTCGGAAAGGCCTTGCAACACCAATGGTTGACCAGGAGCTTTATCGCTTAGAGAGAACTGTTCTCCACCCGGTGAACCACTCACTTTGGGACCCAGGAGGGACCTAATGTGCTTTGACCATTGTCCACAAAAGGGAACGGACTTGCAGCCACGATGATGCACTGATCGGGTGTGGAGACACGTCATCAGAATGCGCCTGGACCCATGACGGAGGTCGCGCGTCATTTTGCGCGAGGGAGGTGTTACGGAGAGTCAGCGTTCAGGCCGAGAGCAGTGCCGCAACAGTGGATCGATCCACAATTAGAGATCGAACGCGAATATAGATCAAAATGCGAATCTATGAGGAATCAACGGCAAGTCGGACCATGAACTTGAACCGTTTGAGTTGTGTTTATTAATATTAATTAGCATCTCCAATTTTGTTGTGTTAGTGGTTTCCTACAACCTATTTATTGCACCATGCTCTCATACAATAGAATTAGAATCAGAATCCGGATCCCTCGGACGGTCTGGTCTTAGTGTTCTCATTTTGTGTGGACTGAACTGGTGAGGGGGGGGGGGCGGCACAGCAGATTTAGGAAGGTTATTCGTAAAGTCAGAGGAAATCACAACACGTTTCTAGCAACGGTCAGCTGCACGGTAGCAGCAGGTTAGCCGTACAACCAGCGGCACTACAACGATATGTGGCAATGGTTAGCAAAAACATGAGATGATACGTTTGTCCCCACGCAATTTAGATGCTTTGAACGGGACAGCCAATATGACAGGGCACATCCGGCTGATCAAGGCAGATACAGACCGGGCCTAAGAGCAATGCACACACCGGTTTGACTGGCATTTGTAGTCGCTTCATTTTCGGATAAACACAATGAGAAAATACTTTCAGTGTCACACGTTTGGGATCGGAGAGTGATCACAGAACTCGAATACTGCAGGCTTCCGATAAGCAGCAGATATCGACTGATAGGGTCTACAGTATCCGGGCAATTGCTGCCTGTTGGCCAATTTGCAAACAAAGTGCGCACATAGAGGGATGCCAATCTTAGGGAGGACCAAGGGCTCCAAATAAAAGTAGATAAACCGATGACCTCTCTTTGGCTGGACATGAACTTGTCGACTGGACCGGAGCGACGTCCTCCGATTGCGTATGAGTCGAGATTAGTAGATAAACGACCAGAGAACAAAGATAAGGGAGGGAAAAGAATTGGGGGATAAAAGCGAAGCTGGAACCGGACGATAAAGATGAAAAAACGCAGAAGAGGGGACAAGAAGACGGGAAGGCTTGAGCAGTAGTATCCAAACCCCTACCCACCCTGCTCGATGCAGCAGATAGGGCACCGGTTATTATCTTCTGCGACGGCCAGAGCGTCAAAAGATTAGTTGAAGGAGGTCATAATGTTGTACTGCGTAGACAGGATATTGTCAGGCCCAGACAGAACAATTAAAGTTTTCAACCAAAGCATTATGTTCAAAAACCCTACCGCAATGCAGTGATGTTGACACTAGACTACAGAGAATCCGTTTAATAGAGAAAGGAACCACCCTCACTCCAATCCCCAACCTGGAGAGCCAGGAGACTGAGTATATCAGACCTCTAACTATTGGCCAATCTAGTAATAGTAGATGTGAATGTGCAGAAACACTACACAGTACAGTCCAATGGATTGTTGAGGCACGCAAACCATCACACCACGGTAAGGTGCAGCCCCATTGCGATAGACCATGGTTATGCGCCGGTCGTTGCTGATGCAGATGCCAGCGTAAGTGAAACGATTCACTACTTCGAATCACTCGTTATAGGGGATCAACGGGCATTCAATTGGCTGGTGGTCCTGCGAAGCGCATGCCAAATGACGCTATTCAGAATTGACTGGGTTGTCGAACATTATTAAGTAGCAAAACAACATCGTCCGCATAAGCATGTGGAAGCAGATCCCCACCAGGCAACTCCACAACGCTTGCATCGTGGGGGGTCCATGATGGAGTTCACAATGAAGTTAAGCAAAAGTGGGGAAATTGGGAAACCCTGAAGAACGTCATTTGTTGTCGGAAAGATATAGATAGGATAGGTCACAGCAAACTCTGGTGCAGCCTATCGTGTTTGTATATAAACCATGTAAAATGTTCACATGCTTCATGAGAACACCTTTCTGTGCAAATATTTCGGACAGAATGCATCGATCGACCGAATGGAATGCACTCTTGAAATCGAAGAACATAGATAGTGTCGGCCTACGTTATGCGTGACGCTGCACCAGCACCGACAGCAGTGAATATACGGTCTATACAGCACAGGCGGAAACCTGTTCGCTAAGTCGCATGAAGCTGGTACCGGTTATACATTCTACTGGGTGGGAAACGCCACCACAGCACCACGTGAAGATGGGGTCGGATTTGCACTAGCGGATTGCCTCAATGACCAGCTGGTGAGTGAACCAACTGGCATCAGCCCACGACTGATGACTATGCGCCTAGGAGTTCGAAGAGATAAGTTTGCACATACGGTCCCACTATGTGTTATCCTGATGACACGCGTGATCAATTCTACATGCAGTTATTCTCCTTGAGGCTGGCTTTTGGAACTACCTCGTGGTGCCAGTTGGGTGGTTCGGGTGTACCCCGTTCCAACGAAGTGTTCGGCGACCTAGGTGGGACATTGTAGTCCAGCAATTGTGGGTGGTATTACTCCTCTTCATATTTATCATTGCCAATACACGTTCAATGTTCTTTATACTTTCAGCTCTAGTCTACATTGCGACGAAGAAATCCTGAATTTCCAGGTCTTGACAAGCTAATCGTTAGCATTTCTGGCGTTCTATCATACTACATTGTGCTGATTTCATAGTGAGTATTGGGCCCCTGTTCGGTGATCTATCAAACGAAAGACGCATGAACTGAACATTCAGTCAGCGACTCTCAATGGGCGCGATTCCTTGAATTCGCCCCGCTGCCTTGCGGGTAGGTTATTTAACAAAAGGCTCGGAGTGGGATCCCCTACGTCGACTCCCTACTTTGGCTTGGGCAACCAGGTAGTATCACGCCCACTCACAAAACAATGAACTGTACTACAGCGTGCTCATCAGCTACCGTTTCTACTTCTCACATCCAAGCGACTTCGTCGCACGCCAATTGTTTGTTTGCTAACAAGTCTTAGTTTCCGTTAACCGATTTGTGTTCAAAAATCTGGCTGTGAATCCGGTTGCGCCGCGAACCACGGAGTTCAACCTATGGCTCTCTTTCGTCCCCGATCCTCGTTCCGTCTGGCGTGCTTCAACATTCGGACACTTATGCAGATTGGACAACAAGCCGGTCTAGCGCGCACCTTAGAGTCCCTCGACATTGATGTCTGCTGCCTCTCAGGAACACGATTCCAAGATCCTAGCATTGTGCTTACATTGACACCCCCCACTGACCACGAAGCCAGATATCACCTGCGTCTTTCTGGAAACCCAGAAGCAGCCTCAGTTGGTTTGGCTGGTGTAGGTATAACACTGAGTGGCAAGGCCGAAGCGGCACTACTGGACTGGTTACCGATTAACAGCCGACTATGTGCAGTTCGGCTTCGAGGTGCAGGTAGAATCAACAAACGCCGCGAAGAGAGACGCAACTTGTTGGTGATCTTCGTGTACGCTCCAAATGATTGCAGTGGCGACTCGGTTAACGACGAATTCTAGCGGGATCAGCTCTTGACTATTGCTGAAAAGTCGGATGTCGTTGTCCTTGATGGGGATTTTAATGCACGGGTTGGCCGCCTGTTACCATACGAACGCCACCTTGGTGGTCACCATGCGTTCGGCCGGTGGCCGAGTGGTCTGCACGTTTGCTTTGCAACCATAAGGTCACCGGTTCGAATCCGCGTAGGGGTGGGCGTCCTCGCGGTATACTTAGCCCGCGCGCGACAGGTGGTGGTCGCGCGGCAGCGAAGCGCCGTTACGGCGTACAGCTGACACATTTATTTTTTTTATGCGCTCGAGGAGAATCGCTCTGGCAACGGAGAGGCTTCTTACATTGTGCGAAGGCAATCATCTGTTTCTCACGAGCACTAACTTCAGGCGTACGAAGAGGCATTCCGCAAAGTGGTGTCCCTCTTCGCCATCAGAACCGTGGTCTCAAATTGATCATATTGTAATTAGCTTCAGATGGCATGGCAGCGTACTGGATTGCAGGTCCTTTTGGTCCACGTTCGTTGACACAGATCACGTACTGGTCTGCGCGAAAATCTGCATGTTTTGGGGTCCCGAAACACAAAACAACCGCAAGATTGATGTAAACAGATTAACTGATTCCTCTGTCCAGGCGAGATATCAGTCTTCACCAGGATATGCACTCAGTTGCAATCCACCGCAAGATGTGGAGCAACACTGGACTTGTATACGGAAGGCAATGACCATTTCCGGACAGTCATGCTGCGGCCTAGCTCGACGCCCCTTATAGGTTTGGATCTCTGCTCGTTCTCTGGAGCTGTTCGAACGCCGCAAAGATATCTCGATAAAGTCAGATTGCAACGAGCGGCGCCGTTCTACCAACCGGTTGCTCAAGCAAAGCCTAAGCAAGGATCGCAACGCATGGTGGTCTGAAGGTACTTTAGTAATGGAGACCGCTACGCTCTCTGGCAACACTCGCAAGCTTTTCCAACTCATTCGGTCTAATGGCCTCAAGAAGCCTGGTGTCAATGAGGTTATTTGCGAGATGGATAAGTTTCCGATCACCAACGAATAGAGGCGTATGGACCGCTGGGCCGAGCACTTTCACTCGCAGTTCAACTGGCCTCCACCGTCCATGCAGTACACCCTGTTATCCACCCTGGTTCATCCCACTGAATCCACTCAGTGAAGCGGAAGTCTGCCTCGAGATTCGACGCTTGAAGCGGTTCAGGGCTGCCGACTCAGACGGACTTTCTTCGGAGCAGTTCAGATACGGCGGTGTGGCGACCATTAACCAGCTGACCTCGCTGTTCACAAAAATCTGGCGTGAAGAGAAAGTGCCTTCCTCTTGGGGCGAATCAGTTATTGTCCCGATTTTCAAGAAAGGCGCTCGTACTTCATGTGTAAGTCATCGCGGGATTAGTCTTCTTTCGGTGGCTTCCAGGCTATTGGCATCCATTCTGCTTCGTAGACTATCCCCAATACGTGAATCATACAACCGTAAAGAAGAAGCTGGTTTCCGCCCCGACCGCAGATACGTGGATCAAATCTTCACGATCCGCCAACTCCTCGAACATCACAGGCGCAATATCGCTGCATTACTAGACATATGTGCCGCTTTTGACTCTTCGATCGACCTGCTTTATGGCGTTGCTTGTTAAAGAACGAAGTGCCAGAGAAATATATCGTCATCTTATGAGCACTTTATTTTCATACATCCGGCAGAGTGAGGGCCTATGGCAAGCTTTCCTAACAATTTGCTGTCAATAGCGGTATGCGACAGGGCTGCCCTATGTCCCCATTTCTCTTCAACTTCGCAATCGAAGACGTTCTGTTGAGTGTTCTAGAAGGTTGCCAACATTTTAGCCTAGAGCTTCTACCGGGTGAGCCCGCGACCGATTCAGATTATGCTGATGATATCGCATTACTTAGTGACGATCCTCAGGGTATGTAACTCATTCTGAATCATTCGGCGGTTGAAGCATCTAAGTATGACATGAGCATCGCCCCATCGAAGTGTAAAGTACTGCTCAAGGATTGGCTTTTACCTGCCCCCGTGCTCACTCTCGAAGGTGCACCAGTTGAACAGATAGATAGTTTCGTCTACCTTGGGAGTTGTTTCTGCTGACAGCACTATCAGCAAAGAAGTTTCTCTTCGCATTGCTAAAGCCCGATCGGCAGTTGCCAATCTGAGGCAGTTGCGGCGTCGTCGCGACGTCCCATTCGCGCTAAAGGGCCGCGTTTACAGCGCATCTATTCGCTCAGTGTTGTATGGAAGCGAGTCCTGGCCGCTTCGCCTGGAAGATGTGCGTCGTCTTTCTGCCTTCGATAACAGTTGCTTAAGGAGGATTGCTCGTGTTTGGTGACAACATCGAGTTAACAGTAATGACGTTCGACGTCGCATCTTAAGGAATACGAATATTCTTTTCAAGAAATTAAGTTTGTTGCGCCAGTTGAGATGGCTCGGTGATGTCCTCCGCATGGCACCTCAGTGTCTACCGCGCCGCGCTTTATCCGCTCATCAAGGACCTGCCTGGAGGCGACCGCGTGGTGGTCAGCCTTCCACTTGGCGGCAGCACATGAAATCGTTGACGTCGTGTTTAACCGCTGTTGGACCCGTACGCCTTCCAGGATATGGACAAAAAGTTGAGGAGTGCCAATGGTTTAACAATCTTGAAGACATGGCCCGCAACCGGAAACAGTGGAAGAATCGTGCACAGAATTGTATTGATTCACATGCGTGAAAACGTGGGAAAACCAAAGTTACGTTACCGAAGAGTGATCAAGGTGAGACTCTCAAGTTCTAATTTTGATTGCAGGTGTTGGGAATCGAAGGCGGTTGATAGGCGTGCATGGCGCAATCTGATCACGAGGACAGTTGCCGAGATGCAACGGAAAGCCCTCGTGCATGCGGAGAAGAAGCCGCAGGTGCGTAAGCGACAGGCGCCGATAGTGTGTACTCCGTCGACGTCGGGCGCATGGTGATACAGCACATGCGGCCGCGAGTGCCTAAATCAGGCAGGCCTGGTGAGCCACGAGCGAGGCCACTCAGGGCCAGGATCGAAACGATGATGGGTCTTGCTGAGAAGGAAGACAGAACCGGCACAGCCGTGGTAGGTATGCTGCACTCGATGTACTAAGCGCTTGCTTGTGTGCTGAGTTGCTTTATTTCAGGTGGTTGGTTTACCATATTTGGTTAATACTTATCACGATATCACATTTTAATGTCTATCTGAATAACCTTCTATTTACTTTAAACGCAGCCAAAACAAGTGGCTATTTTGGTAGTTCGGTGTTGCTCCTCCCAACCCTGAGACCCCATGACCGGTTTCGTCCTCCTTTGGACTCATCAGATGGAGATACCCTGAGCTGGGGTGGACCTCGAGGTATAGTGTTCAAAGGTTGACGCCCTGACCACTATGGCTCCTAGGTCCGCGAGCAACGTTTGGCACAGCGAGTACACCAAATGCCACTTGGAACACTTTACCGCTGTGCCAAACGTTGCTCGCGGACCTAGGAGCCATAGTGGTCAGGGCGTCAACCTTTGAACACTATACCTCGAGGTCCACCCCAGCTCAGGGTATCTCCATCTGATGAGTCCAAAGGAGGACGAAACCGGTCATGGGGTCTCAGGGTTGGGAGGAGCAACACCGAACTACCAATTCGGTTACGGTCCTTGTGATCGTAATGACCGAGGTCCACATAGGACCGAGGTCTGAATAGAGATTGCGAGTCGCAATCCAACCACACAGCGAGTACACCAAATGCCACTTGGAATACTTTACCGCTGTGCCAAACGTTGCTCGCGGACCTAGGAGCCATAGTGGTCAGGGCGTCAACCTTTGAACACTATACCTCGAGGTCCACCCCAGCTCAGGGTATCTCCATCTGATGAGTCCAAAGGAGGACGAAACCGGTCATGGGGTCTCAGGGTTGGGAGGAGCAACACCGAACTACCAATTCGGTTACGGTCCTTGTGATCGTAATGACCGAGGTCCACATAGGACCGAGGTCTGAATAGAGATTGCGAGTCGCAATCCAACCACACAGCGAGTACACCAAATGCCACTTGGAAGTGGCTATTTTCTTTAATTAGCGTTTGTTGCAAATATTTTCTATCACCTTATCTGCCATTTTGAATTTATCGCGGATATGTTTATAACTCAGTTATTTCATATGGTAATTTTGTAAAAGGTTAACTAGACATAAGCGTACGCTTTACTCCAAGTTTTTTAGTTGAGATGAACAGTTCAAGTGATTGGCTGTTGCTAGACATCCAGGCTTGGCTGCGCTTGATGCGCATGAGCACCTGCTTGCGGCACTATCCATCGTCACCGCACCAGTCATTGGAGTTCCGAGAGGTCGGTGAACCTGTTGGAATCCAGAAGAAACCTCCCGGCTGGCTCTGAGCACAATGGGACCAGACGGGCTATTAGGCGCGAACTAAAGCGAAGCCTACGTCCTGACAAGGAAGCCTGGTGGACCAGTGCGGCTCAAGAAATGGAGGAAGCAGGAGCAGTAGGCAACTACCACAAGCTCTTCCAGCTGATCCGCACCACTGGTCCCAGGAAACCAGGCGTCAGTGAGACAATCAGAGACAACGCGGGTGCGCTGATACACAATAAGGAGCGTCTATGGCTCGTTGGGCGGAACACTTTCAAGATCAGTTCAACTGGCCTCCTGCTCCCGGAACTCTTCCTACTCGGTTGATGCAGGACGAGCCATGGACGGTTAGTTTGCAGCCTCCGTCGGAGGCTGAGATCTGAAATACGATCACAGCCCTCAATCGTTTTCGTGCCGCTGGTCCGGATTCCCTGCAACCTGCACTGTTTAAAAGGTGGAGGTGAGGTCCTCTGCAAAGCACTGAACTCCCTATTCAAACGTATCTAGAAGGAAGATAACGTCCCGGCTAATTGGAGCGAATCGATTCTAGTGGCAATATAGAAGAAGGGCAGTCGCACAGACTGTGCTAATCCAGGGGTATTATCCTACCACCAGTTGTGACGAAAGTACTGGCCTCGAGTTTTGTTCGTCACCTCACTGTGGAACGGAAATCTCGGATTAGGGAAGAGCAGTCCGGTTTCCGCCCAAGACATGGCTGTATAGACCATTTATTCACGTTGCGGCAGGTGTTAGAGCAGCGCCACGCATACCGCAGACCGACAATAGCTGTGTTCCTCGATTTCAAGAGTGCATTCGATTCAGTTGATCGATCGATTCTGTTCGAAATACTTGCGCGGAAAGGTGGTCCCACGAAATATGTGAACATCCTTCGTGCTCTATACTCGAACACTACAAGCCGCGTCAGGGCTTACGGTGTCCTATCGGATAGCTTTCCGACCACAAGTGGTGTTCGTCAGGGTTGTCCGATTTCCCAGTTTTTGTTCAATTTCGTCGTGGATTCTATCATGGAGTGTTCCCTTGCGGAATCTCATGACGCAGGCATTGAAGTGCTCACTTGTGAAAAAACAGTTGATCTTGATTATGCGGACGATATCGTCTTGCTTTTCGACGATGTTGGGGCGGCACAATCAATTCTGAATAGTCTGTCTAGAGTGGTCCCATTATTTGGTATGCACTTCACGATTTCAAAGTGCAAAGTGTTGCTGCAGGACCACTAGTCACTTGATGACCCCTTGACGCTTGCTAACGAGGAACTCGAGGTGGTTGATCAATGCACTTATCTTGGCAGCTGCATCATCAACGATGGAGGCATAAAAACTAACGTCAGCTCACGCATTGCAAAGACCATAACTGCGTTCTTGAACCTGCGTCATCTTTGGCGACAGAAGGAGGTTTCCATCCGTCTGAAATGCCGTGTATACAAGGCCACAGTGAGGGCCGTCTTGCTCTATGGCAGTGGAACTTGCTCCCTTCGTTCTGAACCTCTGACGCGTCATCAAGTCGTCGATCATCGTTGTCTGCGAAGCATTGCTGGTGTCGGATGGCACCAGCGTATCCCCAACGATGATGTGCGTAGGCGAGTACTAGGTAGTGATAATCATGCTCTTTTCCAAGAACAATATATAGCACTGAATAAGTTGCTTTGGCTCGGGCACGTGTTATGAATGCGCGGTCATCGCTTACGTAGGAGGGCCTTGGTTAGTTTGCCAGGAGTAGGATAGAGCAAGGCCTGAGGTGGACAAAAGTTGACCTTGCAGTAAAAAATGAAGTCACGTACGACCAAATTGGGTGCCGTTGGTGCGTCTCGTCTCCCGGACTGGAGTTCACGTGACTCGTGTTGTGCTTGGCTCGAGAATTTAGAGGACATGGCTTGCAACCGACACCAGTGGCGCGTCTGCTGCCATTTTAAAGTGTATTTGGTGCTGACTTACCTGCGGGGTAATGGCTGATTATGACGCAGAGCAGTGAAAGCCGCAAGGAAGCTGTCTCACCGATGCCGCCTTAACTTTGCACGATAGCCACCTGTTTGTGACGGTATGTTGTTTACACAAGGTGTAGTCGCCTTGAACCTGAATGTTTTCTTAGGGCATTAAGCTTTTCAGGTAAGTCCCCCTTCTCCGTCGCTTATTATTCTTTATTTCAGCGGTTATCATGGTTATATGGCAGCGAAGCATTAGTTCAAATGGTTGATGTACTGCTGTTGTTGATTGGTTTGATTGCCTAATGTGCATGTTGACAAGGCGCCTACCTCTATACCATTTTCCACTGAAGTTGGACATTCGGGCAAAACATTTACGCTCGGGGGTCAACGGGGTTGCTCCTCCGGGGCAATCAAGTTTAGTCTTCGCTATGCGGAATAGAACCACTCACTGGCATGGTAAGGGCTGTTTCGTTGGCCAAGCGTCTGAGGTCCTATTTGCTGAAGGCGCTTGGCCAATGGAACAGCCCCTACCGTGCCAGTGAGTGGTTCTATTCCGCATAGCGAAGACTCAACTTGATTGCCCCGGAGGAGCAACCCCGTTGACCCCCAAGCGTAAATGTTTTGCCTGAATGTCCAACGTCAATGGAAAATGGTATAGTACATACGACATCTATACTGGCTTCAGGATACAGCTAGTAGTTGCCGGATGGGACGGGTTGCTGGGTCCTCGAGACCGGATAAAGCTAGAAGAGTAGTTCTATGCACATGGTTTGTGTATGGATCGGGAAAAGACCTAATTATCGCTATGAGTGCACTTGATTACCCAAATACAGCGTGCTGGTATGTGAATGTGAAAGAGTGTGGGATGGTTCACTTGATGAAACGTGGCTCTTATCCGCATGACTCCCGGTCTTATACCTTGGGGTTTACATATCCAGTGTAAACCCGAAGGAATAAGACCAGGAGGCATGTGGATGGGAGCCACGTTTCATCAACGGAGCCGGCCCACACTCCTTCACAGGCCAACACAAGCACGCTGTATTTGGTGAATCAAGCGCACACAAGACGGTGGGGACCGTAGTACGCTCCACACTGAGTGCATGGAATCACTCTTCGAGCCTAGCACGACCACAAGCACCACGCACCCCGTCTCCTCTAGCAACGACCAACTGTCTCCTGGAGCCAGTATGGACGAGGTAGTGGGTAATAGACAGGTAGGCACCTTGTCAACATACACATCAAGCGCAGCCACACCGGAGATCTCAAACAATAGCCATTCACTTTAAACGACAAGCTGAAATAAAATAAATCCAATAATGCATACAAATACGGTGGCATAACTCTTCGCTAAATTACCATATGAAGTAAGTTGGTCAGCAACGAATCCACGATAAGTAAGAAATGTCCACACGTTACTTAAAAATGCTACAAACGCAACAAAATTAACGAAGATAAGTGCAATTAGCGTAAGCAACGTGGCCAGTTAATAGAACATTATTCAGGTAGGCAGAACAAAGCAAGTAAAGTGGAATGAAACTTGTCCAGATTAAAAAGACCTAGTTTAAGTGTAAGTTGGTTTAGCCCAACTGCGGTGATGAAACATCAAGAATGTAACATCAGCCTCAGCATACGGCACACATACATGCATGGTTGGCAGCATATGGTTTCAGATTTGCCTGTCACTGTGGCCAGTCACAGGATGCCTGCGCCTACAGAGGGACCATGGGTGGCTTGCGCTGCACCACCCACACCTCCAACCACACACACCCCATATCCAGTGTAAACCCGAAGGAATAAGATCAGGAGGCATGTGGATGGGAGCCATGTTTCATCAACGGAGCCGGCCCACACTCCTTCACAGGCAAACACAAACACGCTGTATTTGGGGAATCAACCGCACACAAGGCGGTGGCTGGACCGTAGTACGCTCCACACTGAGTGCATGGAACCGCTCTTTGAGCCTAGCACGGCCACAAGAACCGTGCACCCCGTCCCCTCCAGCAACGACTAACTGTCTCCTGGAGCCAGTATGGACGAGGTAGAGGGTAACATAAAAGTAGGCACCTTGTCAACATACACATCAAGCGCAGCCACACCGGAGATCTCAAACAATAGCCATTCACTTTAAACGACAAGCTGAAACAAAATAAATCCAATAATGCATACAGATACGGTGGCATAACTCTTCGCTAAATTACCATATGAAGTAAGTTGGTTAGCAACGAATCCACGATAAGTAAGAAATGCCCGCAAGTTATTTAAAAATGCTACAAACTCAACAAAATTACCGAAGATGAACCTCAAGGAAACTGTGTCGCCGATGCCGCCTTATCTTTGCACGACAGCCAGCGGTTTGTGACTGGGAATGTTTGCTTCGGGCATTAAGGTTTTCCGGTAAGTCCCACTGCTCTTCCTTTTCTTATTCAGTGTCCCGCAGGTCGTTATGGTTATATGACAGCGAAGCATCATTTCAAATGGCTTATGTAATGCTGTTGGTGATGGTAATGATGGGTGTCATGTCACGCTTCTGCGAGCGTTGTGTCGAAAATCAGTGCTCGCGAGTAAGAAACGAGCATCTTCAGACATGTGTAGCAACCGCTCACCGTTATTATTACGAGCATATACCATGTAGGCCGCTCGGATAAAACTTATCCCTGGAGAATATTCTGACATGGGCGTTCAGATCACCAGCAAGCTACACAGTATCCGTACTATTTCTATAACGAAGATGGTTAAATTGGTGATGGAAATCATCTTTCACTGTATCAGTGTTACAGTTTGTGGGTGCGTAGGCCGCAATGACAAACAAGCACCGTTAGTCCCCGGACGAGTTGGAAGCCTGGAATGAGCTGGCCAATGTGATGGCACATCCGGCTGTTGACTGGGATCCAAATCGATCAGGGCAGCATCAGCCCAGTGAGTTAAAACAATGCCCACGCCGTCTTAACAGGCATTTGAAGCTGCCTCATCTCCAGACAAACGTGATGAGAATGAGCCTCTATGTTAAGTCCCAGAAGTCTGGTCCCTCGACTCTGTTAATGCACGACAAAGCGTCATTCCTTCAGGTGTGAGCTAAAGCGTACTAAATTGCCAACTGTCCAATAGTAGATGTTGATCTATCTCAAAATGTCTCACTCGGTCACATGGGTGTATAACGACCGTATTCATGCATGTGGGTACATGTGTACTTGCCAGTGTCGTCCATAGTGAAAACGCTGTATCATGCGCGGGTGGTTGAGTTGAAGTCAACCTACGGCACGCCACAAGGCAAGTTCCCCAATCGATACATACGGTGTGTAGGGCTGGTTGGAACGAAGACAGGCGTGCAAAATCGAAACAACAGTGCCTCATTACCCGGCTACTGCGGTAGGATTGTGGTGTTTCGACAGGCGTAACTGGTCTGAGCAAGGAGTGTGCGATAGGTGCTTGGTGTTATCCCAGCTAATGACAAAAGAGTTATTGGCAACGCTCTTGTAGACTGAAATTTACCTTCACAGTAGTGATCACCGTTGCGGGAAACAAGTGTGGTTACGCAGTGTTTGCGGCGGCAACTTCTACCCCTGAAATAATTATTTCCGATCAGTAACGTTTGGAAACACAGAAGCCAAGTTAGCAGCCGCAAAAGGTACGTCTCTTATCACGCTGTATTTCATAAGCACACTTTCCACTCCATGAATTGCATCAGAAAGTTGGTAGAGTAATTGTTTGAGCCGAAGTTTGCTTGTGTCAGCACGAGCGCTGTTTATTAATTCCGTGACGACCTGAGTGTCAAGAGGTTGTTTGAAGGAAAAGTCATTGTGTTGTATTGCGTGGACAGGATACTGTCAAGCTGCACAGACCTAAAAGGGAACGATTAAGGTTCTCAAGCAAAGCGTTTGGTTCAAAAAGCTTACCGCAAGACAGTCTTGCGGTAAAGTTTTGACAATGGGCTACAGAGAGTCCGTTTAATGGAGCAAGGAGTCACTCTCACCCTAACCACCAAGCTGGAGGGCCAGGAGACTGAGTGTGTCTGGCCTCTAATCTTTGACCGATCCGGTATTATTGGTTCTGAAGGTGAAAAACACCACTTGGAATAGCTCAATGGGTCATTGAGGCACAAAAAACATCGCGCTAAGTTAAAATTCAGTCTTGCTGCAATGGGGTAAAGTGCGACTGCTATGTCATCAGTATAATACTACAGGTTAGGCAGGTGAGAAATGGCTCAGCCTTGGTGTTACAATACAATTCGCTCAGAGGACCAAAAAGCGAACAAAATGAATAATACCATAACCTGTTCACATTACGCGTCAAGGTTTATATCGGTTCTTGGTCATGCCAGCATCTATGGAATCACAGCTCGGGAGTAGGGGGTACATCAACTGAAGCCAAGTTGGAAGTAATAGCCTTCATCCCTTTTGGCAAGTCATCCGTTGGCTTCTTCTTCCTTCATCTACATCCAGGTCGCGCAAGCAATGTACGCCGTGGAAATCGGTGTGCTAGCATCCGCAACACATGGCACGACCACCGGAGCCTGGTGAGTGAAATAAAAGTGCCGAGCCGTCCATTATCCTCCCGAGCCAAAAATAAGACGGCGAGCACGCTCATTTGTTAAAGTGTCCTCATTTAAACCTCTAAACTGCGGGGCCATCGATGCTCGAATGCAGCTAGCCCTTTCAAATCTGTCGACTTGGTACGCAAGGTAGGGCTGAACTGACAGCCGCATTGTATACCATACTCCTCAGACTGAGGGTTAATTCGCGCAGACGCTATTAGTGCCGAAGACTGGCAAAAGTACCTCGAACTTCTGCTACATGGTTTGTGTCCGCATCGTATGTTCCACAAGCGTTTCTAGCCGATTTCCACCAAGGGTCAGCACAGGTGGTCCATGTTAATCTTAAAGGAAAGCATTTGAGGGTATAAAATAATTCAAAACTATTGACCACCGGCGACAAGCTGTTCAAAGCCGCTTGATAGGCTTGTAAGCCGTTACAGATTCGGGCATATCGTCAGCATACTACGAGTCGAAAAGTTGATCGTATGATAATGGTCCTACATCTTCCAACTTGTGTCCAGTGAACGAAGTTAAGATTACTTTTTAAATGCGAAGTTGAAAAGGAAGTGACAGTGAGCATTCATGTCTCACATTGAAGGTGATATTGAAAAGTTGGGACAGCTTGCTATAAGCTCCCACTCTGTGCGAACTACGTGCAAAAGGCACCCTATAATATGTAGGTATCCATCTGGTACACTTTTCCTAATCGCAGTCTCAAACGACATCGATCTACCGGATCGAAGGTACCACTAGGGTCCGTAGCCGATACAGGCGGCGGTACTCTAACAAATGATGTAGGATGAAAATGTGGTCAATGCAGCTTATAGTTAGAACAAACCCGGCTTGCTTCATGTGAATATAATTTCCACAGATGCGAGTCCGTCTGTAATGGGCAACAGAAACAAACAACCTGGAAACGATAGAAAGCGGACTGCTAACTCTATGATTGTCGCATTCCTGACGTGAGTCCATCTTGAAAATCGAAACTGAAACGGAGTAATTCGTTGAAATGGGACAGTATCCTAGTTCCATAGTTTCACCAGTGGATCGTGCAAATCAACCAAAGGAGCTGGTCCCTTGAATTCAGAGAGAGCTGGAAGAATCCCACCTGGTCTTGTGGCCTTAGTGAACTTCAGCAGTCCGATTTTTCTTGTCTTTTACGCAAGAGGGCGGGTGTAAATGAATGGAGAGGGGAGAAAAGTGACCGACGCGAAGTAGGAAGCTGGTAATTCCGGCCGACTGAAGTTCTTTTCATAGTGCTCAGCCCAACGCTCCTAGAGCTTTGTTAGGTTGTTGGCAAGCTGTCCCCTTGTCGTTTATAGCTTCGCTAACAGTAGACGAAAAAATTCTAATGGTCAGAAGTAGTAATTCTCCACATCTCCGATGCTCGCCGAACTCTTTGGATAAGCACACAATTTGTCCTGAGATCATTGGAAGTCTTGTCGTAGCAGCTTCCAGCCCGAATGTATCGGTCTGAATCGGGAATTCTTAGATTGCGCAAAGACGCACTAACAAGCAGACAATCGGATTTGTCACAGGACATACATGCTGCTAATAACATCCGGTTAACGTGTGATCAGCGATGTTAAACCGAAATAAACCGTTTACTTAGCTCGAATGCCAAAATTGTCAAGCACTCAAAACATCTGCTCCGTCAGTTTGCACGTATCTATGCGCGCTCAAGGTCGACGCGAGTAGCTGCTGCAGTGTACCAAGGACGTAGTCGGAGTCCGCGTTTGTGCTTCAAATCGAGAGTTTTGAAATCAGGTTCCTCAGCGGTAGCTGATTGCAATGCGATCGATTAGCATCCATGGGTGGTCTGAGGCTAGTTGGATCCATACAACCCCGCGATGGGTGTTGTGACTACGAGGCCGGATATGTTAACGAGAGGCTGTCTTCCTTAGTTCAGCATTACATGTGGAGTTCGCACGGGTTATAGTACATCTCTCCTCTTCAACTTTGCGATCGTAATGATCAAAAATGACTGTTCTTCAGTTTCTTCCGGAAAGGACGTTATGCCAGGTGATCGACTGACAGACCTTAAGTATGCGGAGGACAGCTCTCATTGGGCCTGACGCAATGTGCATGCAAGTATTGAATAGGTTGACGCATTCCCTGCACACTTCAACATGTGACTTGCGATTTAAAGCGCAAAGTATTGTTATAGGACTGGGCAGATTCACCACCCGTTCCAGCCATCACCGAACAGTTCAGTGCCGACCACCGACGTGAGGTGGATCCAGTTGCCACGACGCACATCGCAAGAATAACATTAAATAACAACGGCAAAACAGTGGGGTTAAAGGCAAATATAATGTAAATAAAAATGGAGGCAAGAAAGAGGTGCCTTAAACTAATCAGAACGGAACGAAAATTAACAACCAGATGTAAGAAACCGGATGCAGGAACGTCACTGCCTGCGTGACTGCGCCATGTCTGATGAGATCTTCAACCATTGGTGTAGACTATCCCGAGGCCCCCATCTAGCCTGACCAAGTCTCTCGGTCAATTCCTCAGTGTTTCTATGCCACGTCATGACGCGGCCAACTCGCGGTTTCGCCCGACTTATTCAGCGACAGCGTATAATGCGTACTGAGAAAGCCGGACAACGGGCATACGGAGGACATGGCCTAGTCAACGTAAGCGATTAAGATTCAGTAAAGACTCGAGTGAGGAACCAGAAAGGGCTCTTGCCAAAAGCCAACTGACGGACCTCAGCATGACTCACCCGATGTTCTCACCAGACGTGAGCAATACTCCGCAAGCAATGGTGGTCAAACACGATCAAGCGTTCAATGACTTCGTCGCGAACTGGCCAGGTTTTTGGAAGTGGTTGATCGGTTCAATTACCTAAGTATCTTTATCACTGCTGGCGGTCACTTCGAGTAGCATATAGGCACGATAGACATTCTAGAGCCTCAACCAACCATAAAGAGGTCGAGATAGCAGCCTGTCAATGAAAGGTAGGGTGTATAACGCTGTGATAAGGCCGGTTTTGTGTGGATAAGACTTGGTCAGTTCAGTGAAGATATTAGGCGCTTTGTTGCGTTTTCTCACCAGTGCTAGAGTAGTATTGTTCACGTCTGATGGAAACGCTGAGTGACCTATACTGAGGTCTGTCGGCGTTTGACAAGACGTCTTCCGATGCTTCACGCGAGTGACTACCATGGCCCAACCGATTATGATGACTTGGTCACATCTACCGCATGCCCGTTAACTGCCTTCCTTGGCGTGCATTGTACGCCATCGTGGCAATAAGTCGGGCGAAACCACGAGGTGACCAGTCAATGATGTGGCAGAGGCATGAAGAAATCGATTGAGAAAGTTTATCGGGTTAGTGCGCATCGTTTTCAGGGATGGGGGCCTTGGGATAGTCCACACCAATGGTTGAAGATCTTAGCAGATATGGCGCAGTTACGCAGGCAGTGGCGCTTTTGTATTCGGTTTTTTACATCCGGTTGTTAATTTTCATTCCATTCTGATTAGTTTAACGTACCTCCTTCTTGCTTCCAGTTTGCTTTATATTATATGTACCTTTAACCTATAGTTTGCTGTTGTTGTTGCTTAGTTATTCTTGCGATGTGAGTCGTGGAAACTGGATCCACTACATTTCGGTGCTCAGATCATAGTTGTTAAACTGAATGGGTTATCTTCATGAGGTATGGTATCATTCTCGTTGAAATACGAAGCGGGCATCTCATACCTAGCTTTTGTATTTCTTTTCAGATACGAGTATAGTAGTTTTTGAGTGGTCATGGATTTCTTCACCAAACGAAGCTCGTACTGTTGTCGCTTCTCGCGTTCGAGAAGTCCAACGCCGATTGTGGAGAACTAAACTTATCCCATAATCTGCGTCGTCTGGACACAAGAATCCTTAACTAATGATCACTATAAAGACGACTCCTGAAAAAAGGTTTCCTGTAAGTGATAGGGACGACCTGATTGATGAATGACATTATTTTTGAATATGAGGCTTTAGGCATGGAAACATTTTTGTGTTTCTCATCCCAACACTGGCACCCCACGACCGCGGTTTCCTCTTGGTTTGGACTCATCAGGCTTTAGGATTCATCAAGGTCCAGGTGCTGCGGGATGCTCTAGTTCAGAGTAGCTGCATCCATTCGGACGGTGCGGGTCCGCACGCTAGTAGTTCCGACGGTATGCACTCTGGCCATGAATGGTAAGATGTGTCTAATTGAAGGAAACTACACGGTGATCACTTTTGCCAATCAGTTGGAGGAAAGTTATGTAGGAGACATCTGAGTGTGGCTGTGAGAGTACAAGGTCCAAAATGTGTGGCGACTGGCCTGGATATATTGTAGTGGGCGCTGCGACATGTTCAAGCAGGGCGAGAACAGTTTTGAGGAAAAGAGCATCAATGTACTCCAGAGGGGTTACAATGGAGATTCCAGTAAGTAACAGCAGCAGCATTTAGGCCTCCCATTACCAAAATCCCTACATCTGTCGTGCTTCTTTAACGAGTCCATCATGCAAATCCTTGACCCCGTAGGAGATCTGTAAATGACACAGATCATGAGGCGTCTGCACCCGTTGTGAACACGAATCCACAGTACAGAATTTGCATCGTTGTCAGAGATTGCTTCCACTGGATGAATTCTGAGGTTCTCATTCCAGTGTAGATGTACGCCCTTCCTAGTCCTTTCTCCAAAGCAATCAGACCGAGAGGAGTGAATTCGAGTATAAGATGTCCGAAGATAAACAGGTCTTTGTGAAATCATCAGTTCCGGTTGGCTCCCCAAGACAAGGAATTGGAATACTAGTTCGTTTCTTATGCTACACATATTAGTAGATATCACGCGTGGCCCATTCTTTAATCCTGCTACCGATGCATGACGAAGTTCGTTTCGATCGAACTCTGCTTTCTGTACCGCGAGAAAATCCATGATGTGAAGATTGACCTCATTATTTGATCGGCGTCTTCGCAGTTCATCAACGGTACTTATTACTCAGACCTGATCTTCCGTGGTAAGGTCTTGCAATGCAATAAATGATTCGCTCTTGAAACATGGGATCCGCTGAGAACACGACGGTATTCGTTATTTGGTCTTGGAGTACCCGCTATGTCTGGGTTGCAACAAGCAATCTCGATTGAGGCTACAGTTTGCTTTAAAGCGCTGCTGTTCAGCTCTGGCCTAGCGATGGTATCATTATGCAGTCTGGCAAAGGACCTAATAGGGAAGAGTTGTCGAACAGTCTACTTGTTTTCTACTGAGGAGAAGAGTGGGCAATACTGATTTTCACCCTGCCTTCGTCGAAAAGTTTGGAGACCATTCCTTCTAATAACTGCTGGTAGCCCAGTATCCTTGCAGCCGTAGTATCCATAGAAGACTAGAGCGTTCATGATTTGTGCCGTACTTGAATCGGCGGCTTATGAAGCGGACTATCCTTAAACATATCCCACAGGTGGCATACTCTGCTGATTGTTTGCTTGGGTTGTGAATTAAGTAGCATTGACTTTGGTTTGGGCTTGACAACACTCCTGACTTTTCTTCTCCGAACAACCAGGCTCCGGCTAATGGAAGTAGGGGCTGTGCTGTTGATCACAACTAATGCATACGTTTTAAGATGTTGTTTCTAGCAAGCGCCAACGGCTCCAAAAGCGATGCAAGTATGACAGCTATTATTACTAACAGTAATCGAACCGAAGATAAGCAAATAAACATGTCGGTTGTGTCAGCAGCACGTACATAGGCCTGAAGAGGAGTGTGTAGCGACCTGGAGATTCCCCCGTATGACTGTGTAAACTATTCTAAAATATTCAAACTATAGCTTTCTTATGTATTAGGGAACTATTCGGTTTGCCTGTTGGAACGTTGTTCCCGTTTGTTGGAAACACGAAAACGATCTCCGCCTTTGGCGCGCGGCTCGACTGCGAACGACGCTCCGTCTACGCTCTCGACGCCAACGACATTCTCCCTAGCTAGCTCTCTCCGGGTGCCCTATTTTTAGCATTAGCTAACGCTCCTCCCGTCCAATAAACTTCTTCCCTAGTTTACTTTTGTGTCTTCTACCCACTACTTTTGGTTGGTCGTCTAGTCGCGTACCGGATATATAGCGCACGATCTACGCGCTATAATTGGTGACCCCGAAGAAAAACTATTTTGGTGAGTTCGGTACTAATATTACTTTTCAGATCCGGTAAATTATTCTGTCTACCCTTCTACTTTTACTTTTTAATACTTGCATTCACTTTCACACGCTCCGTAATTTTTCACCATGAAGGTTATTCACTCACCTGACGATCAGGTTAGTGCGTTCCGTTTTCCTATCCCGCCTTTCCGTGATACTAACCCTAAGGCCTGGTTTAACCAGCTAGAGTCCATTTTTTCGTTACATGGCGTTAACTCTGACAGCGTCAAATTTCACTGCGTTGTCGCCGCGCTTCCCCCGCAAGTCGTCGATGACCTCGACGACATCTTGGAACTTCCGGAACATCAGAAAAGTTACGATGAGCTTAAGGCCGTCGTCTTAAAGCGATTTGGCATATCAGACCATGCTCGCGTCACGCAGCTTCTTAACGAAACCGAGCTAGGGGATCGAAAGCCTTCGCAGTTGCTGCACAAGATGCAAGCTCTAGCTAAGCCTCTCGCTGTTGGCGACTCTTTCCTTAAAGAGATGTGGCTTCGTTGCCTGCCACGTGACATGCGCAATCCCTTGTATGCAAACGATGCGCCTCTTCCTCAGCTCGCCGATATTGCCGACCGTATTTGGGAATCCAACGCCCAAATATCTCAGGTTCAGTCTACCTCCAGTACAGAGGTAGCAGAACTAAGAGCGCAAGTAGCCGCATTGACCAACCGACTAGAGAAGCTAACACAATCCGGATCCAACCGCCGAAATCGTTCCAGTAGTCGCAGTCCTCCTAGATCACGTTCGAAATCTCCCCCTAGGTCAAGCTATTGCTGGTACCACGAGCGATTTGGTCATCAGGCCAGATCGTGTCGCCCGCCTTGTTCCTTCAAGCGCAACACGCAGGGAAACGGGTAGGCCAGCACGTAGGGGCGACGGACGTTGCTGGCTGCCCCAGTCGCCTTTTCTTTGTCACCGATCGCAGTACGGGAGTACGCTATCTCGTTGACACCGGCGCAGAAGTCAGCGTTATCCCACGTGATTCTAATGATATCGAAGAGGCGACCGGTTCATTGCGCGCAGCAAACGGCACCACCATTCGCGAGTATGGTCAACGCTCGCGCACGCTTAATTTAAACCTACGACGTTCATTTAAATGGATCTTCCTCGTCGCAGATGTCCAGACGCCAATTCTTGGCCTTGACTTTCTGCAGCACTTCGATTTACTTGTTGACGCGAAGCAACGCCGTCTGATCGATCGTCAAACAAACCTAGCAGTTATAGGTACTTTGACCGACATAGAGTCAATCAGTCCTGTATACGCCAACCTGTCAAGCTCGCCTATCGGTCAGATGCTTATTACCAAGTTCCCGCAAGTCTTTCGTGCAATGGCACCGTTTTCATCCGCCACTGATGCTGCGAAACATCACATCGTTACGAAAGCTCCGCCTGTTTTTGCCAAAGCCAGGCGAATGACCCCTGACAAGTTGAAAATTGCTCGCGCAGAATTCGAGCACATGCTTGAACTAGGCATCGTTCGCCCGTCTAAAAGTCCCTGGGCGTCGCCGCTCCACATGGTGCCCAAAATGTCAGGAGACTGGCGTCCATGTGGTGATTACTGCGCGCTCAATAGCGTTACTGTTCCCGACCGATATCCGATTCCTCACATTCAGGACATCACGGCAAGCCTGCGCGGCACCCGTGTGTTCTCGAAAATCGATCTGGTTCGCGCGTATCACCAGATTCCAGTCGCTGAGGAAGACATCCCGAAGACTGCTGTAATCACGCCGTTCGGGCTGTTCGAATTTTTGCGTATGCCGTTCGGTCTTCGCAACGCAGCCCAGACTTTTCAACGACTCATCGATTCAGTCACTAGAGGTCTAAATTTCGTCTATGCATACATCGACGATATCCTAGTTGCCAGCGCGTCTAAAGAACAGCACGCAGAACATCTCAAAATACTTTTCGATAGGCTGGCCGCTAATAGCATCACTGTCAACCCTGACAAATGCGTATTTCAGCAGCCTTCCGTCGAATTCCTTGGCCACTATATTGATCAGTATGGTATACGGCCTCTAGACCATAGAGTCCGCGCCATCAGAGACTTTCCGGTTCCGACTACGTTAGCCGCTATTCGCCGTTTTAACGGCATGCTCAACTATTATCGACGTTTTCTTCCACACTGTGCCAATTTGCTAAGTCCACTAACCGACCTACTTCGTGGACGTAAAAACGGCCAGGTGGAATTGACTGCTGCTGCTGCCGAAGCGTTCAAGGCCAGCAAAGAAGCCTTAGCTAAAGCCGTTATGCTTCATCACTTCGATCCGAACGCTCCGCTCAGTGTTGCTGTCGACGCATCGGACACCGCCATTGGCGCTGTCCTACAGCAACATACAAATGGAGGCTGGAAACCTCTTGCTTTCTACTCTAGACGCCTACAACCTGCCGAAGTTAAGTACAGCACGTTCAGTCGCGAACTGCTAGCCGTTTACTCTACCGTTCGACATTTCCGACACGTCCTTGAAGGTAACACCTTCATTATCTTCACCGATCACAAGCCGCTTATCTACGCATTCCGAAATCAATCAGCTCGACACTCACCACGTGAGATTCGTCAGCTGGATTTCATTGCCCAATTCTCGACTGATATCCGACACATTTCTGGTCAACAAAACGTCGTCGCTGATGCTCTTTCAAGAGTATCTGCGATTGGCCCTGCCGGGCAGGCAATCGATTTGTCTGCTATGGCCGCCGCGCAATCAAACGACCAAACCTTTTCGGAACTTCGCGATTCTTCTTTGAAGATATCCCCGCACCCTTTGCCGTCATCTGATGGTACCATTTTATGCGACACATCTACCGGACGACCTCGACCCGTCGTTCCAGAAACTTTTCGCCGTATCGTTTTCGACACCCTCCACAATATCGCCCACCCAGGCGTTAAAGCTACTGCTAAGCTTGTCTCTGAGAGATACGTTTGGCCGGGGATGCAACGCGATCTTACGCGTTGGGCACGCAGCTGTCTCACCTGCCAGCAAGCCAAGATTCAGCGGCACGTGTCCGCTCCGCTTGGTCGCTTTCCGCCCGTTTCAGCGCGATTTGCCCATGTCCATCTCGACATAGTGGGACCTCTGGCCCCGTCCAAAGGAATGGTCTACATTTTGACCATGATCGATCGTTGCACCCGTTGGCCCGAAGCCGTTCCCATCCCTGACGTAGCTGCGGAAACCGTAACACGCGCTTTTGTCGAGCGCTGGGTCGCTTCACACGGCTGTCCAGCCACAGTGACTACAGACCGCGGTCCGCAATTCGAATCTACGACCTTTAACGATCTCCTTAAACTCATTGGATGCCAACGCATTCGCACGACCGCCTATCATCCACAAGCGAACGGCATGGTGGAACGTTTCCACCGACAGTTGAAAGCCTCACTTAGCGCCGCCAATGCGCTGAGTTGGACTGAAGTACTGCCTATGATCCTCCTTGGGATCCGATCAGCCCTAAAGGCCGATCTGCGTACGTCTAGCGCCGAGTTAGTATATGGACAACCACTGCGTTTACCTGGCGATTTCTTCTCCGTTAGTCCCAGAATTACCCGTTACGACGCAAATTATGCACGTCAGCTAGCCACGAGCATGCGTCAGTACAAGCTTCCCGACGTTAGAGAACAACAACGTAAATCTTTTATTCCACAAGACCTGCAGCACTGTCCGTTCGTTTTTCTCCGCCTCGATGGTCTCCGCAGACCACTGGAGCGACCTTACGAAGGTCCTTTCAAGGTCCTGCAGCGTAAGGACCGCGTTTTTATCATCGACCGTCACGGTAAACGAGAAGCCGTTACGATTGACCGTCTCAAGGTTGCCCACGTGGAACCTGAGCTCGATGAAGACCCTTGCTCGTCTTCTGAAGAATCAACCCAGCCTATGATGGAAGACTCGCATGCTTCCAACATCCCTAAACCCAAGCATCACGTTCCAACCAAGCCTTCCACTTCAGCTCCGCCGCTTCCCATCGAACCAACCGCTACTTCTTCAGCAGTTCCTCCAATTTTGCGATCCGATAGGACGTCTAAGACGACGCCTTCCTCTGATTCGAACAAATCGACTAGGTCGGGTAGACGCGTTCATTGGCCAGCTCGATTAAGGGATTAGCGTTCCTTTCACTTTTCTTATTGCTTTTCTTTTCCCTTTTGGCCAACAACGTACGAAACCCCCCAAAGCTTTTGAAAACGACAAAAAAACCGACAAAGTTTTTTTTGAAAACCAAAAAAGAACGCAAAATGTTTTGAAAACCCAAAAAAGAACAAAACGTTTTGAAAACACAAAAGAGCTGCGTTTTGGCTGACGCCTACCTCATCCGGTAAGTGTCACTCTTACTTTTGCCCTCGCCTTCACCGTCACTACCCTTGTTTCTGTTTATCTTCCATGTATGAACCGGAGGAGATGCCGAGTCTGAAGCGAACATTTGACCTTCACGAACTGGCGAACATTTAACGCTTACGAACTTCCCCCATTTTTTGTTTTTGGCACCGTTAGGTTGGACACGGGTGGGAGCCCGCTAGGGTCCGATCGCCTGGTTCTCCCCCAGCAGCTGCATCAGGTTTCACTACCTGGTCTCGCAGAAGGCTGGCCCGCGACGGACAGTCCTCACGTAGATCGAAGGGTCACCCACGGTTTCCCTTCTAGGTGAGGGGCTGTGTAGCGACCTGGAGATTCCCCCGTATGACTGTGTAAACTATTCTAAAATATTCAAACTATAGCTTTCTTATGTATTAGGGAACTATTCGGTTTGCCTGTTGGAACGTTGTTCCCGTTTGTTGGAAACACGAAAACGATCTCCGCCTTTGGCGCGCGGCTCGACTGCGAACGACGCTTCGTCTACGCTCTCGACGCCAACGACATTCTCCCTAGCTAGCTCTCTCCGGGTGCCCTATTTTAGCATTAGCTAACGCTCCTCCCGTCCAATAAACTTCTTCCCTAGTTTACTTTTGTGTCTTCTACCCACTACTTTTGGTTGGTCGTCTAGTCGCGTACCGGATATATAGCGCACGATCTACGAGCTAAAAGTGGAACACGACTTGAGTGCAGTTTCGTCGTTTAAAATAAGTCTCGATTTCACAGTTTTGATCGCGGTTCCAAAATAGAGTGGTTGAAGTAGACAGGTGGAAATATTCCTTTAGTTCTGGGAGGATGAAACAGCAAGTAGCATGCAACCACCCATTACAGAACGTGCATTACACTACTTTTGAGAGATGTGACCGCTTTAAGTTTATCTATACACGGATAGGTACCAAATGTAGTATGATGCCGCGTATCAAACTAAAATCTATTAGAACAAAGGGAAGGTAACCATTTAAGCACGAAACTTAGAGAAAACCTGTTCACACACTACTCCAAACTTAACCCAATGAAAAATATGCCAGACGTCGAGCTTGAATAAGCGTGGTCCGTATATTGCAAACAAATGCGATTAGATTATACTAATAAATCTCGTGGACAGGCAAAACTCCTCGATAGTTACGAAAACTTGAGGCTGCATAATTGGTATCAAAGAGCGGTATGACAAAGTGCGAAAAAATCTCACCAAGGGAAAGTTTCAAAACATTTTCCAGGGTCGTGTTTGAGGACATGAGCAGTCTAGGTCATGAATGTTGGCGAAGATAAACGTAGTACACTGATGTATTACATGCATTAGCTATTATAACACAAATAAAAAAAGCGCTGTCAAGTGAATTTATGGAAGTGAGCATTTTATATTGATTGCATTAAAAAGCAAATTTTGTGTAAACCCGGGCACAATTTGACCTGAGTAGCTTTGCCTAGATTCACGGAACTTAGGTTGAATACAGTGGTCCGGAGCAGAGAGCCTTCGCTTTTGGCTGCTCGTTTTTTATGGACGAGTATCGCTAATCCCAGTTTTACCTGGTTTAACATGGTTATTCCTTTTTGTTTGTTCTGCAGGCATTTTTTTCTGTATTTCGTACCCTTCTGTTCCTCGATCAATGTTTGCCACTATTCCACTTTGTCATTTCTGCACAGTACGAGCTCCTTCATAATTGGTGAGTGCGGTTTTTCCCAGCGACTTGTGTGCTTGCTATGGATCCATGCTAGGGTGGCAACTTATAGTGTATGCTTCCAGTTCGATGGATAAGTTTGGCCGTTTACAGTACGCATAAAAAGTCGAATTTGGTATACGTAACAATGCTCAACGATTGTCCTTCGTCTGAAAAGGTTGGAGTATGCATTCGAAGAGAAATTTCACTGGAAATTCTGTGTCAAGTGAACAACCCCGTCAATTAACTGACTAGCGATTATCACGATGTCGCCATTTCATCAGATTCAGATTCAGATGGACTGGAACGATAGGAAAATCCCTTGAGTGTTCCTTCTTGAGCAAATCGTCGAGCCAGGAAATGATAAGGTGGTAGTTCTTGATAGATCTTAAACGAAACACCCGAAACACCCTGATCAACCAATTACTGCCCGCGGACTGCTAGTGCAGTCCGATAGCACAAGTCCGATCCAACCTTCCCAGTTAAAATGCGGTAAGGAAGGATTAGGTCTCCTCGAAGCCGCCGGTAGTGCATTGAATACATACCCAAGCTAAGTAGACGCTCGGGGAACGACTGATCCCGTAACCCCTCGACCAATTTGGTACCTACTCTCAAAACCCTCTCAAGCTCCATTTTGTCCCGAACAAGGCAGGGCGGCCAAGCCTGGACGCAGTATTCCAGATGGGGCCGGACGAAAGCTGAGAACAGTTTCACAAATATGTCGGCAGGTAAGACCCCGAAAGAACGGCGTATTAACCACAACATTCTGAAACCCCTACTAGCAGCCTTCTTCCAGTTGTCACCAGAATGCAAAGACGAGGAATGGACGACACCTAGGTCTACCTGGTTAGAGACAAGGGGAGTTCGACCCCACCGAGTACGTAGCTTGAAGGCAGGAAAGTTGCTCCTATACGAAGGACGGAACACTTAGCCTGATTTATGGGCAGTAGCCACAAAGTAGACCAGTCCCAGAGTCTGTCCAGTGCATGCTGTATGGCCTCAGAACCCCCAGGAACATTTACACCATTCCATAGCTTAAGGTCATCAGCAAACAATAGGGATGATACCCCAAGCTCTCCAGGGAGATCGTTTACGTAGACGGAGAACAGCATCAGTCCAAGGACCGAGCCCTGTGGGACAACGCTAAGGACCGCTTGCCTAAAGATAGGCTGCGACCCACACGTACACACTGCTCTCTTCCCTGCAAGAACGCAGATACCCAGTAAAGAGCTTATGTGATAGCCTCAAGTGGGGTACCTTATCAAATGCTTTCGAGAAGTCTACGAAAAGGCCATCCACCACGTTGCCATTGTCCACTGCCTCGGCCCAAGCTTCGCGAGCCACCAACAAATTCGGCAAACACGAAAACCCCTTCCGGAATCCATGTTGTGCACTATTGAGTAGACTAAATCTATTCAGGTGACATTCCAACGAATCTCTCACCAGCTTTTCAAGCAGTTTGACCACGACGCTAGTCAGACTGACTGGCCTATAATTGGCTGACAGACTTCTGTCACCATTTTTGAAGATAGGACAGATGGTAATCTCCTTCCATTCAGAAGGTAATGTACAGCTGTCACGTGATTTCTGAAACACCATAGTCAGCGGTCCACTCAGTTCCACTGCCAACTCATGCAAAAGCTTCGGGTGAATTGAATCAGGTCCAGCTGCTTTGGAAGGGTTCATTTATTGCAGCAGTTTAAGGGCTTGCGTTTCCACCACAATAAACTCAGCTAAATAAGAACCCTCTGGTACTCTGGGGACAAGTTCAAGGCTAGTCAACGCGGAATCACGTACAAAAGCCCCTGCATACTGTTCCCCAAGTACACGAGCCTTATCTGAGTCCGCATACGCACAAGTTCCATCGGCCCGCATGAAAGTTGGGATTACCGAAGTTGAACCACAGCGTCTGTTAACATAAGCAGAGAACTTCTTCGGGTTTTCCGAAGCTCCATGAGCCAATTCCTTTTCGTACACCAGCCGAGCTTTCCTTAAGTGTTGTTTATACCTATTTCTAGCCTTGCGGTATCTATCATAGGTGCTAGTTGATGGAGCCGCACGGTAGGTCCTCCAGCACCTAGAACGATTCTGGAGCAGGTAATGTCAGTTGTAACTATCCACGGCGGCCGCGCTCGTGTCTCCTTTCTCCTCGCAAGCGGGATGTAGGGAGAAGACACTTCTGTGAGATAAGATTTACATTTATCCCAGGCCGCCTGCACCGTATCAACCATCGAGGTTTCGCAACGCATCCCAGCAGCCTTGATATGCATTGCCTGATAGCATGCCATATATTTGGAAATGGCTTAGCAATGCTCTGGTGACGCCTGGTCAGAGTACACCTGAACGATAAACAAACATGATCACTAGTACCTAAGGGAGAGCTGTAAATGATGTCCACTACGAAGTCTATTGACTTGGCAAACACTAGATCCAGGATAGACGGGGGTTGGGCGTCCGCGTACCTAGTGGGAGGTCCACGAACTGATGCAACGGTACTTGTAGCGTAAGCTCCAGTAGATATGCCCCGGAAGTACCTTCTGCCGAGTTGCAAGAAAAATCCGCCCAGCAAACTTCTGGTAGATTGAAATCCCCGAGTATCAAACATCTGTTTGCGGATTGGGAGCGAATAAAGTCAAGCAACTCTTTGGACGCACTCTCAGGGTTGCTATACACAAGTACGACTGTAAGTTGAGCTGAGGAAGTGTTAATCACTACCGACAGCGCTTCGACAGTTTTATCTGCCGACTGAAACATGTAGGTGCGTGAAACGTCAAGTTCACACCTAACGTAAATAGCAACGCCTCCACCTTGTCGGCCAACGAAGCGATCACATCTAAATAGTGCGTAGCCAGACAGATGTACTTCAGCGTCCGTGATGTCCCGAGAGAGCCACGTTTCAGTGAATGCAAGTATATCGGGATGAGACCCATCTACAAGCAGACCTATCTCGCACATCTTATGCCTTAGGCTCCGCACATTGCTTAGCACTATCTGAAGGTAGTCGTAATGTCCAGTCCTGGGTCGTGCGCTACCAGTACTGGCACTGGTAGGGCGGAAGCAGACCGCCGGCTGACCACCCGAAAACCCACCAACCGGCGACCTTGTTCACCGGCCGCTCGCCTGATTTTGAGGTCCTTAATGGCCTTGTTTAGCTTCAGCCTATCCGCTAATGGGAGGTCTGGCTGAACGCTAACATTAGTACCCTTCAATTTGAAGGCAAACCGCAACATCGCGGAAGAAGCTTCATTACGCACATCTTAAACCACTGTGGGTCGTCTAATGTACGTTCGGCAGGAAGTGCATCGGTGGATTCCACTGCGTTACGGAATATCAAGCTTCTATCCATGAAAGAATCACCTCGACGGGGTGTATTTACCCCACAGGCTAGTGATGAGAGTGAGTATATTTATAGTTCCTGTTACCCCTCAGCCATACTGAATTTACCGGGGCTTATGAAAACATACGTACTAACCGGATGGAAGGCAGAAGTGCAGCGACGCCTACCAGAAGTTGCATTGCACATGGCCAATCTTTTGATGAATTAAGTAAAAAGGTTGAACCTAACGGGAATGGTACGTCAGTGTGTTATTATATAAATAAATACATAAATAAATAATTTATTCTCAGTTTCATAGAGACACACCAACGCAGGCATGATCAAGGTTTAAAAACCGACGTGTATCACGACGATACATTGGGTTCAAACGTGTGTAGTTGAAACAGTGTCGGGAAGAGTTGATATGTGAGTCTAGTCGACTTGCCAGTTTGTAGTTGTGGGCTGTGACTTTATTCAGTGGCGAGTCACATCCGCCACGTCGCAGTGTTGTTAAACAGACATTTGTGGCTTTTTATAGGGAGAACGCTTGCCAGGCGAAAACCCACCACGTCCTGCAACACTGCCGTAAAGTATTTTGAACATTAATGTTGAACTGGCAAAGCCGCTTGACGACTGGTTTTACCTTCGGATTTTCGCAGAGTAATGGCTTCCAATTTCCTCTGCTAGTTGGACAGGTAATTTGATGGTGGTCGCCATTATTTTTGAGATCGGTGGAGGAGAGGGACCTCGTGATTATTCATCTTATTGTATGTCCAGTTGAGCAAAAGTTCAACTTCTCCGCTGTCCAGGTTTTACAGATGTATAATTTTTGGGAGTATGAGGATATGTCCATTTCTCCATACTGGACAAGGGTTATGGTAATTGCAGTTCGGTCCTTTCGGAGTTCTACCATGCTCCAGGTAAGTCCATGTGGGTTGTTGCGTCCGTCTTGGGCCAAAACTGTTCCTCAGTCCAATCCCAGATCTCCAAGAATTCCCGGACCTCAGAGAAATGGGAAGGTGAGGGACAGCCGAGAGAAGACCGCAAGAACAGGCATGGAGTTGAACATTGTTAATATCTTAAGTTACAACACTTGTGCTTGAGACAAAAGCATGTACACTGTGCAACAATAATTATGCTGAAAATGTCTTTTGAATATCCTACAGAATCATTAGCCGTATGGGTGGATTGCTAACGCCTGCCTAGAGACAAGATCGTTGTACAAGTAAGTAAATATGAAGTATCCGTTTAGTAGGAGCCAATAATTGCGTAGGGATAGAGCAAAGAGAGTTTGAATAATGGTAGTGATTGTCAGGTTCATGAACAGCAAGTAGTTAGCGTAATCCGAGAGGGAGCGCGTAATAAGCGAAAATAAATAGGTTGCCGCGAGAGTCCTAAAGATTAATTGGTGGCAAGGCAGAGGAAGGATTGGATGCAGAAATTCTAGAGGAATAAAGGATATTGAGATACGGAGTGGCTCCTAACAAGCATTAAATTATCGCATACGCATGGAGCCAATGGCCACTATCTATTTCTGAACAGAAATTCCGAATATACGACGTCCGACAGGTGGCGATAGAAGAGACTAAGTGGCCGGATGTAGCCATTCCAGTCAGACGCTTGGTCACTAGCGTATGCCTATAGGGTCGCTGCGTGTATCAACAGGCCAGTGAAGGTAAGTGACAGTTCAGGTGATAGGTCAACAGACCAGCAGAGCTGTGACGCAAACAATCCAAAAGAATGAACATTGCAAGAAGGGAGCTAGCTCCGGATATCCGCAAAGTTAAGTGGAAGCTACGGTGACAAGCTGTTGCTAGGTAGAGATATTAGCTCTAGAAAAGAATATGTCAGTCGCTGTTGAAGCCATATCATTAAGACGATTGATCAATACTGGATACCTACAGTTTCAATGAAGAAATCAACATGCGAGCGAAGATTCGAGAGACAAACGTCAGAGAAAATGAAGGCTGGAAATCAACGTGTGGATCCTTGCAATCTGCATGGAGACAACAATGCCTAGCTGCTATCAAGAAGAGTTGATGCGAGTAGGACGAGCGACACAACGGCGCGCTAGGAGAGAGAAGAGTGGCCAGCAATAGAGTTCGGATTACGCCTTCAGTTACTAGTGTATCCTACGGTGGCATATAATAGGTCAACAAACCATCTGAGCTGTGACGCAAGCAATCCAAAAGAATGAACATTGTAAGAAGGGAGCTAGCTCCGGATATCCGCAAAGTTAAGTGGAAGCTATGGTGACTAGCTGCTGCTAATCAGAGATATTGGCTCTAGAAAAGAATGTATCAGTGGCTGTTGAAGCCATATCATTTAGACGATTGATCACTACTGGATATATAACATCGGAAATGAATCGGCGCATAGCGACAATGGTTTTATGAGCCCCTAATGGCTGCACCCGAAATGTACGAGGCAGACCGTTCACAAATAGCTTCTGGCCACAGTGGAGTACATGTCGGAAGGTATAAACGGTTGGGTACTTGGACATTTGCACAATCAATACGAACACTGTTTGGAAAGTCGCTTATTTGACAGTGGGCAGCGGGACTTAGTTGATGTCACTTGTCAATACCAAAGGTTGCGCATCAATCGTTCTTTGAGTAGGTGCACATACTTCGGGCAGCACATGACCGAAACGGTCGGAGACACAGAGAGCCAGAAGTGGACACTGTATCGCATTCGCATGCTGTGTGAACTCCCCCATCAATTACTCAAGCCAGACTGTACGTGGAGAAGGCAACACCTAAGTGCACACTATTTCAATGTACCAGTAGTCTAGTCATCATTCAACCTAGCAGTTGCTTCACTATTGCTACATCGGGTACCTTCAAATATGGATGCCCAAGATTTAAGGCAGTCACGTCTAAATGTAGAAGAAAACATCAACGGTTCGTATGGAGTAGTTATTCTCATGCCCGCGAAAGTGGTTGTTAGCCTGACCTCCAAACGAAACCCATACACCTTTGTCGTACCATTGATGATGATGTCTAATGTGTCTCTATCCAGTTAGTGACAGATCACACTACAGTTTGGATAAACGCATGTACATATGTTGTATTCGAACTACCATTGGACACGGATGACGCCAATCTATGTATATATGTATACCGAATGAATTCGACGAGTATACTCATTCCGCTTTTGTAGGGTTGACTTAGTGCAGTAAAACGACATTAGAGCAAACCGAAAATAACATTACCAGAACATCAGAAGGTGAGTTTATGACAAACTCATGTTAATTTCAGGTGCTGCGAATCCAAGGCAAATTTGAGGGTGAAGAATTCCGTGGACTACTCAAAAGGGCGGTTTCTCAGGTGCCGAAAAGGGCACTGTAGTATGTGGAATAGAAGCACCATGAGTATGTTCCCATACGATTTACTAATCCAGGCCAATAAGGCGGCGTACGTGGTACGTTTGTCTGCGTGATGAGTAACCTTGCATTTCAGAAGTAGATGTTACTTGAGCTCCCCGGTCCGGATCGGCTTGATGTGAATGTTGATGAGGTGCCTACCTGTCTATTACCCACTACCTCGTCCATACTGGCTCCAGGAGACAGTTGGTCGTCGCTGGAGGAGACGGAGTGCACCGTCCTCGTGACGTGCTAGGCTCAAAGAGTGGTTCCATGCAACCCGTGTGGAACGGGCTACGGTCCAGCCACCGCCTCGTGTACGTGTGTATGATTTCCCAATTAGGCCGGAAGGCTTCCGTTCTACTTGTTGAAGGAATGTGGGCCGGCTCCGTTGATGAAACGTGGCACCCATTCACATGCCTCCTGGTCTTATTCCTTCGGGTTTACACCGGATATGGGGTGTGTGGGTGGAACTAAGGGTGGTGCAGCGCAAGCCACCCATGGTCCATTTTGTAGGCGCAGGCGTCCTGTGACTGTCCCCATGTACGTCACAGTGACAGGCAAATCCGGATACGGACGCCGCCAAATCATGCGCATATTCCGCGCAGTGAGTAATAGCACTTTATGGGTATGGCTACGGCGTACTCTCCAGGATCCAGGATGGACAACGTTGTCTTCCTCCACGAAGGTGTAAACTTAACTTATAGCCTCATGAGTAGGGGATTGATGTAATTATGTGAGGTCCATCGCAGCCAGTTTCCAAACCAGATAGTCGTCCACATGCCCGGAAAAGCACTCGACTGCAGTTTCCGCCTGTTGGGCATCGTCAGTAGTGCGCATCCGTCGGATCCGTCAGGATTCGCACCCATGACCACCAGCGTCTTGGACTGTCAGGCAGCAGCCTATGCCACTAGGCAACGGGGGACAGCTTCGAACCGTCAAGATTTACAAGTTAACTGCGATAAAGCGCGTCTTATCCTCCACTGCCATACATGTTACGAACGTTGCAGAGGACAGGGTTGGCCCCGAAAGACACGCCGTCCACTAACAGTAGCTATGTATGGCATAGCGTGTAGAAACTGTCAGGGCGGATATAATTTGATGTACTCATGAGTAGGGGATTTTGATGTAATTATGTGTGGTCCATCGCAGCCAGTTTTCAAATCAGATAGTCTTCCACATGCCCGGAAAAGCATTAGACTGCAGTTGCAGCCTGTTGGGCATGGTCAGTAGTGCGCATCCATCGGACCCGTCAGGATTCGCACCCATGACCACCAGCGGCTTGAACCGCCAGTCAGCAGCTTATGCCACTGGGCCACGGGGTACAGCTTGGAAGAAGTTATGGATGACTTCCGGGCATTACAGAAAGTGTGCTATTGTTTCTTCTTATTTACCACACATTGAGAACACTTAGCATTAGGGTAAAGTGGAAAACTCCCGGATAAACTACGCCCTTATCAAGCCGTATAATTCGTTTATGTTAGTGAGGAATGAAATAATAACCTAGCCGGTATGTTTTAACCTGCCGTTTCTCTATGCACAGTCCTGCGTACGCCGTTGTAGCTATGGATATTTCGAGAGCAACGTGCGACGACGTAGAGGCATCCAAGCGGACTTGCTTACATGTATGCATGGATATTTACCATTAAATGGCTAATGGCATGCAGCGCTGCTTAGTCATGTGGTACTAACAAATTTTGTTTAGTATATATGAATTGCGGGGGCCTGTTGCAACTCGCCTATAGCCCGGCTCAGGCTACGACTACAACGTAAGAAGGCTCGGCAGCGCATGTCCCATGGAGAGCTAAGCATATTCACATCGTTTGCCGAAAATCGTGGGTATTGGAAAGGTGCATGGATAAAACGGTCAACGATTGACCCAATTAGAAATAACGAAAGCCGTCAGAAAACGATGGGAAACTTAGGTCAAGCTAAGGCTTACTGGACTGAGATGCGGGGTTGGGAGCAGTCAAGGCTTACAGCGTCTTTCAAACAGTGGAGACGAGTGGAACGGACCAGCCATGGGCACATACGTGCGAACAGAGGTGGGGTGAGTAGGCGATGTGGCTGATGCCGCTGAAGAGCTTATGCGCCATAGGCGGAAAGCCGTCAGAAACGGAGGAGGCGGACACAAGAGAAAAACCGGTAACATGCAATAGGCTCGTTAGCCGGGAGGAAGTCGGATGGCTAAGGGAAGAATCAAGCAAAGCTGAAACGTCCTTAATGCACACACACTGTAACCGTCAGCTAGAGGCAATAAACACCTTAGCTACGGTGCCGCAATACCTAAAAGAAAATAAGGGAATAAAACGCAACCGGTGCAAGCCAAATGAGCTACCAGTAACGGATGGGCATCGTTCCGGTAAGCTACCAGCCGGCTACTATATAGCAGATAAAATAATTTAAAATGCAAAATTATGAAGTGCTAAATAACGAGGTCATGGTTGGAGGGGAGACTAAGAGGGAGGGGGTGGGCAAAGAAACTCACAGCACGAAGGCCACTGAGGACGGCTCCTAGCCAGGACAACAAGTGTAGCCAGCCAAACATGTTCATCGTCTTACGGATCCCAACCCGGGCGCCGAGACGCTCCAACTGAGGCCACCTCCGAAGTGAGGACCTCCATCCCTCTCGACAAACTCATCGCTTGGCCACCCCTACGCACCTTTCGTTGTGTATGAAAGTCAAAAACACGAGCCGTAGTAAGAGGGTCACTCCGATAAACGAACTGCTTTCCTCTGCTAAATGTCTAACTGGGTGAGTACATTATGGTGTTGCAAGAAGGCTGAACCAATAGGGAAGCAGAGAATTAGACGATTTCTGTGTGTCTGGTATGGTGTACACGTGTCTGTTTAGATTGGCCATCAAGCATGTTGACAGAATAAAAAAACATCACCTCTCCGCTTAATCATATGTGCGCCGAAACCATATGGATTCAGTAGTCTGTTCTCGGCTCGTCCTGCGGAGCGGCGTGCTTTTTGTAGTTACCTTGGCGAAGGTTGGTGACACATTCTCCGTTTGTCTGATACTTATGAATAACCTCAGAACGTTGACTATGCGGCCAGCTTCCAGCCGGTAAGTACCTGTCCCCCATGGACACGTTATTCCTATCGGATCGGATAACGTGAGCTGTCATTTTGCTGCAGCGTGTACCTTCACGCGCATGAATGTTCCGGGATGGAGAGCAGTAGTAAGCTTTTGGTAAGTGGTCCGATATCCATGGCGACAACCTAATTAGTCGGTATTATTGGTTGCAGGAATAGAAAGTGCGGCATTCAACTTCGTCCATAGGACACGTCCAAGCATGCGTTCAGCTAGCGTTTTGTCTGTGGCTCGGTGGTGTGCAATTCGGTAAGCAAATAGTGTTTGTAGAACTGCATCCTCCCCACCTGTACCAGCTAAGCGAAGAGTTCGGATACTCTCTTCCAAGGATCGATTGAACCGCTCTACCATGCTGTTTGCCGCTGGATTATACGGCGTTGTACGTGCGTGCCAGACAGCGCGAAGTTGGAGGAACGAAAGAAGCTCGTGGCCTGTAAACTGCTGAATGTTGTCCGTCACTATCTCCTCTGGTAATCCGAAACGGGAAAACCCATTTTCAGCCATCGAATAATTCTGGCAGTAGTCAACTCTCCACACAACCGGACTTCCGGCCCCTTACTGTAAAAACATGTCGCCACCAAACGGATCCTTTGATGCTGAGCCGCTGAGCTAAATGGACCTATGATGTCAAGGGCTAGCCTGGCCCACGGTCGCATAGGATAGCCAATAAGTTGTATGGGGGTGGAAAACGGCCTTGAACTCTTGGCTGACCTTTGACATTAAGAGCAGTCATGAACAAGTTTTTATTTCGTTTGGCCTTCTGGGCCACCAGAAGCATGCGTCAAGCTTGTGTTTCGTACGAGAGCTGCCAAGGTGGGTTTCGTGAGCATATAGCATGCTCGTTTGTAGCAAGCTCCGAGGAGCCACAAATTTTTCGTCACGCATTAAGCTTCCACCTATTAGTGAAAGTTTGCGACGCAACACGTAGTACGGACGAAACTCGTCTGTGATCTTGTTATTTTGTGGCCAACCGTTTAGCAGGAACCCATGAACGCGGCAGAGTGTCCCATCTCCCTGAGTCGCCTTCTGGAGTTCTTCCTTTGTCAGGGATGAGCTTGGTTCATTACACAGGGAAGACACCAGTAACCTCACATTATCATTCTCATTATTTGCAGTTTCTTTGAGTGGCAGTCGATAGAGCTCACCCGACACTTGGCATTCGCGTCCGGGACGGAATTTTATTTAAACACCGTATGTTAACCATCGTGCATATCAGCGCTGGATCCGAAGTGGCCTGATGCCATTTGTTCTCTGAGTAAGTAAGCTACGTAGCGCTGCGTGGTCTGTAAGAAAAGGTCTTCCGAAAAGAAGAAATTCCACTCCTCACAGGCCCAAATGCAGGTAAGGGCTTTCTTCCCCGGCGGAGTAAGGAACTCTGCCGCCGACAATTTTCTGGAGGCATATGCGATAACGCTTTAGTGCCCGTTTTGAATTTGGGATAGTATAGCACCCAACGCAATGTTTGTTGCGTCCGTAGCGACAACCGTTGGGTACCCCTCGTCTAAAATCGCCATGACAAATGTGGAAGCAATGCGGCGTTTTATCGCACTAAATATTTTTGTTGGGGTGGACCCCAACTATAGTTTTCTCCTTTGTCAGTTCACGCAGTGGCTCAGCAATCTAAGTGAAATCCTGCGGGTGATGTAGCTTGTAAGAACACACACCTAAAATGTTTTATTTCAATGAAGTTCTGTGGACAAGGTGCCTCGTTGATGGCACGCACATTGTCAAAATTCGGTTTCATACCATCAGTTGTTAGACTGTGGCACAGGAATTTGATTTCACGAGCATTATTTTTGCACTTCTCGAGGTTTAAGCGGAGGTTATGATCATGTAGTTGACGTAACTCAGCATGCAGTCGTGATTCATGTTATGCTGGAGTCCTACCGAATGCACAGATATCGTCTATACATACTGTTTTACCTGGCAAATTGGCAACTGAGTGAACCATGAACTTTTGTCAAGATGCTGGGGCTGAACTCAAGCCCATGGACAAGACTTTCTACTGAACGAGTCAGTCCATTGTAAGAAAGACGGTCAGTGTCCTTGACTCCTTAATTAGCCGCATGAGAAAGAAAGCCTTCTAAGGTCGAATTTTGCAAAACTCGGGCGCCGGCTATTTTAACTAATAGTTCATCCGCGTTTGGCAGCACAAACTTTCCGCCCAAGATTTGCCGACTTTCGGCCGGCGGGTCATTGCAAATTTCAACTGTACCGTCCTTCTTGTGGACTGTAACCATAGGGTGGACCCATTCAGAACAGTTAATGGTTTCAATGAGATTATCTGCAAGGATTTGCCGTAAGGTTGACGAAACAGCTTCACTTCTGGCCAGAAGAATTGGACGCGGATGAGCAAAAGCTACCGGTTTAGCATCCTGCTTTAACATATAAGATGAACGGAAGAGGGAGCTCGCCCTATTGTTTGTTAAGAAAGTTCTGGGTACTGTACCTGTAGGTCTAAAAGGTTGCTTGCCATGATACGCATACGAGATAGGGAGGGCGTGACTCTCAGTGCAAACATAATGTTGCGTCAGAGCAAGTGATGATTATTTCCGCGGGTAACGTACAAAACAGCTGATGAGTTCACGGCTTCAAGGTGCAACCCAAGCATCACCAGTCCCCGTATTTCTACCGTGGCCTTTGGAAAAATGTCAAATCGATAGGCTGAAGGATGTATAGGCATGTCATCTAGGTGAAACCCATAAAAACTACTCGGTACTCTTGTGGTGGAAGAGGCTGAATCAAGTTTCATGTCAACATGTGTCAACATGCGCAATATTGGTAACAGTACGCATGTCAGGCATATGTAGGCTAGGCTCTGGACAATGGGAATGATAGTTTGACACAGTACCTATGTTATCAATAAATAAATAAATATTGTTTTCTCGACAAAGCGAGACAACCCTTTTGGGCATGATAAACATAATGCAATATTGTACCTGATAGCAGAATAAGCAGCACCAACAGCGGGAGTAGTACAGTTGGAGTCAGTAGTGTGGGACCACATCGTCCAAACGTTGTATGAAGTCTATGTACACAGAATGCGAGAGGTAGAGATAATAATCAGATCACTAATATGGTATGTTGATGAGGAACTAGTCCGATGAGGTCCCGCACGCAGTGTAGGTCAGGTGAGTGAAGTATGAGGAAACGGATGAAAAATACTTAAGAATAGTGGCATGTCACTAATCTGATATGTAGGCGTGTTCGTGCGAGAGCAGCTATATGCACAGAACTTGTAAATGTGATATCGGTCAACTTGCCAATGTGTTAGGGGCGGTGACTTTATTGCGTGGCGAGTAACATCCGCCACGTCGCAGTGTTGCTAAACAGACATGTGTGGCTTTTTGTAGTGAAAACGCTTGCCAGATGAAGACACACCACGTCCTGAAACACCGCCGGCTGGTGATATAACATTGGCAAGGTTGTATCTGACCGGTTACCCTCGCGGATATTCGCAGTCACGTAACGCCAACTTTTTTCCCATGGCCGTGCAGTCGCCTTCGGAGTCGAGTGCAAGTGGTTGGAGCTGTTGAAGTCGGACGACAAAGGTGACTTGTATTGAGTTGATCAATTTTCTAGGTTTTTAGTGTGCCAGGATTACGAAGTGCGGGTTTTTTCTTTGTACTTTATTGATGCCGAACCCATGGGAGCCTCGCAGTTATGTCCTCAGCGGTGTTCCGTGCAGGTAATGTTATCCTGTAGAACAAGGGAGAGAAGAAATATACAGTTTCAGAGGACTGTAGCTGCTGACTAGAAACTGAAGCCGTGGAATGCAGCTGATAAATGTGTACTGAACGACAACCAGGGCAAACTGTCCACGCCTACAGCTCATGTTGCAATCCCTTACTAAGGCTGGGCATTTGGTAAACTTGGCCTTATGCTGCAGGTTACCGCAGCGGAAGCTAATTGTGGGGATTGGAATTCCATTGGCGATCCATAAACCTTAGCAAGGTGGCAAAGGCCTGTGTGGGTGGCGAACCGTCGCAACTGTTCTGCCGTAGGTGTTTTGCGGCGAGCTACTTCCACGGCCTAATCCGAAGTCAACGTGGAAGCATCTTCGGAAAGTACATATTCTCGAACTCGGCTGTTGGTGCTTCCACTAAGCAACTGCTGCTCTAGCATTACGCCCTCGATTCTATTGCTGGGGATGCTTGGGTACTCGCAGGATCGTATACCGCGAACGAAGCGAGCAACTAAACCGTCTAGGGTTTCCGATGGTTCCTGTGTAAGTCGGCCGAATTTGAAGCGGGTCAGGAAGGGGTTGTACCGTGCCCCCATGACATGTTCAGCACCTCTAGTGTATCCGTAATGGTATCTTGTGACTGGAGCTCCAAAGCATCAAAGTGGCGTTGTCAATATCACCGAGTAGGTGCCTGAGAAGCTTCAGTTGCTGGCCTTCAGTGTAGTTAGGAGCCGCAGGTAGGAGGTCAAGATAGTTTGGAAACGAGGTGTTCCGCTGGGCCCGTGCATATTCGGTAGGACGTAAGGTCGGATCAGACCGGTAAACTGTAGGAAGATGTAATTCCGTGGCGTAGGATTGTAAGCCGCGAAGCCAATGTTGCGTATGAAAGGTCAAATGCGCGAGCCGTAGTAAGTTGGTCACTCCGGTACACGAAGTTCTGTTATCCGCTAAAGGTCTAACTGCTTGAGTACATTATGGTGTCGCAAGGAGAAGAATGAACCAATAAGGAAGCTGGGAATCAGACACTTTCTGATTGTGTCTGGGGTTGTTTGCACGTGACTGTTTAGCCTAGCCGTAAAGAATGTTGACAAAATACGCAACGTCTTTCATCCACACGCCGGTGCGCAAGCAGTATACGTCTCGGGAGTTGGTGGAGTGTCATAGGTAACACAGGGCATTGCTAACGGAGCCTGGAGCGTGAAATAACGGTGCTGAGTGGTATATTTCATTCGCCTGTGCCGTGACCAAGGCGACGAACATGCTCTGCTTAAGCGGTGTCCCCAGCAAATGTGAACCAATTTGCGAAGGCACAGGTGGTCGTCCGTAACTAGTCTCTTTACGTCCGATGATCCATGGTGCCAGGTTTCACAACCGTACAGTAGGGTCGAACCTATCGCTGCATTGTACACTCTACCATTCGGGGCGAGACTGAGGTCGCGCCGGCACAATAGGTGGTCAAGGCTGGCAAAAGAATTTCGAGCTTTTCCTATACGGTTCGTGATCTCAACTTCATTCCAACCGGCGCCGATACAACTGAAAAGGTTGTTGAATGATTGAAGGACTTTAGCTGATTTTCCCCAATGGTCAGTGAAGGAGGCATTTTAGGCCAACCTTGGAGGAACGCTTCGCACTTTGATGATGCAAAGCAAAGTCCGAAGCGACGGACAGCTAGTCCGTCCTCGTCTGTCCAATGCAGCTTGGCTAGTCTGGGTGCTGTCGCAGCTTAGGGCAATATCGTCCGCGTACTCCAAGTCGAGAAGTGGTTCGCGTGGGAGCAGATCCACACATTCTGAGTTGTCTCCTGTAACGCGATTTTCATGAGTTCTTCAATAGCGTTGAAGAGGAAAGGTGACAACGAGCGTCCTTGTCTCACACCGCTGGAGATACTTAATGGCGACGACAGTGGGCCGTAAACCCTCACTCTGCCCGGCTTGCTCTTCAAGAATATGGCTTTCACCAGTGCCAGTCAGTCTGTGAAGGATTATGGAGGCGAGTAATTTGGAGGAGATGGCGATCAGACTGATTCCTCTATGGTGGCCGCACTCCGATCGTGAGCCTCCCTTGAACGGAACGGCGCCAGTCGGTTGATACAGTTTCCTGCTCCCACAGTTGCACTAGTAAATTGTATTCATCATCCAGAAGAGTAACTCCCCAATTTGAAGTAGGCTGGAGGTAGATCATCTGGTCCCCCGGCTTTATTTAATTTCAACGGGGCGATCTCACGTTCCACTTCTGAGCGAGAGGGTGGATCCGACGGGAGAGCCCAGAGTGCAGGGCGATCACTGACCGATGGGAATCGAACAATTCTTACCTAGTAAACTGCCATGCGACTTGCTCAGCCCAACGCTCTAAGCTTTTTGACAAGTTGTAGATAGGATGTCCACTCCAATCAAAACTTGTTACCCTAATATCAGGTATCCTGCTGCCCTTTTTCCGTACCAGCCGGAATATGATGCGTGATTCTCGCGAGTAGCGGCCATTCCCATCTCTGCCGCACGACGAGACCAACACGATTCGCTGTCGCTCATCAAGCTAAGAGGGAGTTTTCCCGGAGAGCTTTGCGAGTTTCCTTGTGTTCGCTTTCAGCCAAAACATGCCAACGAGTATTGATAACTTCCAGAGGCCGCGAAGAGACCCAGTGCCCATGTTGGCGTCCTTAATGCAAGGCAACGGCGAACACGACGTGAAGAACAAAACATGAGGGGAGGTAATTTGAGTATGTTAAGGGAAGTGCAAGCGCTAGTCGCATAAACAGTCACCGTTCGGGGTCTACCAGAATGCATGTACGACGAACCGAGTTACCTTAGGTCTGCGCTAAGCATTCGAAGACGACATGTTTAGGACGGGGAAATTAAAAGGAGGAGGAAGGAAGTCACACTGCAACATACAGCACGGTAAGGTAGGAGTTAGCCCTGCATTCTTCGAAGACGGAAAACGTGAGGGAAACCTGTGTTGAGTTATAACATTCAGCTACATTGGAGGGTAATCACATGTGCAAATGAAGCAAAAGTCTAAGGGAAGCTAAAATTTGAAGAGGTGAGCAGTAGAAATATCCAGTTATACGAGAGGCTCTTCAAGGGCAGAAAGAGGCCGATGGATTAAGAAAAGTAGTCTAGACTAAACTCAAGTAGCTGTCTTACTGAGATATTGTCTTTGAGCAGTAGCCTTATTTAGCTAAATACTACAATCGGACGCAAGTGGCGGTACTATGAAAGTATAAAGAATGAGCCGACTAAGCATATTGTTGTTTTAATGTCAATAAAAGCCAAAGGTCACAGCAGAAGTGCAAACAGGCAGAAATGGATGATAGCCGAATCCGGTGGGCGCATACTTCCAGTCATAAAGTTAAGTCAGCTGGACGGGTAGTCAGAATTTGGGGCAATGTGTAAGTGAGGAGAAACTAGCTGAGGAACTGAAAGGGGCTGTAACGCAAGGTTTGGAGAGTCCCACGAATGGCAGTAGTTGAAAGTGTGACGCTTCAGCTACAAGGTAAGTGAAGGATGCTAGAGGCGAGGGAAGTACGAACTACGTTTGGAAGGTGGACAGAAAGGTAAGAAGCCTATTACAAGTTATAGTGCGGAGCCAAAGGAACCGGTACTCGGAAGTGCGAATAAACGACAAGGCAGTGGTTGGCTAGGTACATGTTTAAGAGCAACTTGTAGTAATAGTCGGACGTGGGTATGAAGCAAAGGAGCAAGAGTATCTAGAGGTTTTAGACAAAAATGCAGAGGTAAAACAGGCTTGTGTGAGTCGTAGCGGGTTGCGACGTTGCATTTTTGAACCCCAACGCTGGGATAAGGGATAATATACAAATTTACTGCGTGCGTATTTACGCAGGGATAAAGCATCTGGGTTATTGCATAGGAGTATGCAAGCAGCAGCGATATATGCTGCTAGGTACCCCAACCGGACGTGGGGGAGTAACTTCGTGAAAGGATAGTCAAAGAGCCTCAGAGCTCTCATGTTAATGAAAGCCAAGATTTACAAAAAGGAGTTCAGAGAGACAGGTTGAGGACTGACAAAGTAAGAAGAGTGTTGGGGTAGGAGAATATATACCGACCAGCAATTTGGCGCCACTCTCATTATAGAAGTAAGGAAGTGTCAGTTAAGGAGTTGGCTGACTGCGCTATACATCACGTCGTGGTCGCTCTTGGTAACCACTGTCAAAGTATGTACATCAGGCGAACTGAAGATATATGTTAGGATGAATGGAGCAGTGGAAGAAAAAATCTACCACCGACGTCTAACATTGTTCTAGCCCGTGTTCTCATATCTAATCTGCTTGTGTGTTGGTGTTTAGTAGCACAGGTATGGTGAAAGCTGAGAACGCGAGGTAATGCAGAAAGAAATTGCGCGACAGACACCGACGCTCTTATTGTTAATGGTAGGCGGCGCCATGCATAGGCCATCCCATTAGAAAACTGTAATCTCGGTCAGCTTAACAAGCTTTCGGATGGGTTTTCGATGTGGCTCTCTTTCATCACCGCACTTCACGACTGTTGTTTTCGTCTTGGTTTAGACTCTTCAGATGGATATAGTCGAGTTTGAAACGGAACCCAGCGCATAGTTCTTGGCGGCTGTCGGCAGGAGCACTAGGCCATTGAGCTCCGCAAGCAGTGTTGAACACAGCGGTTGGACGCTGATTTTCGGGATTTGGAGCACCCGACATGTGTTTTGGATTGCGACGAAACCGTCGGCAGCGGGTGCAGGAATAGAATAGAATCACGGCAAAACGCTCCACTTCGGTAACGGTCCCATTAATTGTAGTGGCAAAGGCTGACTTCGAAGTCAATCGAGACTACGACTGAGATTGCGTGGCGCAACGCAAGACAGATGGCGGTTGCTCCAAAACCTGAATAAAGGGCTTTCAGATGCTCGAAGGAAAGCAGTGTACTCCGCATTGGGTATTGGTATTTTCTACGCGCTTGTTTGCATCCTACATCTATAACATCCAACCTGTTGTTAGGTTAAAACAGGAACAGAACGTTGTTTTTGGAAGTCTTAGCCACAAGGGTCCAGCTTAAGCAACGTACACCTCCCACGGTAGTCGAGTGTCGAAGAAGCTAGTAGTCATTTCGCGAGCGGACGCCGGACCTACTCTATCGCTATTCCACCAACACTTTTCGCGTTGCAGCGCACAAGGTTGCAGTAGTCTAAAATGGGTCCAGCACAGACTTCATAAAGCGTGGGCCCAAATGCTGGGCCTGACATAAGGTTCCAAAACATCCAATTACTGACCTGGCTCCTGTAGCTCTCTAGCACACATTTCCCGAAATGAACTGACGTTGATTATCGTACTCCCATGGCACTACAACACTGCTGCCTAATGTGGAACCGTTGAAGGTTAGTGAATTGGCCGTTAAGTTGCATTCCTGGCGGAGGACATTGCATTTGGTAGAGGCTAATACTGGTTTCCGTGTGTTTCACCAGCACGCCAAAGACTTCAGGTCGTTTTGGATGTATGAGAAGCTGTTCGATAAGTACAACGAATCAAAAGCGAAGACGAGCATAATATCTTCGGCAAACAAATATGACGTACTATGTGTAAAACTTGAAATGCATCATTGCCGTAGACTAGGAATAGCAATGGGCCTATGACATCAGCCTTCAAGACCCCACTGGTTACGTGAGCCTATCCAGATACAGTGTTATCGACTCTATTGCGCTGTCTTCTATGTGAAAAATAATAAGCGAACCACGAGAGTAATTGGTCTACGATATTATATGCTGCTAGCTTTGCCAAGACTCCCGTATAAGGAACACGGTTGCACACGGTACGAAAGCAAATGTATGCACAGAAGATGTGAAATGTGGTGTCGGTCCACTTGACCATACCTGGTTCGGGCACTGACCTTACTGCACAACGAGTCACCTCCACAACGGCGCAGTGTTGTTAGACAGACATTTGTGGCTTTTTGTGGGGAGTACGCTTGCCAGCGGCAACTCTGCTTGTGGCTTGGGGCGATTATATCGGGCTTGCACGCTGTTGGGTGGGTGCCGGTCTTCATTGATCATGCCTGATTGGGTGTACCTTGATACATTCGATGAATCTTTCGCCTTTTACTAAACCTTTCTGTGGGGAGGCACTATACAAGTGTCTTGACTCCTGTTTGCAAACTCGCCGCTGTTTTGTCCGCAGTATTTCAGGACGTAGTGAGTGTTAGCCTGGCCTGCCTTTTTCAGTTAAAAAGCCAGCACTGTCTGTTTAAGAACACTGCGACGTGACATATGAGACTAAAAAATAAAGTGTTTTATTCTTGGCAGTGCGGGGCGGGCCTGTGAACACCTGCTGCCGGTTACATAAACAGGCATGGTCAGTAAGTATATCATAATTTGGCAGGTAAAACAGTAAAACCGGATTAGTGTGTGTATCTATGTAAGTTTATGTGTTATTGGGCATGGCGAGTGAACTTGGGAATGGGGACTGAGTTCGTGAGTTTGTTTGCTGTTTCCGCCATGGAAGGAACGGAACTCTTTAAATTAGAGGACGTTCGGGAAGTGGCACTCCTGCGAAAATGGAAGAGGCAGTGAGTTTGTTTAGTGGCGAGCAACATTCGCCACGTCGCAGTGTTGCTAAACGGACCTTTGTGGACATTTATAGGGATAACGATTGCCAGGCGAAAACTCACCACGTCCCGCCGGATTACTCGCTGGAACAAGAGTAACCCGAACTACGCAGCTGCCACCACGTGCAGGCTGTTCGGCTAGCCACACAATAAAGTCACTGTCCCAACCACTCATTGGCTATCTGACCGATACCACATTCCACATGTTCTGTGCATACCTCTGCGTTCATACGACTACGCCTACGTGGTTAATCAGTGACTTGCCGTTATGTTAAAAAGCTTTTACAGCTTTTGCCACCGGTTTCACTTAGCTGACCAGCACGGTGTACACGACCTCATAGGACCAGGTTATCACTACCATGGTAAACTCCAATGATCTCTGTAATCATGCTATTTACATCTCGCACTCTGTGCGGATAAACTTAATTCAATCTTTGGGTCATGTTGGCCTACCACCCTGACTACATCTGTACTACACCTGCGCTTGGTCCTGCTCATTAGGCTATCATCACAACGCTGCACTATTTTGATCATGCCCAAAAGTCGTGCCTCGCTTTTTCGAGAATAATGTACTTACCTAGTTATTTATAGCTTTAGTTAAACGGGTTGAGGAACAGGACAGGAAGCTTTGAGCTACCTGGGCTAATCAGAGCGGTTGGAACGCCGACTGGGCTAGGATAGAAGGATAATTTAAGCATCTTTATGACAAGGCTGATAGCGCGCTCATAGAAGGCTATAGTGCACCATTCGTCATGAGTAGGTTTAGGTAATGTGGCTAATAGAAATAGGTCAGTACTGGTGAAGCATCCGTAGAAGTGCTCGTTAATGTTTCGCATATGGCATTAGGGTCGTTGATGACAGCTTTTCCCTGGAAGTGTTAGTGAGTTTATGGAAGTAAATAACTAAATAAATAATTTATTCTCGACGAAACAAGACACACCAGTACAGGCATTGCTTCGATGTATCCTTAGGCTGATAAGGTCTTTATGCTTAATCGTGGAACGGAGAGCACTGCGTCTTGCTGCTGACAATACTTTGGTAGCGGTGTTCCTCCATGGAGCCAAATCTTCGTTGACGCGAATTATGAGATGAAAATAATTAGCTGGGTTGTACTGGGTGCGCCTTGTCTTTAAGGTTGCTACAACGTCCTTGGGAACTACGTCCTCATTTAGATGCGTCTTCGAGTGCTTGGGTTGAAGCAGTGCAAGAACAACTAAGCAATACTTAAATACATAAAGGTATATTTCTAGTCTTGGCTGAAATCTTTGCCCTCGAGAGGTCAGATCATAATGTACATTCGGCACACGCACTTGCATGAGTAATAATAGAGCAAAGTTTATTCAATGCTTTATCGCGAGTGCCGCACCAAGCCGGCGGTAATGGCCATAGTGGTACGTACTAGCTCAATAGGTGCGCTTCGGCTGCCTGCAAATAGTGCAAAGGCTTCAACGCGTTCTGTTATATAGAAGATGAATTACGCAGTCGCTCAGCATGTTTCACAATATTATCCTCTGCGTTTTTCTCACAGGAGCTCGTTTGTGTACCTTCAAATCACCGTACGTCAATAATTTGGGAACTGTCTCTTAACGATATTTATTCCAGCTCTATTAGCCGTTTTCAGTAAATTACGGATACCAAGAAATGGTGGGCTCATGGAGAGAGAAGAAAAGCGACGGCATCAGGAATGCCAAGAAAGAGATGTGTACTGCTTTCCAGTAGAAATAAATGAAAATAAATTTTAAAGTTAACTACTTTTCAAAGCGGTGGGCTCGGCGTAAATAGCTGGAAATCATAAACGTAGCATATAACAAATGGATCTGATTAACGGATGACCTCGAGCGCCAAACTAGAGTGGCTTTAGTGGCATCCAAAATTAAATACCAGCGTTGTGGCGTAAATATTGTTTAAAATAAACACTGTATACCTCAGTCAGAACAGCGCTTTTCCACTGTACGGGATAAGAGCAAAATTACCGCAATACTTGCGGAATTTTTTCGCGCATTGGAGCGACTGCCTCTAGCGTAGCCAACAACCTTGCTCTCAATACCGTTTAACTTTTAAGCATGTATGGGGAAAATACGAAATTATAACAAGTGGCTAATTGCTATAGGACCTTATTAGTGCTGCGTACTTGGAAATGTACAACACTGCCCCAACTTAGCAGTACTTCCGATATACGACGCAGTGGCCGCAAAAGCACTTCCCAAGCGTGCTAATAAGGCCTGGCCACATATGTGAAAAATATACAGGGAAACGCTCGCACGGCCCTATAGTATGTTTATCCTGCGCGAAATTGTGTCCCTCTTTGCTATAGGACCATGTTCAAAAGACCACTAGGTGTCGTTTTCAGAGGCCAATTAGTCGAAATATCACTGTATACGTAGAAACGCAAAAATTATTTAACTTTAAGCGGTTGAGGTTGTTCCGAAACTACATGAGTCTGGTCTAACTGGATAAACCAGGACAGCCCAATGTCTATTTTCCGTAAATGAGCCTGTAAACCCCACCAATTTATTAGACAAATCACGTATGAGTTATCAATTTTTGTTCATTTTATACATCCCTATACATGGACCCTCAATGTCAATAAGCTACATACGTCTATCATCAAGAATAAAGAATGAGCATTTGAAAACATGGCGAAGTGCCTGCATAGGTAGATCCTTAAGAATATTGTTTTCTATGGTTGGGGTTTTCCAGACGTGAAGCATTATTGTGCCCATGTGTTGTGATGCTCTACTGTGCGACTGTTTGCTCATTTTGATTATTCTCTTCCCAATTTTAGAGGTGCAGTATGGGTGAAAGCTAGGCAAAACAAGGCTTTAACGTCATACAATGTACCAAGTCCGTGTATGTTCTGATGAGACGTATACTAGTTTGCCAGACAGCCTAAATTAATAATCGTATAAGTCAGGAACAGCTAAGTGCACAATAAAATAGGAGCTGGTATTCCACCAACCTCCACGTATAACGCAGGGTGAGCCTTGGAGCAAGTTAAACGGTAAACGTTGAACAGATGACCAAGATAATGCAAGAAGTGGTTCGATAAAGCCTACGTTCCAGCCAGCCTGTGTGATAGGGGCTCTAGCACCTGGCTAGCTTTCGTTTTAGTGTCAGCGAACATGAAATATTAAATGTTAGGGTGTCATCAATGTCGATCAACAATAGATCTGATTCATCGTGCCGGCAGACCACCTGTGTGTTCCAATAGTGATTAGTGAATGTACAACGCAGATAAAAGCTAGGAGATTTGGGGCCAGAAGAATAAAAATTGGAAATAGTTTGGTGTTGCTCATCCCAGCGCTGGCAATCCTGCGGAGTGTAAAAGGTTTGGGTTAGAAGATCGTGACTCAACTGACGTTGCGCATATTTGACTTATAATCTTCGTAACAACTTAGTTTTGTCCTTTCTCCATAGTGACGTAAGTTGGAATTATGTATGCTTCTAATAACGGCCTTTTCGCCATGCTAACATCCACTACGAGGATAAGGACTAATGGGGTTTTCCTATGTTGATAAACAGCGCCCAAGTAGGCAAATATTGTGGGAGTAGAAGAGTACAGTGGCCTTGAATAACACCGACGGGTTCAGTTGGACTATGATAAGAATAGATGGGAGACGGACTCCACGGACTATCAGCACAGTTGTGCGCACACTCGAGTCTCATTTGTGGCTAACATTGCAAAATAATAGGTTACCAAGTTTGGTCCACTGATACTGAGCCGCAGGGCTGACTATGTAGGGGTTGGTAACAGTTAAATAAATCAATAAATAATTTATTCTCCGTTTCATAGAGGCACACCAACTCAGGCATGAGCATGGGTTTAAAACCAGATGTGTATCACGACAATACATCGGGTTCAATCGTCTGTAGTTGAAAAGGAGTCGGGAAAAGTTGATATGTGAGTCTAGTCGACTTGCCAGTATGTAGTTCTGGGCAGTGGCTTTATTCAGTGGCGAGTCACATCAGCCACGTCGCAATGTTGTTAAACAGACATTTGTGGCTTTTTTATTGGGAGAACGCTTGCCAGGCGAAAACCCACCACGTCCTGCAAAACTGCCGTAAAGTATTTTGAACATTGATGTTGAACTGGCAAACCTCTTGACGACTTGTTTTACCTTCGGTTTTTTGCAGAGTAATGGCTTCTAATTTCCTCTTTTAGTTGGACAGGTAATTTGGTCGGGGGTCGCCATGATTTTGGGGTCGGTGGAGGAGAGGGACATCGCGCTTATTCATCTTGTTGTATGTCCAGGTAAGTCCGTGCTAGCCTGAAGAGAGACCGCGAATCCTGGTGGTCTCGTCGTGCAACAGAGATGGAAATGGCCGCTGCCCTTGGTAACCATCGTGAGTTATTCCGTCTTATACGAGAAACGGGCAGCAGGAGACCTGGTGTTAGTGAAACTATACGTGACGAGAGTGGACAGCCTATCTACAACTTATCAAAACGCTTGGAACGTTGGGCTGAGCACTTTGAAAGGCAATTTAATCGGTCGGAATTGTTAGATTTCTCGCCGACCAGTGATCGCCCTACTCCGTGGGCTGTCCCTTTGGATCCACCCTCTCACTCAGAAGTCGAACATGAGATCGGACTCTTGAATTTGAACAAAGCCGCGGGACCTGATGACCTTCCTCCAGCCCTTTTCAAATTCGTGGGACCTGCTCTTGTGGATGATTTAGACGAGTTACTAGTCAAACTGTGGGAGCAGGAAACTGTCCCAACCGATTGGAGCGGGTCCATCATAGTCCCAATTTTCAAAGGAGGCTCACGATCGGAATGCGGCAGCCATAGAGGAATCAGTCTGTTCTCCATCGCCTACAAATTGCTTGCCTCTGTCATCCTTCACAGACTGACTGGCACTCGTGAAAGCCAGATTCGTGAAGAGCAAGCCGCGTTTCGTCGTCGTGGTTGCATTGACCACATCTTCACCTTGCGTCAGTTGTTGGAGCACCGTCACATATATTGGCGGCCCACCGTTCTTGTGTTCCTCGATACCAAAGGTGCATTCGATTTCGTGAATAGGTGTGCACTTTGGGAAAGGTGTACCTGAGAAATATGTGAATATTATCCGATCATTATATGCGCGTAGCACGGGCAGAGTGAGAGCTTATGGCCAGCTGCCGTCGTCCTTTAATATCTCCAGCGGTTTGAGACAAGGATGCCCGCTGTCACCTTTCCTCTTCAACTTCGCTGTTGACGAAGTAATGGAAATCGCGTTTACAGGACACGACTTAGAAGGTGTGGAGCTACTCCCAGGAGAACGACTTCTTGATTTAGAGTATGCTGATGATATTGCCCTGATCTGTGACAGCTCACAAACGTGCCAAGCGGCACTGCACAAATTAGCACCAGCTGTCCGTCACTTCGGGCTTTGCTTCGCACCCTCGAAGTGCAAAGCGTTTCTCCAAGATTGGTCTGGACCGCCTCCTACGCTCACCCTTGGTGGGGATCAGCTAGAAGTCGTTCAAAAATTCAACTACCTGGGAAGTTGTATCAGCGCCCGTGGGATTGAAGATGAAATCACGAATCGTATAGCAAAAGCTCGGGGCGCTTTTGCTAACCTTCGCCACTTATGGCGCCGACGCGACATCACTCTCACCCTGAAGGGTAGAGTGTACAATGCAGCAGTACGTTCGACCCTACTGTACGGTTGTGAAACCTGGCCGCTTAAAGCAGCGGACCTGAAGAGGCTAGTTACGTTCGACCACCGGTGCCTTTGTAATTTAGCTCACATCTAGTGGGAACACTGCGTGAGCAACGAGCGTGTTTGACGCCTTGTTTATGGCACAGGAAAAGGAACTGAACCGCTCAGCACCGTTATTTCACGCATCAGGCTCCGATGGCTCGGCCACGTGTTACGCCTGCCAGCCCACCGACTTCCGCGACGTGTGTTGTTTGCGCGCCGGGGGTGTGGATGGAAGAAGAGGAGGGGTGGCCAAGCGATGACTTGGTCGAGAGGAATGAAGGCCCTCACTTCTGAGCTGGCCTCGGTTGGAGCGTCTCGGCTCCCTGGTTGGGGTCCGAAAGACGATGAACACGTTTGGTTGGACACACTTGCTGATATGGCTAGGAGCCAACCTCAGTGGCGTTCGTGCTGTGAGTTTCTTTGTCCCACCCCATCCCTCTTAGCCTCCCCCTCCAACCACGATCTCATTATTTAGCTTTATATAATCTTGCATAATATTTTTTTCTTTTTGGGTGCACAGCAGCCGGCTGGTAGCTTACCGGAACGATGCCCATCCGTTACCGGTAGCTCAGCCAGCTTGCACCAGTTGTTTTTTCTCTCCTTTTTTTCTATGTATTGCGGCACAGTAGCTGAGGTGTTCCCCACCTCTAGCTAACGTTTAAAAAAAGAAGAGCACTTTGTTCGTTGAAACTGTCACACTATCCAGGTCCTGACGGTATGCCTTCTTCCATTTAAAACTCGGAGGTCCGGACATTCCAGTCCTTCTCCTCAATATTTTTACCCTCTCAATGAAGAGTGGTCACTACCCGTCCAATTGGAAGCACGCAAACGTCATACCACGACATAAACGAGGCTGTCGCCTAAATATTGACAATTATCGTCCCATTAGTCACACAGCTATTGCGTCTCGACTCATAGAAAGAATAATAAAGGACGCGATGCTTTGCTTTCTGTTGCCCCGCAACCTTGTCAATAGGTCCCAACACGGGTTCCTGCCGACTAAATCCTGTCAAACCTGCCAGATTGAATTCTTAAACCACGTGACACACTCCATCGACCTAGGTCAGGCACTGGTCATTATCTTCCTGGACATGAAAAAAGCGTTTGGTCGGGTCCCACACAATGGTTTAATGACTAAACTAGCAGCATACGGTGTCTCCAGCCATCTCCTTTCATGGTTTTCTTCCTACCTTTCCAACCGAACGCAGTCAGTGCAACTGGGCGACATCTCATCCAAAAAGGCATCCGCAACCAGCGGAGTATTCCAAGGCAGCGTCCTGGGTCCTCTGCTGTTTCGCTGTACCTTAATGATGTATTCCAGGTCTTCAACCACGGCACGCCGTACCTTTTTGCCGATGACATAAAAGTTATTTTCTCATTTGACTCTAGCTGTCTACGTAATAGCCTCTCTAGCATTCAAAGCGATCTCAGTGCTCTTGAAACATGGTGCGATCTATGGAAACTAGAGTTTTCACCAACGAAATGCAATGTCCTTTGCTACCGATGCTCCATAACCCCAAACTATTAACTCTTAACGGTACACCACTTGATAACAGCTTCACTGTGCGCGATCTCGGTGTACACTATTCCTGCTCTTTGAATTATGCGGAACAAGCGAGCTATAGCTCTGCCAAAGCCAGGTCTATCATTGGCTATATACTGAAGTCAATGTGCTTGTTAGAGTCTCAACTCATGCTCCATAAGTTGTGTGCCAGGCCTATAGTAGAGTACTGCTCAATCGTTGTTGCTAACTCACGTAAAAGTGACAGGATGGTTATTGAGAAAGTCCAGCGTTCGTTCACTAAACGTCTATTAGGAGCATCTGCGCTCAACTATCAAGGCAGCTGCAAGCAGCTTGGTCTGGAACCGCTTTGGCTGCGACGACTTAAAACCAACCTTGTTTTCCTATATAAGCTAAGCAAAACTTCGGACTCAATGGGTCGTTAGTTTTTTCAGCAACCTGGCGATACACGTTATCCTCTACGCCATAAGGCACACTCATTTTCCCTACCCAACACACGCTGCTCCATACTTCTTCCTCTATAGATATGCGCATGTCTGGAATAAGCTACCGGAAGCCGTCAGAGCATCTGATGGTATCACGCAATTCTCCGCGGTCATAAATAGACTATTAGGCGTCCCCAAGGTAGCAGAGATCCTGGGCATCTGCATCCCCGAGGACGAGCTCTGAGAGAACGGCCCCGATCACATATAGACACACAAATTCTTCAACCAGCACCAATAAAGCTTTCTTTATTCCGAAACCGTCCGCTCCTTATCGCGCTCTTTCCCTTCATTTCTCTTGCAATCGGATGGCAAACTCAGTGCCCTGCATGACCTAGTCTCATTTGACCAGTTTGACTGCATTCATGCCTACAGAGTTGCAAATGGTCTGGGACCTGCAGTCAATGTTAAGTCCATTACACCTTGACAGTCTGCTGGAATCGCTTACAATTATGCAGTTTATTCCTGTCCATTTCTGCTGCCCCTCCCTATTTATCTTCTCACCTTAACTATACGCTTCAACCTCAACGCGCTGACTAACTTAGTCCTATCTGATCGGCGTCCTGCTCCACGACCACCGTGAATTCAATGGCCAACACTCGGAACACCGAACACTTTATACCCCTTTATACGAGTGCCTCAATGTCTTTCCCACACCTTATCAGTAAAGTACTTCCTATCCCAACCTTTTTCCTCTCCTAATCGCTCCTTTTGCTCTTAAGACGCGAGCATCATTGGCTTTTCCAAATCCCAGCAGAAAACCTTTTCCATCCAGATCCTGTCATTTGCTGCTGCGTCATCTGTTTCCAATCCTTCTTCAATCGGACTACCAACTCTCAGTGCCCTGCAATAACCTAGTCTCAGCTGACCAGTCTGCTTCCCTTTGACTTCTTATATACTACCGGGATGTTAAAATTCCAGGCTCTGTAGACTCAACGCAGTGCCTCCGTCACCGCGACAGCCTGCTGCGCTTGCTCACCCATTTTTACTGCAGCCACATCCATCTTTTACTGTCCACCTCGCGACTCACACCAACTGCCTCCTCAAATGAACTACAGCCTCAATCACAATGCGCCGACTAATCCAGTCTCAGACTCCTGTGACATTACTAGCCATCGTTCAATCATTCTTCAACCGGACGGCCGTCTCTCAGCGCCCTGCCCTAATTAAGCCTAATCCCATGAGCCAAATAATCTGGGATTACAGGTTAACGGGACGCCAGCGGTCTAACCTCGGTCCATTCAAAGCAGTGTTTCCCCAACTTCGACAGCCTGCTGGACTTCTGTGACGTTGCAGACGATTGCTCGGAACACTGAAAGCTCTGTCCCCATTACCTCGAGAGCCACGTTAATTGTCGCACTTCTTACCCTAAAAGTCTACTCTCGACTCTGTCCTCCCCTCATCACGCTCTGTCTTTATTTCTTCTTCATCCGGAGAGCGTGCTCTCAGTGCCCCGCCCTATTATCCTCTATGATTGCTTCCTGACTAACGAAATGTTGTTCTACACTTTGCTTTACCAACACATTGCGAGCCTGCCTGACTTGTACATCCTATATTCATTTACCCTCTTCAATCCCTAACCTGTCCATCTCTGCCGACTCTTTATTTATCTTCCCACCTCAACTGTACGACTTACTCTAAGTGTGCCGACTAATCCAGTCGCGCCCGATCGGTCCCCTGCGCTCCGAGTTCTCTCAGACTGTTGTGACGTTACCGGAATTTATTCGGAAGACTGAACGCTCTGTCCCCAATACCTCATGGAATTTTTAACACCTTATAAGTAAACCTCTTTCTATCCGGACCGTCTCTCCTCCTTATGGCGCTCTCTACCTTCATTTCTTCTCTAATCGGACGGCCAACTCTCTGTGCCCTGTAATAACCTAGTCTCATCTGACCGGTCTGCTTCTTTGACCTTTTCCAGACCAGCAACATTTAAACGGTCTAGACTCTGTAGACTCAAAGCTATGTCGCACTTACGTTGACAGCCTGCTAGACTTGTTCACCCTCTATTTGTTTAAGCACCTCCACCTCTACTCTGTCCATCTCTCGACCGACTCCATTTGGCCTCCAAAAATTAGCTGTTGGAATCAAACTCGTTTCGCTGACTAATCCTGTCTCGTCTGATCGGTCTCCTGCTTTCCAGCTTCTCTCAGACTGCTGCCTGACTTGCCTACCTTATATTCATGTAGCCTCTTTCATCCCAAACCTAGCCGTCTCTGCTGACGTTTTATTTATCTTCCCACCTTAACTGTTCGACTTACTCTCAATGTGCCTACTAATCCAGTCTCGTCTGATCGGTCCCCTGCTCTCCGAATTCACTCAGCCTGCTGTGGCGTTACCGGCATTTGATGAGAAGACCGAACGCTCTGTTCCCATTACCTCGCGAGCCCCATGGACTTTTCCACACCTTATAAGTAAACCTCTCTCTATCCGGACCGTCTCCTCTCCTTATGGCGCTCTCTACCTTCATTTCTTCTCTAATCGGACTGCCAACTCTCAGTGCCCTGTAATAACCTAGTCTCAACTGACCGGTATGCTCCTTTGACCTTTTCCAGACTAGCAAGATATACCGATCTAATCTCTGTAGACTCAAAACTATGTCTTGCTTACATTGACAGCCCGCTAGACTTGTTTACCCTTTAGTGATATGGACACTTCCATCAGTATCCTGTACACTCTATCTTTCTCCAATCGGACGACCATCTCTCAGTGCCCTGCAATAACCTTGTCTCATCTGACCGGTCTGCTTCTTTGACCTTTTCCAGACCAGCAACATTTAAACGGTCTAGACTCTGTAGACTCAAAGCTAAGTTGCACTTACGATGACAGCCTGCTAGACTTGTTCACCCTCTATTTATATAAGCAACTCCACCTCTAACCTGTCCAGCTCTCGACCCACTCCATTAGCCCTCCAAAATCAATCTCATCACACCGACTAATCCCGTCTCAACTGATCGGATCCTTCTCTCCGACTGCGGTGACGTTACTGGCCATCGTTCGGATGACTGAGCGCCGTCTGTATTCAATCCTTCTACAATCGGACGGGCACCTCTTTGTGCTATACCCTAATTGAGCCTCATCTGATCAGTCAAACTCTCTGGAACTACTACCAGGCTACCGGGATGTTAGCGGTATAGGCTCCGTCGATCCAAAGCAGTGTCTCCCTCACTTTGATAGCATGCTGGACTTGTTCGCCCTATGTTAACATAACCACTCTATCCCTGACCAGTTCAATCCTACTGACCCCACTTATCTTTCCAAATTAACCATAGGACTCAATCGCAATGCGCCGATCAAATCCAATCTCGGCTGATCGGTCTCCATCTCTCCGACGTTTGTGACCCTGCCGGCTATTGCTCGGAAGACTGAACGCTCTGTCCCCATTACCTCGAGAGCCACGTTAATTGTCGCACTTCTTACCCTAAAAGTCTACTCTCGACTCTGTCCTCCCCTCATCACGCTCTGTCTTTATGTCTTCTTCATCCGGAGAGCGTGCTCTCAGTGCCCCGCCCTATTATCCTCTTTGATTGCTTCCTGACTAAAGAAATGGTGTTCTACCCTTTGCTTTACCAACACATTGCGAGCCTGCCTGACTTGTACATCCTATATTCATTTACCCTCTTCAATCCCTAACCTGTCCATCTCTGCCGACTCTTTATTTATCTTCCCACCTCAACTGTACGACTTACTCTAAGTGTGCCGACTAATCCAGTCGCGCCCGATCGGTCCCCTGCGCTCAGAGTTCTCTCAGACTGTTGTGACGTTACCGGAATTTATTCGAAGACTGAACGCTCTGTCCCCAATACCTCATGGAATTTTTAACACCTTATAAGTAAACCTCTTTCTATCCGGACCGTCTCTCCTCCTTATGGCGCTCTCTACCTTCATTTCTTCTCTAATCGGAAGACCATCCCTCTGTGCCCTGTAATAACCTAGTCTCATCTGACCGGTCTGCTTCTTTGACCTTTTCCAGACCAGCAACATTTAAACGGTCTAGACTCTGTAGACTCAAAGCTATGTCGCACTTACCTTGACAGTCTTGTAGACTAGTTTACCCTTTATTAATATAGGCACTTCCCTCATTAACCTGTATTTTTAAACCTTTAATCGGACGACCGCTGCTTCGTGCCATGCCGTGCTTTGTCTTCATCTGCTCAGTGAAATTAGCTGGGACTACTACGAAGGCTCCAGATGTGTCGGCTAATCAAGTCTCGTCTGTTCCGTCCCTGTCTCTCAGAGTTCTCTCAGACTGCCGGAATATTACCGCTGATATTTCAGAACTGAACGATTCGTACTTCGCACGGGACCGTCCTTGGCTTCACCAAACGTTAGTAGTAAACCTTTTTTATCCTGGCTATCGTCTCCTAATTACTCTCACGATTTACTCTTTGCACTGCCGTCCGCATTCATCCGCTCATATCTGATTCTTTAAATTTCCTTTTCTTTTTGGAACGTTGCTTTTGCTATGTTGCTACCGCATTCGGTCACAACCTAGTTGCCCTCAGTTTCACCCAAGATGCCGCTCGCATTCGGACTGCTGCCATCATCATCGGTTTACTAGTTTCTCTCCAACAACCGTATTAGTCGCTTAACTATGTCAACACGCTTTGTTATATCCGTCTTTTGACCCTGTGCGCGCAGATCCTTCTTCCTACCTAGCAGTTGTAGTCTAAGTCACACCAGCGACGTGATGTAAAGAACGCGCTTGCAAATCATGCATACTAAACAAAATTACATCAGTTTTAACATATCATAGGCACCGTTTCGCGCCACAAGTCTGTGTTTGTGCTGCTTGATTCATTGCTGTTTGGCTGCCTCTTGTCCGTTGCCCGTTTTCTCCCGAGATTTCCAGTTACATCCGCCAAAACAAGAAGGTTTATCCGCTGGGACTAATCGACCCACTGTCAATAGCCAGATGGTTTAAACGCCTGATCTTTTCCCCGGGAGATGAAGAACCCACACATCGTTCCAAATGGAGCTCATTCCGCCATGCTGGAGAAGCTACCACCACGGGGTCAAAACAAATGGGTTAAGCTCGCCTCGTACTCACAGTAGTACAATGTATTCACCTGCAATATATTTACATGGATCCACTGTTCCACAACCGAAGACAGACAATTCTGGCGTGATTACCTTCACTGCCTCAAACATTCCGATTCTCCAGTCACCTGGAGCTTTTCTGATGTCATTTCACCGATAGCATTGCGCGCGTATAAGCGGCTTTTCCGATTATCTTTTATGGGGTTTTCACTTGGCCATGGAGACAATTACATTTATATTTGAAGGAATTACTGGTCCACTTTGCGGAGAATAGCATTTTTTCCAGTTATGGACATATTCAGACACAAGAAACAACTGCAGTCACCGTCCCTACGACAAGTCCAGCATGGATAGCTGGACAAGGGTTGCGAGCCGGACAATATAATAGAAAAAGCCGGCCCCTATTACCAATGTGTTTACTCACCTGCATCATTATCATTCGACTCTGCGACTCTTTTACATCATTGACCGGCTTTAACGACTACTGCCGGATCATTACTAAGCCATTCGGCCAACGAAGGAAGAATTTTGGTTTTCAACCGACTGCGAATCATAGAGTGCAAAATCGGTCTATACGGTGCATAGCCGACTAGCACTACAGTTCAACGGAAGCTATGACAGTGTTCCAGGACGTGTTGGGTTTTCGCCTGGCAAGCGTTCTCCATATAAAAAGCCACAAATGTCCGCTTAACCACACTGCAACGTGGCGGATGTGACTCGCCACAACATAAAGTCACAGCTATACATTTCACACTAACACAGTCCTCAGCCTTCTACATCCAACATGTGCAACTGATTTTACTATGAAGGATGCTTTACTGGAGTACAGATCATCCCGGCTTCGTAATGGTCATTGATTGCGCTAAACCTTGTTTGGGCTCCTGTGCTCATGGATCACTACATGGCACATTTACCCCCGAGCGCGTCGGATTAATCGAAAACAGCTGATCGTATTTTGGGGCGGTACTGTTTGCTGTACTGGCTGCTGGGGATGAATGTTATGAAGTACGTTGTTAAGGCCTGATAAGGGTTTAATAAAGGTATATTGATTTGGGGGAACGGAAAATGGTGGTGAATTCTTTTACGATGTATGAGATGGTGTTTGTTTTAGTACGCAGGTGTTGTTTTGGTTTCGCTGCGATGGCTGTGGATGATACACTTGCGTTCCGCGCTGCTTTTCGCCAATATTATAAGGCTTGGGTGAATTCGAGGAAGATTTGAAGCGGTTTCAACTTCAGACGGCGACCAGTTTCTACAAATATGACGTATTGACCGCTGCGTCATATAAGAAGAGGTCAGGTCAAGAGCTACCCGATGGGATGTGGTACAAATGGGTACAATATTGTTGTGTCCATTGTACCCGGAAAGGAGACGGTGGCAGTCGGTAAGTGCGAACGTCTTTTTATGCGCAACTCTTGTTTCATAGGTATGTCAGACTCGGTTATAAAGCGAGCATATCCATCAGTGCTATGAGCATTTACTATGAGATAGGCTGGCATTGTCTGGTGCATAATCATAATTTTCACTTGGGGAATCCAAGTTTGTACTTGGGTAACCGGCGTCCGACTCCCGAGGCGGAGGGGCAGGTGTTGGATTTAATGCAGTCCTTCCGTAATACCGAAGAATTGCGAGACTATGTCCTGGAAAGATATAACAAACGCTTGAATCGACAGGACCTATTTTCCATCCGCCTTCGCTTAGGTGGGGTATCTAAGGGGAATGATGTAAACGCGGTAGCGGAATGGTTGAGTAAGAACGGCGCTGTGTGTGTAGAAAAAGATGGGTCGCAAGTTCGATTCGTATTCTTCGTTCCTGCTTCAATGACTTCTATGGCGGCGGAATACGGGGACGTACTTCTTGCGGATGCGACGCATCAGGTGAACTGCGGTGGTTATGTTCATTGGCACTGCATGGTGATTGACGGTTTCGGCGTAGGTCGCAACGTGTTTTACGCTTCAATGCCCAACAAGGCAGCATGTAGTTACCTGGAGGTTGCTCGGGGCATGTTGGAAATGTTGCCCACCACCTTGTCGGCGATGACTATAGTCACGGATAGGTGCCTGGGTCAAATGAAGGCATTTAAGTCGGTATATGCTCGGACCACGGTAGTATTATGCCGCTTTCATATCCTGCGGGACGTTTCACGCAGATGCCAGTGTTTGTCAAAAGTGAAGAAGGCGGACAGAGTTCTGCTCAAGCAGTGGATGCACAGATTAGTGTACACAAAGACGGAATTACAATTTAAGATGCTGCTCAGAGCGATAAGCGTTAGGAGCAATGAGGCATTCAGTTACCTCAGTCGGACGTGGTTGCCCTGCGCAGGAAGCTGGGCGTACCACCGGTTGCGCGATGTGCGTACGTTGGGTGCCTTCACCACAAACGGAGTGAAGAACGAAAATAAGCACCTCAAGTGTGGATTAAGCGAAAGGACATCGCTGTTGCAACTGTTTGAGGCAGTTGTACGTAGAGCACGTGATGCGGAAGCACGTTGGACCACGTCACTAGGCAAATTGCGGATGTCGAATTCGCGCACCATTCCGGCAACAGGGCAGGTGCGGGATTTGTTTTCCTGCCTTTCTACTAATACTGCTGCCATATTTATGCGGCACATTTATTCAGACGGTCACCTCAATACGGCCGAACGGCACTGGGTATGACGTATTAGGTAAGGGAGATCGAAAGCACACCGTTTTATGGGTAATGATATGAGCTGTGATTGCAGTTTCCTTAGGCAATGGGATATGCCATGCGCACACATTGTGCGAGTAGCTGGGATGTTAACCGCAGACGTTACCCCTTATGCACAGAAGCCGTTGGTCGCTGGTGGACCATCAGATTCCTATCCCTGATGGGGAAACCTTCCGAGTGGAAGTTGCACCGACGCCCTCCACATCTGCCTCCACGCACGTCGTGTTAACGCGTGAGGAGAAGTGGTCTGGTGCTAACCGGCTGTTCGGTGATTTAACCGTAGCCATGAACAGCTTCGGTACAATGGCTTTCCTTGAGGCAGAGCATTTCTACCAAAGCAGCCTAAATAACTTGCTTTAGAGGTAGAGACTGGTGTCCATTGGAACTTGCCTCCCTGACAACGTCCACCAGGCGGACGTCAAACCACAGCGTCCACGGCCCAAGGCAACAAAAAGGAAGCAGTTGCTTTCACCTACGGTGATGGAAGCCACGCAACTGTCAACCGAAACGCACCCGCTGCACTTCCGACGCATGCCCACTGTCACCTCCGCAGTGTGCAAAATGGTGACTAAACGCGCCAGAGGTGAGAATATACAACCTGCAAACAATAACGAAAACGCATGCATCATTTGCGATACGGAGGGTGGACCGAGAACCGGCGGAGACATCATTCACTGGGTGATTTGCTGCAAATGCAACCGGTGGCTTCATCAAGTATGTGCCGCATACACCGGATACCAGGAGCACTATAAGTGAGCCTTTGCATGTGAGTTCTCATTTCCTAACCCAATTCCTCTTCTTCCATGCCACTGAGAACGACAAACCGAGTTTCTAGTAGGCTATCAAGTCTGGCTCGCGCGGTCTCCAACTGGGCAGTTGCGACGCGTCTGAGATAAGCTACAGAAAGCTTACGCTTTTTTCTACGTAACAATTTCCAAATCGTTCGAGGATAAGGACGCATGCGAATACAATCCGACAAAGTATTAATTTCCACACGTATGCTAGCAATCTTGAAAGATAATTGACGATACGAGGAAGCAGTCTAATGGAATCAAGGGATATTCGTCGCTTGAAAAATTTACAACAGTTAGTTCCATTTAGTAACATGAACAGCGCAATTAGAAGACGAAGCTCAGCAGATGCATGCATTTCGTATCGTCTCATCAGTGCTGATAACGATAACCGGTAATTTTATATAAGAGTTTGTGGGTACAGACATACATACAAACGAAGGAGAGAAAAGAGGGGTGTCTTTGTTCTACAACCAGGGCAGCCCGAGGCTGACCGACAATTGCTTTTGAACACAAAACTCTGGCTTAATCCGATTAATGGCATTAGCCTCTGCAAACCGGAGGAGCCGGGAATTAGTGTGGCGAAGCAGGATTCGAAACGCCTTGTTGACCTCAACTCGGTGACCTGATGTCAATAAGTGCCTGCCGATCGAAGACGCTGGCGGCCTGCGTACACATGTAGTCTGAGTTGGGCTTGCTTGCTGAATAAGCCCGCACTGAACCCATTTTAGTACATGCTCCTTAATCCGGGAACTCAGTGTTCTATTGGTTCTGCCTATGTAACTATCCCCGCAGTTACATACGAATTGATATACGCAGTGGGAGTTGGCGCCAATAAGCTGAGGTCCCTTCAGTGGAGGCAACGGTAGGTTATGAGTTCGGTCGATGATTACAACTTCGGCAGCGCAGAAAGTGCTCTTTGTGGCGGAAATCAGACTTCTTCTGGTCCTCAAAGCAGCAATGTCACCCTTAAAAGGCAGCTCCAAGAATACCTCTTTCTTAGGCACGGTAGGTATAGCAACTTTCATTTCACGAATTTCACTGTGCTTCCGGATGAACTTTCCAGGGTAGCCATTGGCAAATAACGTGTTGGAAATTAATTCTAGTTCATCGGCTAGACAATCGCTCGAACATATTCGTCTGGCGCGACTAAACAGGGTCCTCACAAGCGTTCGCTTGTGCCACAGTGGCGTAAAGTTGCTAAAATGCAGATACTGTCCTGACCATGTTGTTTTTAATAGACAGACCGTTTTACCAGTCCGTCCCCCCTGCGGCTGATAAGAACATCCAAATATGGAAGACAGTTCCGTTGTTCGATTTTACAGGAAATCCTCAAATTGGCATGCGCAGAGTTAAAGCGTGCCACTAGTTGTGCGATTTGAATCTCTGTCGAACTGAATACCAGGATGTCGTCAACGTAACGTTTGTAAAAGGGTAACTGCGCTATTTCTTCGGATAGGCTTCGTTCTATCATTAGCATAAAGAAATCCGCTAGTATAGGGCCCAGAGGGCTGCCCATGGCTGCCCCATCAATTTGGCAATACGGTATGTTTCGGAAGTGGAAATCGACATTCTCTGTGCAGAGAAGTACTGATTCTCTTAAGCATTCAACTGGAATCGGCAACGGACATTCGGAACTTTCTGCTAATTCGCAGATGTAGTCAACCGTCTGGTGTAGCGGCACGTTAGTAAACAAGGATTCCACATCTAAGGAACACATCACCTTATCGGACAAGTTCATTTTATCGAGGTCTTCGACAAGCTCGAAGGAATCTTTGAGGCCATGTAGATTAAACTGAGCTTTTGGCGGAGAAAGCGCATTAACCAACCAGCGAGCTAATTTATGTTGGGGTGCGTTTGTCATCAAGAGGATCGGTCTGAGCGGCACTCCGCTCTTGTGCATTGTTGGAAGCCCATATAGCTGTGGCGTGGTTGATTCACTAGGTTATAAACTGTTATAAGTAGCGCTGTCGATTACGTGATACTGATGAAGCATTTCTAAGTGGCGAATGATTCGGGATTCGAACGCAGTCACGTCCCCTGCCTTTTCCAGTCGTTTAAATTTGTTGGTGTCACAGAGTATGATACTCATCGTTTCGACGTATTCAACTTTGTTCATGACTACAACGCCTGAACCCTTATCCGGCTTCGTTACAACGACATCCTTATCGCGTAATTCGCGTAATGCTCGTAGGTGTCTGTTCGTAAGCGCGCCCTTTTCTTTTATGGGCGCATTTTTTACTTCATAATCAACATCGGTCAGTTTGTTTCTAAACCATATAAGCTTATCGGTACAAGTTGGTTGAAGGTCCTTCAACTGATCAAAAAGGTTCTCAAACTGAGCATCAATAACCAATCCTATCAATCGTCTAGGAGGCCCTCTGTAATCTAAGCCGATAAACGAAATGTGCGCGCTTACGAACAGACACCTACGAGCATTACGCGAATTACGCGATAAGGATGTCGTTGTAACGAAGCCGGATAAGGGTTCAGGCGTTGTAGTCATGAACAAAGTTGAATACGTCGAAACGATGAGTATCATACTCTGTGACACCAACAAATTTAAACGACTGGAAAAGGCAGGGGACGTGACTGCGTTCGAATCCCGAATCATTCGCCACTTAGAAATGCTTCATCAGTATCACGTAATCAACAGCGCTACTTATAACAGTTTATAACCTAGTGAATCAACCACACCACAGCTATATGGGCTTCCAACAATGCACAAGAGCGGAGTGCCGCTCAGACCGATCCTCTTGATGACAAACGCACCCCAACATAAATTAGCTCGCTGGTTGGTTAATGCGCTTTCTCCGCCAAAAGCTCAGTTTAATCTACATGGCCTCAAAGATTCCTTCGAGCTTGTCGAAGACCTCGATAAAATGAACTTGTCCGATAAGGTGATGTGTTCCTTAGATGTGTAATCCTTGTTTACTAACGTGCCGCTACACCAGACGGTTGACTACATCTGCGAATTAGCAGAAAGTTCCGAATGGCCGTTGCCGATTCCAGTTGAATGCTTAAGAGAATCAGTACTTCTCTGCACAGAGAATGTCGATTTCCACTTCCGAAACATACCGTATCGCCAAATTGATGGGGCAGCCATGGGCAGCCCTCTGGGCCCTATACTAGCGGATTTCTTTATGCTAATGATAGAACGAAGCCTATCCGAAGAAATAGCGCAGTTACCCTATTACAAACATTACGTTGACGACATCCTGGTATTCAGTTCGACAGAGATTCAAATCGCACAACTAGTGGCACGTTTTAACTCTGCGCATGCCAATTTGAGGGTTTCCTGTAAAATCGAACAACGGAACTGTCTTCCATATTTGGATGTTCTTATCAGCCGCAGGGGAGACGGACTGGTAAAACGGTCTGTCTATTGAAAAACAACATGGTCAGGACAGTATCTGCATTTTAGCAGCTTTACGCCACTGTGGCAAAAGCGAACGCTTGTGAGGACCCTGTTTAGTCGCGCCAGACGAATATGTTCGAGCGATTGTCTAGCCGATGAACTAGAATTAATTTCCAACACGTTATTTGCCAATGGCTACCCTGGAAAGTTCATCCGGAAGCACAGTGAAATTCGTGAAATGAAAGTTGCTATACCTACCGTGCCTAAGAAAGAGGTATTCTTGGAGCTGCCTTTTAAGGGTGACATTGCTTCTTTGAGGACCAGAAGAAGTCTGATTTCCGCCACAAAGAGCACTTTCTGCGCTGCCGAAGTTGTAATCATCGACCGAACTCATAACCTACCGTTGCCTCCACTGAAGGGACCTCAGCTTATTGGCGCCAACTCCCACTGCATATATCAATTCGTATGTAACTGCGGGGGTAGTTACATAGGCAGAACCAATAGAACACTGAATTCCCGGATTAAGGAGCATGTACTAAAATGGGTTCAGTGCGGGCTTATTCAGCGAGCAAGCCAAACTCAGACTACATGTGTACGCAGGCCGTTAGCGTCTTCGATCGGCAGGCACTTATTGACATCAGGTCACCGAGTTGAGGTCAACAAGGCGTTTCGAATCCTGCTTCGCCATACTAATTCCCGGCTCCTCCGGTTTGCAGAGGCTAATGCCATTAATCGGATTAAGCCAGAGTTTTGTGTTCAAAAGCAATTGTCGGTCAGCCTCGGGCTGCCCTGGTTGTAGAACAAAGACACCCCTCTTTTCTCTCCTTCGTTTGTATGTATGTCTGTACCCACAAACTCTTATATAAAATTACCGGTTATCGTTATCAGCACTGATGAGACGAAACGAAATGCATGCATCTGCTGAGCTTCGTCTTCTAATAACGCTGTTAAATTTGCGATCCTCTGATAATTACCTGCCATCAGGTTACATTACGTTTCCTTAAGATATATTGCGTGTAAGTAAATATATATATTTCCTTTTAAATATTAAGTGCAGTGCCGATGATCTCATACGTTTTTCCCCAGACTAAATGAGCAGTCAGTCAGCTCTACTGCATATGTTAGCATCGCTGCGACAGCTTAAGTAGAGTTACGATCCTCAGATAATTACCCGCCATCCGGTTACATCAGCATTCCTTGAGCTATATTGCTTATAAATAAAAATACAAATATATTTCCTTTTAAATATTAGGTGCAGTAGCGATGATCTCATACTTACGGCGCGCAGACTATTTGAGCAGTCAATCAGCTCTTCTTGACACCGTTTCTACTACACACGATTGAACCCGGAGTATCATCGTGATACACAACAGTTTTTAAACCTTGATCATGCCTAAGTTGGTGCATCTCTATGAAACTGAGAATAAACTATCTATTTATTTATTTTATCATGGACATACGACCAATTTTCTACTATAACTGTCACAGTTGCCCAAAAAATGTTTGTACAGTTGTACATTTCTGATCATGGCTCCATGGGCGTGCCTCGCATAGTCGAGAATAAAGTATTTATTTATTTATTTATGCTAGCATTGCTGTGACAACTTAAGTAGAGTCGAGATTCTCCGATAATTAACGGCCACCAGCTTATGCACCAGCCCCTGCATATACATAAATACATAAATACATTCCCTTAGAAATGTTGCGTGCAGTGGTGCCATCTAGTACTTACGGGCACCCAGCTTAAATGAGCAGTCCGTCAGCTCCATTGCATATGTTAGCATTGCTGTGACACCTTCCGTGGTGTCAGCAACCTATAATACTTCAAAGCGGTCAGCATATTGCAGTTGTCAGTTACCTCTCTTGCACATTGCAGCAGTACCGTTAGACAGTATATGAAGCAAGCAACATATTTTAATTACTGTCAACTACGATCTTTCAGTAGCTCGTTTTATGTAATGCGTATACTGAAGCACATAGTCGCCTTATTTTCCCTTTGTAGTCCAACGGTAACCATTCCTTCGCAGACATGCAAAGATATTTGCAGTCGAACGGTCATTTAGCTACCTAAATAATTTTAAAAGCGCCTTCCCTTATTAAATAGGCTGTAGCTAAACTCATTAATTTACCGCATAATATACCACTAGGCGTATCTAGATATGGACGGATTATCCAGATTTTGGATCTCCTTGCATAGTCATGTCACGTTTTTACATAGACGGACGCTATCGCATTAGCACATCGTCTTGTACTGCATGCAAATAGCTTGCAAATGTCCTAACCACTGAGTCTGCCATTAACGCCCGCTAAACAAGCGCCGATTACAGCATATGTAACGAAATCGAAACCGCCATGGGTCGTTTTAAAGACTACTTAAATGATCTCTTTCTTTTCTCTTTCATTTGCAGATTCTCGAGAAACTGCAGATATATGAAAACGTGCGAAGGCACTTTACCGACCCAAAAACTCTGACATTCCCTTTTTGTTTTGATTGTCTTATCAAGGTCCTGTACACTCCTCTGTTTCTCCTGTTGTGGATAAACGTGCTTCCTCCGTGTCTGCTTGTTTCGCCCGTGTCACGCTTGCGTATTGCGATTCTGTGAGTGCCCGGTTGCTGTGTGTGCTTCTCGCGTCGTGTGTCTGCTGTGATTGACCGTGCTGCTTTCTACCGCCGTTGATTCGTTCCGTGCCCGTTTTCCAGCTTCCGCCGGTACCCCACTCCAGGAACTCCGTTACATTTGGTGACAGAGGTGGGATCGCAATGGAGAAGGAAAAGGTTAGCCCCCAAAAATGAAATCGCAACTTCGTGTTGTTACCCAGGATTTTTCGGATTTTCTACCTGTGCCGAGGCAACCCCTAGTTTTTCGGCCTGGGGATGATTTTGACAATTGGGAGTTTCATGTATCCTTATACCTTTCCAGTATTCCCGAAAAGCACGTGGGCCCTTACGTTCTTAGTTTTTCGAGCGAGGAAGCCACGCGCCTCTTCCGCGCAACTGGAATCCCTCCAACGGCGCCAGCTTCAGAAATATGGGAATCACTGCGCGGACTGTTTCGGAAACAGGAAGCCGCAGTTCTGTATAGACAGAAATTCGCTGCTCGTACCCAACAGTCGGGAGAAACGGTCGAAGCGTTCGCGCGCGCACTTCAGCAGCTCTCCTTGACAGCCTTTCCCCATCTCTCCAACGCCGAGCGGGATAAGTGGCTGGCTGAGCGTTTTCGCACCGGGTCGCACGACAGGTCCCTGCGTCACCAACTAGCTGGGATGCTGCCCTGCAGTTTCACGGATGCAATGAACAAGGCACAGTTTCACGAGTCCCTGGGTTCAATAGACGATCGCAACGAGTATGGACAGGCCACTTTGTGTTCGGCACTGAGAAACGTGTCCATTTCCGACAGCAGAGCATCTAACTTCAACTCCACTCCGTCCAGGCGCGATTGTTGGTATTGCCGTCGCTTTGGAAATCGTGCGTAATTTTGCGGACAAAACCCACCGATCAAGCCGCGACGTTCGCAAGGTAAGTCACGTCTTCATCCATCCGGCTTCCTTGCGTCCACTTTTGTTCGTAATGCTCCGTTTCAACCTCTAAACACCGTTGGCTGCCTCAGTGGTTTTAACATCCAGTTCTTGCTTGACACCGGTGCGTCGTGTTCGTTGTTGCGTCTAGAAATAGCTGACCGCCTCGGGGGTCACCGCGCCCCTACTCAGAGAAGGCCACGAGTGTTAACGGCCAACGGGGCTGAGTTGCCCGTCGAATTCGCAGTGTTGGCGCAAGTCCAACTGGAACATGTTACTGCAGTACACGAGTTTCTAGTTTGTCGTAACCTAAGTTGGGACGCCATCCTAGGGATGGACTCTTTGGCTAAGCATGGAAGCTTGCTGCAGCTTGGTACCGCGAATCTATTACCAAAGTCCACTCCTGTCAACACGCAGCTGTGTCACTCACGGGGCGTTTGCACAATTTTAGAAGCCACCTCGAAACCATCACAGTTCGAGCCTGATGTCATTGAGCCTTTGCGTAACCACAGTGGTATTTCCCCAGACTCAAAAGCCTCACTTCTCTCTATGCTGCGTAATTATGAGGAACTGTTTTGCAACACTTAACTTGGGCGCACCAACGTCATCCAACACGAAATTGCTACAGGGAGTCAGCATCCTATTCGCCAGCGGGCGCGAAGGGTGCCTATTCATTACGAAGCCCAGCTAGATCGCATGATCCAGGAGATGCTTGATATGCGCGTTATTCGCCCATCGACTTCGCCTTGGTCGTCTCCTATCGTACTCGTAAAGAAGAAGGATGGTTCTCTACGTCTTTGTGTAGATTACCGAAAGCTAAATAAAGTCATCCGTAAAGACCCCTTCCCCCTCCCTCGCATTGACGCCACATTTGATGCTCTTCATGGTGCGCGAGGTTTTACTGCTCTCGATTTGGCCGCCCGGTATTGTCAAGTGGAGGTCCGTCCGTCCGATAGGGAGAAAACCGCGTTCATTGTGCCATCCGGGCTGTATGAATTCGAGACCATGCCCTTCGGGTTGGCTAATGCCCCAGCCACCTTCCAGCGCCTGATGCAGAAAGTATTGGAGGGCCTCGTACCCAAGGAATGTTTGATATATTTGGATAATGTGATAGTGCATGGTAGGTCGGTCGAAGAGCACAACACCCGTCTACGTACAGTTTTGGAGCGGTTACGGCAGGCTGGATTAAAGCTGAAGGGACGGAAGTGCCGTTTTCTCGGCGAGCAGGTTAACTTTTTGGGACACGTAATAACTCCAGGCGGCATTTAAACCGACCCCGACAAGTGCGAACGGATAAGGTCGTGGCCACAACCCAGATCAGTTGATGAATTGCGTAGTTTTTTGGGACTGGCATCTTACTACCGGAGGTTTGTGCGCAATTTCGCTTCGATCTCGGCGCCGTTACATCGCCTGACGGAAAAGGGACGGAAGTTTGTTTGGGCGGACGAGTGTGCCAGCGCTTTCGGTCGACTGAAATAATGCCTCACGTCGCCACCGCTGTTAGGTCTCCCGGATACTTCCGAACGAGCTGGGCCTTTTGTCCTAGACACCGACGCCAGTAATGAGGCGATTGGCGCTGTTTTGTCGCAGAAAACTTCTATTGGGGAAACCGTGATCTTTTATGCTAGCCGCCGACTGGACAAGCGAGAGCGTTAGTATGGCACAACGAGACGTGAGACGTTGGCCTTGGTGTATTCCTTGAAGTATTTTCGACCATATTTACTCGGAAAACCTTTTCTTGTGCTGACTGACCATCAATCTCTGCAATGGTTACAAAACTTCCGTGACCCGGAGGGACAAGTCGCGCGGTGGCAAGAACGCCTACAAGAGTACGATTTTACCTGTGAGTACCGGCCGTGAGCACGGCATGCCAACGCAGATGCCCTTTCTCGACTTCCCGCTCTGGACGAAATAAATGCAGTTCTACACCACTCGGAAACTGATACAACGTGGTCAGAGGATCAAGCCCAGGACCCATATATATCTAACATTTATATGCGGCAAGTGGAAGGATCGTCTAAACCATCGGGGACGGAAATGCAATGCCGTTCGAAAGACGAACGCTCACTATGGGACCACTGGAGCCGATTAAGAATCATTGGTGGGACGCTGTTCCTCATGGATGACCTGGGCCCGAAAGTGATTACTCCTATGTAGAGAGTGTCAGGCATACTACAAGCGGTCCATCAGCAGTAAGGTCATGTTGGCCAACTAAAGACGGAGACAGCCATACATCAACGGTACTGGTGGCCAGGAATCCACGCCGACGTCGTGAAGCTATGTAACGCCTGCGAGATCTGTGCCGCTATCAAATCGAAGACCCCTATCCCGGGCCCCATTGGAACCGATGGTGGCCACGTCCCCAGGTCAGCGAGTCGGAGTCGATCTTTAGGGGGGCCTTTGCCAGGCACAAGGAACGGGAACCGCCACCTCCTTGTTCTTATAGATTATTTTACGAAATGGTGCGAGGCCATACCTATCAAAAATCCGGATGCGGCAACGGTTGCGTCAGCCATCGTAAATGAGTGGATTGCCCGCTATGGAGCACCGCTGTCACTGCATTCAGATCAAGGCGCCGTCTTCGAGAGTCACCTGCTTCAGGAGGTGTGTCGGCTGCTCTCGGTGAGGAAGACACGTACCACATCGTATCATCCACAAGGGAACGGATTAGTAGAGCGCACCAACCGAACTATAAAAGGGATTTTGCAGAGTTTCCTGGAGCGGCACCAGTCAGATCGATGGGACGAAGCTATTCCACAATGCATGATGGCGTATCGAGCGTCTGTGCATGCAACCACGGGGTATTCTCTAGCTTTCCTGACATTTGGTCACGAGCTTCGTTTGCCTCTGGAGCTGATATCCTCTATTCCCCCAATCGAGACTTGTTCTCTGTTAGGCTACGTACGACAGCTTGGCGAACGTCTTCGATCAGCCTTTCTGTGTGCAGGAGAACACGCAAGGATAGCACAGCATCGTCAGAAAGTATGTTATGATCGGCACAGTAGGGGCCCTGAATATCACATTGGAGATCGCGTATGGTTGCACCGCCCAAGACCTCCGCCTGGCGCAGCAGCGAAGTTTCACCGACAGTGGCAAGGGCCATACGAGATTGTGTTCGTCCGTTCACCCACGGTGTATGTCGTCCGAGATGTCGCTTAACCAAATTCCGACGTTCTGACCGTGCATTACAATCAGCTGAAACCAGCGGGATCTTCAGCCTCTACTCCGAAGGAGGACGTCGTCCCACCTGGATGCCTCCCGATCGTGGAACACGCTGTGGAGATACCCCCCGAAGGCGGCTCGGCGAGTACTCGGGGCACTGAGACACTGAGGACAGCGTCTTCGCCGGAAGGGGGAGTGGTGTAACGAAATCGAAACCGCCATGGGTCGTTTTAAAGACTACTTAAATGATCTCTTTCTTTTCTCTTTCATTTGCAGATTCTCGAGAAACCGCAGATATATGAAAACGTGCGAAGGCACTTTACCGACCCAAAAACTCTGACATTCCCTTTTTGTTTTGATTGTCTTATCAAGGTCCTGTACACTCCTCTGTTTTCTCCTGTTGTGGATAAACGTGCTTCCTCCGTGTCTGCTCGTTTTGCCCGTGTCACGCTTGCGTATTGCGATTCTGTGAGTGCCCGGTTGCTGTGTGTGCTTCTCGCGTCGTGTGTCCGCTGTGATTGACCGTGCTGCTTTCTACCGCCGTTGATTCGTTCCGTGCCCGTTTTCCAGCTTCCGCCGGTACCCCATTCCAGGAACTCCGTTACATTTGGTGACAGAGGTGGGATCGCAATGGAGAAGGAAAAAGTCAGCCCCCAAAAATGAAATCGCAACTTCGTGTTGTTACCCAGGATTTTTCGGATTTTCGACCTGTGCCGAGGCAACCCCCAGTTTTTCGGCCTGGGGATGATTTTGACATTTGGGAGTTTCATGTATCCTTATACCTTTCCAGTATTCCCGAAAAGCACGTGGGCCCTTACGTTCTCAGTTTTTTGAGCGAGGAAGCCACGCGCCTCTTCCGCGCAACTGGAATCCCTCCAACGGCGCCAGCTTCAGAAATATGGGAATCACTGCGCGGACTGTTTCGGAAACAGGAAGCCGCAGTTCTGTATAGACAGAAATTCGCTGCTCGTACCCAACAGTCGGGAGAAACGGTCGAAGCGTTCGCGCGCGCACTTCAGAAGCTCTCCTTGAGAGCCTTTCCCGATCTCTCCAACGCCGAGCGGGATAAGTGGCTGGCTGAGCGTTTTCGCACCGGGTCGCACGACAGGTCCCTACGTCACCAACTAGCTGGGATTCTGCCCTGCAGTTTCACGAATGCAATGAACAAGGCACAGTTTCACGAGTCCTTGGATTCAATAGACGAACGTGACGAGTATGGACAGGCCACTTTGTGTTCGGCACTGAGAAACGTGTCCATTTCCGACAGCAGAGCATCTAACTTCAACTCCACTCCGTCCAGGCGCGATTGTTGGTACTGCCGTCGCTTTGGAAATCGTGCGCAATTTTGCGGACATAACCCACCGATCAAGCCGCGACGTTCGCAAGGTAAGTCACGTCTTCATCCATCCGGCTTCCTTGCGTCCACTTTTGTTCGTAATGCTCCGTTTCAACCTCTAAACACCGTTGGCTGCCTCAGTGGTTTTAACATCCAGTTCTTGCTTGACACCGGTGCGTCATGTTCGTTGTTGCGTCTAGAAATAGCTGACCGCCTCGGGGGTCACCGCGCCACTACTCAGAGAAGGCCACGAGTGTTAACGGCCAACGGGGCTGAGTTGCCCGTCGAATTCGCAGTGTTGGCTCAAGTCCAACTGGAACATGTTACTGCAGTACACGAGTTTCTAGTTTGTCGTAACCTAAGTTGGGACGCCATCCTAGGGATGGACTCTTTGGCTAAGCATGGAAGCTTGCTGCAGCTTGGTACCGCGAATCTATTACCAAAGTCCACTCCTGTCAACACGCAGCTGTGTCACTCACGGGGCGTTTGCACAATTTTAGAAGCCACCTCGAAACCATCACAGTTCGAGCCTGATGTCATTGAGCCTTTGCGTAACCACAGTGGTATTTCCCCAGACTCAAAAGCCTCACTTCTCTCTATGCTGCGTAATTATGAGGAACTGTTTTGCAACACTCAACTTGGGCGCACCAACGTCATCCAACACGAAATTGATACAGGGAGTCAGCATCCTATTCGCCAGCGGGCGCGAAGGGTGCCCATTCATTACGAAGCCCAGCTAGATCGCATGATCCAGGAGATGCTTGATATGCGCGTTATTCGCCCATCGACATCGCCTTGGTCGTCTCCTATCGTACTCGTAAAGAAGAAGGATGGTTCTCTACGTCTTTGTGTAGATTACCGAAAGCTAAACAAAGTCATCCGTAAAGACCCCTTCCCCCTCCCTCGCATTGACGCCAAATTTGATACTCTTCATGGTGCGCGATGGTTTACTACTCTCGATTTGGCCGCCCGGTATTGTCAAGTGGAGGTCCGTCCGTCCGATAGGGAGAAAACCGCGTTCATTGTACCATCCGGGCTGTATGAATTCGAGACCATGCCCTTCGGGTTGGCTAATGCCCCAGCCACCTTCCAGCGCCTGATGCAGAAAGTATTGGAGGGCCTCGTACCCAAGGAATGTTTGATATATTTGGATAATGTGATAGTGCATGGTAGGTCGGTCGAAGAGCACAACACCCGTCTACGTACAGTTTTGGAGCGGTTACGGCAGGCTGGATTAAAGCTGAAGGGACGGAAGTGCCGTTTTCTCGGCGAGCAGGTTAACTTTTTGGGACACGTAATAACTCCAGACGGCATTCAAACCGACCCCGACAAGTGCGAACGGATAAGGTCGTGGCCACAACCCAGATCAGTTGATGAATTGCGTAGTTTTTTGGGACTGGCATCTTACTACCGGAGGTTTGTGCGCAATTTTGCTTCGATCTCGGCGCCGTTACATCGCCTGACGGAAAAGGGACGGAAGTTTGTTTGGACGGACGAGTGTGCCAGCGCTTTCGGACGACTGAAAGAATGCCTCACGTCGCCACCGCTGTTAGGTCTCCCGGATACTTCCGAACGAGCTGGGCCTTTTGTCCTAGACACCGACGCCAGTAATGAGGCGATTGGCGCTGTTTTGTCGCAGAAAACTTCTATTGGGGAAACCGTGATCTTTTATGCTAGCCGCCGACTGGACAAGCGAGAGCGTTAGTATAGCACAACGAGACGTGAGACGTTGGCCTTGGTGTATTCCTTGAAGTATTTTCGACCATATTTACTCGGAATACCTTTTCTTGTGCTGACTGACCATCAATCTCTGCAATGGTTACAAAACTTCCGTGACCCGGAGGGACAAGTCGCGCGGTGGCAAGAACGCCTACAAGAGTACGGTTTTACCTGTGAGTACCGGCCGTGAGCACGGCATGCCAACGTAGATGCCCTTTCTCGAATTCCCGCTCTGGACGAAATAAATGCAGTTCTACACCACTCGGAAACTGATACAACGTGGTCAGAGGATCAAGCCCAGGACCCATATATATCTAACATTTATATGCGGCAAGTGGAAGGATCGTCTAAACCATCGGGGACGGAAATGCAATCCCGTTCGAAAGACGAACGCTCACTATGGGACCACTGGAGCCGATTAAGAATCATTGGTGGGACGCTGTTCCTCATGGATGACCTGGGCCCGAAAGTGATTACTCCTATGTCGAGAGTGCCGGGCGTACTACAAGCAGTCCATCAGCAGTTAGGTCACGCTGGCCAACTAAAGACGGAGACAGCCATACGTCAACGGTATTGGTGGCCAGGAATCCACGTCGACGTCGTGAAGCTATGTAACGCCTGCGAGATCTGTGCCGCTATCAAATCGAAGACCCCTATCCCGGGCCCCATTGGAACCGATGGTGGCCACGTCCCCAGGTCAGCGAGTCGGAGTCGATCTAGGGGGGCCTTTGCCAGTCACAAGGAACGGGAACCGCCACCTCCTTGTTCTTATAGATTATTTTACGAAATGGTGCGAGGCCATACCTATCAAAAATCCGGATGCGGCAACGGTTGCGTCAGCCATCGTAAATGAGTGGATTGCCCGCTATGGAGCACCGCTGTCACTGCATTCAGATCAAGGCGCCGTCTTCGAGAGTCACCTGCTTCAGGAGGTGTGTCGGCTGCTCTCGGTGAGGAAGACACGTACCACATCGTATCATCCACAAGGGAACGGATTAGTAGAGCGCACCAACCGAACTATAAAAGGGATGTTGCAGAGTTTCCTGGAGCGGCACCAGCCAGATCGATGGGACGAAGCTATTCTACAATGCATGATGGCGTATCGAGCGTCTGTGCATGCAACCACGGGGTATTCTCTAGCCTTCCTGACATTTGGTCACGAGCTTCGTTTGCCTCTGGAGCTGATATCCCCTATTCCCCCAATCGAGGCTCGTTCTCTGTTAGACTACGTACGACAGCTTTGCCAACGGCTTCGATCAGCCCTCCTGTGTGCAGCACAATACGCAAGGATAGCACAGCATCGTCGGAAAGTATGTTGTGGTAGGCACAGTAGGGGCCCTGAATATCACATTGGAGATGGCGTATGGTTTCACCGCCAAAGACCTCCGCCTGGCGCAGCAGCGAACTTTCACCGACAGTGGCAAGGGCCATACGAGATTGTGTTCGTCCGTTCACCCACGGTGTATGTCGTCCGAGATGTCGCTTAACCAAATTCCGACGTTCTGACCGTGCATTACAATCAGCTGAAACCAGCGGGATCTTCAGCCTCTACTCCGAAGGAGGACGTCGTCCCACCTGGATGCCTCCCGATCGTGGAACACGCTGTGGAGATACCCCCCGAAGGCGGCTCGGCGAGTACTCGGGGCACTGAGACACTGAGGACAGCGTCTTCGCCGGAAGGGGGAGTGGTGTAACGAAACCGAAACCGCCATGGGTCGTTTTAAAGACTACTTAAATGATCTCTTTCTTTTCTCTTTCATTTGCAGATTCTCGAGAAACTGCAGATATATGAAAACGTGCGAAGGCACTTTACCGACCCAAAAACTCTGACATTCCCTTTTTGTTTTGATTGTCTTATCAAGGTCCTGTACACTCCTCTGTTTCTCCTGTTGTGGATAAACGTGCTTCCTCCGTGTCTGCTTGTTTCGCCCGTGTCACGCTTGCGTATTGCGATTCTGTGAGTGCCCGGTTGCTGTGTGTGCTTCTCGCGTCGTGTGTCTGCTGTGATTGACCGTGCTGCTTTCTACCGCCGTTGATTCGTTCCGTGCCCGTTTTCCAGCTTCCGCCGGTACCCCATTCCAGGAACTCCGTTACACATACACATTTCATATTGACGCTCATTATGCGCCTTAAATAACTACTAATTAAAACCGAAACTAAAGCCACACCAAAAACAAAACATAGTATTAATTAAGCATTCCTTTTTCATACCTTGTTCACATTACGCCGTAACTGCTGCTTACTTTTTTCAGCTTTTGGAGATGGATGTACGCCAGTTCCTGGGCCAGAAGCTTAATTTCGCGCGTCATACCGATTCAACCTCCCATTTACCCCTACTTGTATCTTAACGCAACAGTTTTTTGCGCACCACAGCGCCATCATTGTCCTTGATCTAACTATTACCTGAAATTATGCTCGTTCAGCTGGACTACATCTTTTCGTTTATATCTTTCATTAAAACGAATTGTTTTATTATTCCAAAGAAGCTATGCTTGTATGCATTTTTATCATGTTTTTAGAGGTGTGTCTCGTTTTACAGAGAATATACCATTTGTTTATTTATTTATTTATTTAACGGGCTTACGCACTTTTTGATCACAGCGATTGGTCTTTGGAGGCGGCGGCTAGATTCAGATGTCGGGACGGTTGAAGCTTATAGACCGAGATCGTGGTCTGGTTAAACTGCACCAGGAGGCTGAAAGCTGGTGAGGTGACTTGTGACGTCGCACGTAGCACTACTAGACGAAGTAGGCGAGGTGCTTTCCTCAATAAAGACGGGTTTCAGACGGTCGATGGTGAATAGTCCGCGTCGACCACCGCGGTCAATAGTGTACGTCCTACTTGCACGGTGTATCACTTTGAAAGGTCTTATGGACGGCGGCCGGAGCGGCTGTCGAATACGGTCTGCTCAAAGAAGGATTTGTGAACACGTAGATAGCTTCGCATACATGTACAATGGCGGCTTCCGTGATCGAGGAGCAGGTGGACGCAGCCCACATATCTGGTCAGCTAATTGATCCGTGAAACTGTCGTAGTCAAAAGTGGAAGTAGTTGGGGCTGATGCTGGCAGCTGTTCGGGCAACCGCAGTGTGCAACCGTAGACCGGCTGGGCTGGTGTGGTGTCGAAAGCGGTTTTAACCGTGTTTCTTAAGCTTACGAGGACGAAAGGAATTGTTTCAGACCATGAAGGATCTGGGTGCGCACGTAGTGCTGCATTCAAGTGGTGGTGAAAACGTTCCACCATGCCGTTAGCGGCCGGATGATAAGCCGTCGTCTGAACGGGACGACAGCCTAAATCCTTAAGCAACGTGGCAAACGTTGACGAGAAATGTGACCCTCGATCGGTGGTCACGATGGCGGGTCAGACGTATTGAGTTACCCAGAAATGCTTTCGCTACCGTTTCCGAAGTTCAGTTAGGTATGGGAATAGCTTCCGGCCACCTAGTGAACCGGTCAACACAGGTGCGTAGAAGCACATAGCCTTTCGAAGGCGGCAGAGGACCCATGAGGTCCGCGTGCACGTAAAGAAAACGTGCGACTGGCGTCGGAAAGGTGCCTAATGGACTTCTCGTGTGCTTGTGCACCTTCGCGGGTTGACACGGAAGGCAAGCAGCTGCCCAAGTACGGACGTCCCGATTAACAGTGCAAAAAACGAATCGTGCAGGTACGAGTTTAACCGATGCACGAACGCCTGGATGAGACAAGCCTTGCAACGTGTCGCACAAGGTCTGCCGAAACTCGCGTGGGACGACCGGGCGCGGCGTGCCCAGAGGTAAATCGCAAAAGTATAGTGCCGTCCGCTGATTTCAGCGGAACGGGTCGTATGTCCAGGGAGGAAGACCAGCGTAGTAGAGCAACCTCAAGGTCGCTGAGTTGCGCTCTGGCCATAGCTGCCAAGTAGATAGCAGTGCAAGCGTCAGCAGAGATAGCTTGGATGCGGGAAAGTGCATCGGCGACGGCGATTACACACATGAGGCCTGCCGTATATTGGTCGTAAACTGAGCGATATAGTCAAGATGATGCGACTCTCTAGGTGAATAACGGTTGGTAGTCGAGCCGAGCAAATAAGTCAGGGGTTTGTGGTTGGTGAAGGCGGCAAAGGAGCGGCCTTATAAGAAGTGTGGAAAGTGACGTATTGCCAGATATCCGGCTAATAGTTCTCTAACGAACGTGCTGTAACGATATTCGGTAGGTTGTAGGCGTTTGGAGAAAAACGCTAAAGGCTGCCGCGTGTCAGCTACTCGTTGCTGCAAAACAGCGCCGACTGCCACGTCCGAGGCGTCAGTAATAAGGAATAATGGGGCGGCCGGATCGTGATGAGCTACAGAAGCTATGTTGGCGATAGCCTCTTTCGGCGACTTAAAAGCAACGCGTGCTGTGGCAGGAAATTCGAATTTCTTGAGTTTCCCTCGGAGTAGGTCCGTGAGGGGTTGTATCAGAGAAGCGCAGTTTGGTATAAACCGTCGGTAAAAGTTGACAAGCCCAGCAAAACGCCTGAGCTATGTGAAAGAATGACGCTCGGGGTAGTCGAGGATGGCGTGAAATTTATCCTGCAGTGGCACGACGCCTGCAGTGTAGATACGGAGGCCGAAGAAGTGTACTGCGTCGACACCGAACGAAAACCTTTCTGTGTTGATCGTCACCCCGTATTGAGATAAACGATCAAAAAGTGTTCGTACGTAGAGCATGTGTTCTCATCCTGAAGGGCTCGCACTGAAGATATCGTCGAGATAAGCGTAAGCGTAGACTAAGCCGCGACAAACTTGGTCAATGAAGCGCTGAAAAGCTTGCGCGACATACTTCAGATCAAATGGCTTGCGCAGGAATTCGAACAAACCAATTGGAGTGGCCAATGCAGTTTCTACCATGCCCGTTTCGGCTACCGGAATTTGGTTGTGTGCGCGAAACAGGTCGATTTTGTTGAAGATAATTTTACCTGCCAGACTGGCGGTGAGATCCACTACAAATAAATAAATAAATAGTTTATTCTCGAATTCATAATGACAAACCAAATCAAGCATGATCAAGGTTTATAAGCAGCTGTGTATCACGACGGCACTTGGGGTTCAAGGAGGGTAGTTTAAACGGACAAGGCACTATAAGTGCCATGAAACGGTGCATGTAGACGGAGCGTATCATATTCTTGCACGTGTCGGGATAAGTTGAAATATGAGTCTAGTCTACTTGCCAGTATGTAGTTGTTAGCATTGACTTTATTCAGTGGCGAGTCATATCAGCCACCTCGCCGTGTTGTTAAATAGATATTGTGGCTTTTTATAGGGCAAAAGCTTGTCAGGCGAGAACCCACCACGTCCTGCAACACTGCCGTAAAGCATTTTGAACATTAATGTATGACTGGCTAGGCCGCTTGACGACTGATTTCAACCGGTTATTCACACTCAAATGGCTCCTAATTTCCTCTGTTATTTGGACGGATAATTTGAGCAGGGCCGCCATGGTTGTTTAGGCCGGTCGTGAAAAGGAACCTCACGAATAGTCGTCTTGTTGTGTCCAGGTGAGCAAAAGTTCAAATTTTCTGCTGTCTGGATTTTCCAGATGTATAAGTTATGGGAGTATGAAGATGTGTCCAGCTTTCCATACTTGACAAGGTTGTGGTGATTTTAGTTGGGTCCTTTTGGTGTTCAACCATGCTCCATGTAAGTCCTTATCGGTTGTTACGTCCGTCTTAAGCAAAACCTGTTTCTCAGTCCAATCTTAGATCTCCAAGTAGTTCCGGACCTCGGAGGAAAGGGAAAGTGAAGGACAACCGAGAGAAGACCGCAAGAATAGGTGTGGAGTTAAACATTGTTAACTTTTTATGTTACAACATTTGGAGTTGAGACAAAAGCATGTACACTGTACAAAAATGATTATGCTGAAATTGCATTTTGAATATCCTGTAGATTCAGTAGCCGCACGGTGGATTGCAAACGCCAGCATAGAGACAAGAGCGCTGTACCAGTAACTAAGCTACGAAGTATCGGTTAAGTATGAGTCAAAAATTGCGTGGGGAGAGCGCAAAGAGAGTTAGAATATTGGTGGTGATTGCAAGGTGTAGTAACAACAAGCGGTTAGCATAATACGTCAGGGCGTGCAGAACAAGAAGTGGAAAATAATTAAGTTGCCGCTAGAGAGATCTAAAGGTTAATTGGCGGTAGGGCAGCGGAAAAATTGGATGCAGATATTCTAAAGGGACAAGGTTATTAAGATACGGGGTGGCTCCTAACAAACACTGGCTAATCGCCTATGACCACTAGCTACTTCTAAACAGAGGTACCGAATTTAAGATGACCGGCAGATGGTGGCGCTAGGAAAAGCTATCAGTGGCCAGATGTAGCCATTCCAATCGGATGCATGGTCACTAGTATATGCCTATAGGGTCACTGAATGCATCAACAAGCCAGCGGAGACAAGTGATACCAACATTCCGAAAGAATGTATGATGGAGAGACAAGGAGTGTATCCTCGCAAGCTCAAGATCTGCGCAGAAGGGACTTGGAGCACACGGCGAAATGCTGCCGTATAGAGGAAGATAAGAAGAGCGATAGATAGTGGCGCTATGTGCAAGGGTAGCAGTGGCCAGCAAAGGCATTCGGATTAAGCCTACTAACTACCAGTGGATACCTACAGTGACAGAAGAAGTCAACATACCAGCGAAGATGCGATGCAACCAATACAAGAGAGTAAGTGTTGAAGAGATAAGACGTGACTCCTGGTGCAGACCTGTGCTACCTACAATGACTCCCTGCGGCTGAAATGTGGTGACATAGGTAATACGAAACAACTGATAATGGTACTAGGGGAGAGAGCGTATCTAAGGCTAGCAATGGTATTGCGGTGAAGCCTTCTAGTTGCTAGTGGATACCTAAAGTGTCCCAGAATAAGTCTACAGACAGCAGATGTATGTCACGCACGCAGCCCCAGAGAGGAATAAAAGTGTGGCTATTAGCAAGCTCCGGATATGCGCAGAGATGTTTGGAGCCTATGTAGCATGGCTAATGCTAAACGGAAGTCCCAGGGGTAATACAAAGAACTGATAATGGTACTAAGGGAGAGAGTGTCGACGGCTAGCAATGGCATTGGGGTGGAGCCGTCTAGTGGCTAGTGGATACCTAAACAGAGGCTGAATTTAAGAAGATCGACAGATAGTGGCGCTAGGAAAAGCAATCAGTGGCCAGATGTAGTCATTCCAATAAAATGCTTAGTCATTAGTGTATATCTCCAGTGTCTCAGAATGCGTGAACATATAAGCAAAAGTAAGTGATACAGACATTTCGTAATGGAAGAAGAGAGCCAAAGCCAAACAAGTAAGCGAAATAGTAGGAATATACGGTAAATGATACCGCGCTTAAAAGAGAATATTCAATGTGGTCGTGATTCATAGCGTAACAAGTATAAGAGAGCACGGTGTCAGCTTGGCGAGTAGGATGCATCTGGACAACGTCAACTGGTACTTGAGGTCGTCCGCACGCCGGTAGCACCATTTAGGTAGTAGCCAGTTACGTTGAAGCAATGGGATAGTGGCGGTTGGCAGGAGCTAGATAAATGTGGGACGTTTGAGGAAATGTAGTAGCATTCGGCATCCGATGGTTAACACCCAAGTGATAGAAGTCTTAAGGGGTTGTTGGATGAAGCAGGAAATAGCAATATTACGAGTCCGGAAGAAGATAGTGTGGGAAGGTAAGGAAAGGCGATTATAAGTGGTCTGGTCCAGTTCCAAAATACTTGTCTTCAGGACGGCTGATATTCAGTAGTATGGAAACTTGTGTGCCAGAGAGGTATTTGCTAATTTAGAAGCGGAACTGGTTTTAATTCATAGATGCTCTTATTGGACGAGGTAACCTATTCCATACATGTGCGTATCTGTAGAGGTAGAAGTTGGAGCGAATACTACTGCACGTTCTTGGTAGGATAATGGAGTGGGGCCTATCACGTAGGGGGTACGAAGTGACGTATGCGCCTGAGACAGGGGTTGGTGGGCTCCCATTGGGATTGTTGATAAGCGTATATAGGAAGGCGAGATTGGTTTTCAGTCGGCACAGCCATAACGGGTCGAGCTTAAGTGTTTTGCATCGAGCACGGTAGCTGAGCCTTAAGTGCCCCAGGAGACGTTTTGTGAAGGTACGCTGAACCTTTTTGAGGGCTATCCTGTCGCATTTGCTTAGGTTGCTGAATACTATTGCGCAGTACTCTAGCAGAGGCGGGGCACATGTTTTGTACAGCGCGGTGCTAGGTTCTTGTATTGTCATGGTTTTCAGAATGTATCCGATGAGAGAGCGCGCTTTCGCTGCGAAATAACCCACCCGTTACGCGAAGTTCAGTGCACAGGACTAGTGTACTCCTAAGTCCTGCACTGTTAGGCAGTTCCCGAATGGCGTGACTTGTAGCATTAAGCTATTGGGCTTTATGGTGCATCTGTAGGTAAGGATATTGCCTTTTGCTGGTGTGAATACCAATTCCATGTGTCGCACCATAGAGCTAGGTCTCATAAGTTCTACTGTATATGGAAGAGCGCGGTAGGGAAGATTAACGGATGAACTGGGAAGAGAATTTTGATGTCGTCGGCAAAGAGGTAGGGTGTCCCAAGTTTAAAAACCTGGAACACGTCACTGAGATAGAGCAAAAATAGTAGAGGGCCTAAAACGCTTCTTTGAATTACGCTACGTTTGACTGGTTTTGGAAGTGACATAAAGTCCCCAACCTTTACTGACGGTGAGCGAAATGTATGATATCCTGAGAACCAAGTATGCAGTTTACCGAAGATACCGTATGGTTCTAGCTTCAGCACGAGTGCTGTATGTGGTACGCTGTCAAAGGCTTTTGCCCTGTCTAGGAAGATAATGGTTAGTGCTTGCTTGTGGTCCATCTGTAGAGTTACGTGGTTGAGGAACTCAACTTGGCAGGTCAGACAGGATTTAGACGGCAGAACTCCGTGTTGTTGTCGGTTGACGAGTTTAGGAGTAAGCAGGAAGGTGAGCGTGGGTTCTTTGGCTATTCGTTCCATTACTCTTGAAGCTATAGGCGCGTGGCTGAGGGGGCGATAGTTTTCCATGTTATGCTGACTGCCATTTTGTGTTTGGTGATGACGGTGGCATGTTTCCATGTGGCTGGATAAATCTCGTTTGTCCTGGAAAGCGTGAATAGTTTGGGAAGTAGAATTGGAATATCCTGGCCACCGAGTATCAACAGTGTAGAGGGGAGACCTTTGAGACCAGGATGTGATGGACGTTTGAGTGAGCTGATTACTCCAGTGATAGAACGTAGGTCAAACTTAATAGGTTCGAGTGAGTCATTGGTGCGCCTAGGTGGCATAGTCGGTGAGGTTCCATTAGCGTCATTGAAAGAATTGCAGAAGTATCCTTACAGGGTCTCACATAATTATGATGGATCCCTAATAACGGATGTGTCAGAAGTCTCAGTGAGGCAACAGGCGTAGATTTTTGCTTGCTTCTTTGTCGGAGTAGTTGACTGAGTGACTTAGTTTTATTGTTAGATTTAAGGGCAGCATCTTCTTCAGCAACCTTGGCTGATTCCTGCGCAGTTTGCCAGTTGGTTACGCTTTCGTTCATGCAAACAAGTATGTGGAATTCCTTAGTGTTGGAATATCGATGGCGCATTTTTGATCTTCCTAAGTACACCGTAGGACTTTGCTGAGTTCGTTGTCATCTTTAAGCTGCTTCTGCAAGTGAGTGGGGCAATCAAATCTAGGCAGATAAAGAAATTTAGATGTAGGACGTATGCGGCTGTCTACATCAGTGGCTAAAAGGAAGTTGTCCCAGTTCGCAGATTGCACTGATATCACAAAGTTGTCCCAGTTAATGTGGTTGAACATTCGAAACTGTTTGACAGAGCAATAAGTGGCGCAGTGTGGAGTAGAGTGTAAATATGCGTTTGACCACATTGTGGTCGCAGCCATGCATATTATCTAGAATACCAGCGACTGCATCAGAGACATCTTGTGTAAAAATTAAGTCTAGGGTGTTAGAAAGCCTAGTGTGATCGTGAACGGGTTGGGTCCAGTTAGTTGCGTGCACGGTATCAAAGAAACTTCTGTATCTGAGTGGTGCAACTTGGTCGCTCCAGGGCATAAGTGGCATATTGATATCGTTACCCATTATCTTGTGACGTGGAGGCATTAGAAAGATTTCAGTGAAAATCAATAGCTAGATGTGTGGATAATTGTATACGCAAGCGATAAGGTGGTCAAGTTGATCTTTTGTCGTCTTGATCCAGATGGACTCTTCAGGGTCACCTATAAATAACGGTTCGAAACCGGGTGCACCAAAGTCGTCTCGGATATAGATAAGGCAACCGCCACCCCGATAGTTGTCTCGTCCGTTACAGAATGTGGTGTAGCCAGGGATGCATAGTAGGTTGTCAGAGGCATTTGAGGGGTGCCACGTTTCTGTGCTGAGAACCAACTGTGGGTAATAAAGTAGGATAAGTGGGATAATGAGGTGCATCTTGTGTGTAGTAGCTCGCGCGTTGCTAAGCAGCATGGTGTATGATTCAAGGCAAGAAGAGTTAAAGGAGTTACATTGTGTGAGGTAAGTTGCACACTAGGGTGCAACTGGCGCGGGGTACATTGAAGTGGTAAGCAAAGGTGGAGAGGGTGTTGTAGGATGATGAGCGGGAAGTGCTTAGTTAGGTAGTTGATGGCAGTCGGCCGATAATGAGGGTGTGGTAATATTATTGACTGTAGAACGTATCCGGAGGGCGAAAACCAACCTCGGGGGTTAGTTGCGGTGAGTATATTTGTTGGAGGTGATGGAGAGCTGGCGAGAACGCTTGGTGAAATGGGCGAGGTGGGTCGTGTCCTGTTGCATCCCATGAAAATGGGGCCGTGGAGGGCACGGCCCGGTTGTAGTGCTTGTCATCCGGATATATTTTTTATTCAGGAGAACGTATGGTCATGGAGTGCGGGGTAGTGTTGATGGGATTATAGAGAGTTTCAGAAGAGCGTTGTCCTCGGGATGGTGCTTTGCTTCTCACTGTTTCGATCGGTTGTGGGCATTGGTAACGGGGTTGTGTACTTGACGTTTGGATGGCATAGCGCTTTTTGTAGGGTTGCCTGGGCGTTCGCGTACCAAGCGGATAGTTGGTTATTAGGAGAATCCCTGCGTTGACGCTGCGCGGGCTGTTCATAGATCCATTTCGTTGTGGTGACTGGCAGAACGTCACCAGTTTGTGAAAATCGCGGCATTTGTTATAGTTCTGGGGCTTAATAGCATTGTTGGGCGTCCCAAGTAAGTATGACTTGCGCAGTGATTCGACGCGTTGGGTCAAAACCTGCGGGTAGGGCGACGTTTGTCATCGGAATGATTTCGACCTCATGCGTTCCATTGGTACAGATGTTGGTTGGTGCTTATCAGCTGTCAGTTTGTGCCACGAGGACATTGCTTGAGTACGACTATCATAGTTATGGTGCTTTATCAGCTGGGTGCGCTTCGTAATACGTGGAGTGCCGTGTTTCGGCTGTTGACCTATGTTGGTAGTCTGTTGTGTTGCGAGAGTGGTTTTGGCTTTGCACGCGGGTAGGTGTAGCGCCAAATAGCTAACTCTTAGGGTTCATGTACAACTATATTTTTGACCGTTGGTTCATTATTCTTTATTGTTTTAATCTTCCTCAGAACCGGCTCGACACTCGACCGCCTTGTGGTTTCCTGCGCTCACATGCTCGCTCTTGTCTTGCTTCATCTGTCCGCCTCTCCTTGTAGCTTATCGGATACAGTCCGCTATGTCCGACTTCAATTGCCTTCTGATATCCGCGCTTAATTTCGCGCACCGTCTAGGGTTATTATTAACTAGTCCTACAACTTGGTGACCTGATTCGCACGCGCGAATTCGACTTTTTTCCTTGTTTTATTTTTGGTGAGTTCGTTCCTTTTTCTTAATTATATACCTGTATTCATTTGTTTCTTGCGTAAGCTAACACTTCTATCGTGTTTTTGTTCATCCTTTTTCTTTTCGACTCACTTTTCGAGAATGGCATCTTAGGCGTTTCACAGCGTAAACATGCTTATGTTGACTGTTCTATGTTTCATGGAACACAGCCCAGAGGCTTGGTTTACGATATTCCAGATCAAACTGGAAAAAGGGCATTACGGCGGATCGACCGATGTACCTTCCGTTCGTCCCACGCATTCCTTCGCCGGTTGTGACGCTGGTTGAGGGCATACTACTCTGCCCATCGAATGAGGCAAAGTATAAAACGATGAAGCAAACGGTTTTGAAAGAATTACGGCCCAGCTCACGAGCTCGATTCGAACAGCTCAATGGCCTCAAGCTTGGAGATCGCAAGCCGGCAAGGTTGGCCCGCGAACTTCAGCGCATCGCTGGAGCCATATGCTTGAGCGAAGAAGGGATAAATGAGCTATGGTTTGCACGTCTCCCAGAGCCATTGCCAGTCATGCTGTCCATGTTTATAGATACACCCCTGAAAGGATTAGCTACCAAGGCAGACACTGCGTTCGAACATCTTCCGCAGCAGATGACCAGTAGCTCCGGTGACGTATTTTCACCGATGAAAACCGAAGCTTATATTTGCTCTCAGTCGTCAGTCCGATCTGATCCTAAAGACGAGGAAGTTGCGCCACTTCGCAGCAGGATAGCAGTAATGAAGGCTTGGAAGCGGCGTGTGGCACGGTCATTTGCTGACCACGTATTGGCTACCGTTCATTGCAGCTCGTCTTTGTCTGCACCGAGTACGCCTTGTTCGACAAGGAAGCGCAACGTTTTCCCTGCACGTTCTCAGTCAGATAATACCAAACCCTTTGAAGAAGTAGGTGGGTATCACCACCAATACGGTGGCAGAGCTAGACGTTGTCGGGCTCTCCGCATCAGGCCCGACCCAGCTGCTTCAGGGAAAACGAATAGCCCGCATGCTAGCACGACAAACATTTCAGTCCATAACCAATCAATTCGCCTGTTTTACATTAAGAATCGACGTTCTTCCATCAAGTTCCTCTTCGACAAGGGAACGGAAGTCGGCGTCATCCCAGCGGCCGCTAATGACATGCACTCAGAGCCTACGTATCATTTGTGGCAGGCCAAGGGTTCTCTGATAGCTTCATTAGGTCAGCGCGTGATGAACCTAGCATTTTATCTTCGCCGTGCTTTTCAGTGGGTCTTTATGGTTGCTTCTGTACCCTTCGCAATTATTGGCATCGACTTCCTTCGACACTCGGGTTTCTTGTTGACGCTGATCGTCACAGACTTTTAGACGACCGTACTAAACTAGGGGATGAAGGCGTTCTTACGGACGCCCCGATTATCAGTCCCGTTTTTCGAATCGCCGATGCACCATCACATTATGCTAACCTGCTGTCTGCATACCCGCGGCTGGTAGGACCAGCTGCAGAACTTCCGCAACTCACGATAGTGGTCGCTCATCATATAGTCACGCGTGGTCAGCCAGTTAGTTCTCGACCAAGACGGCTAGCTCCTGACAACCTACGTGCAGCACGAGCTGAATTCGACCGCATGTTTCAGCTTGGTATTGTCAGACCGTCCAACAGTCCATGGGCGTTGCCTCTGCACATGGTCCCGAGGAAGGTCATGGGGGACTGGCGTCCTTGCGGCGACTGTCGATCCTTGAATACGGTTACCAAGCGCGATCGCTAGCCGCTCCCACACATAGGATCTTGACCACGCAAAGTTAGAGACTGTGCGTTTTCGTCTTTTTGTTGCTTCTTTTGACACATAGTTACTATTCATTAGCGTAGTTAGGCGCGTTGTCTCGATATTTTGATGGGCTATTCTTTAAGGTTTTTAGATCATATATACAGCAAAACAGTGTTTCTGCAACACAAAGTATGAAGTGGTGCTATTCCAGAGTGGCTAACAAATTGGAATGAAAGGGAAAGCCGTCTGAGTCAAAAGCCGGGGCAAACGTAGGAACACTCATTCGAATACCGCAGTTTCTGTCAATCACTGCTCTGCTTCATGCACTACAAATGCGGTTAAGCCAGCCAAACGGTCTGCTGCTAAAGACAACCTGAATGAACTGCGCCCCTGCACTGTTATTTTTATAGAACAACTAAAAGATGCACTCAACAATAGCAGTGCACACTCAACCGAAATAGCTGCAGTTTAAAAGGAAACGGTCGATACAAACACAGACTAGCAAAACTTAGGCCATTGGCCCAACTCTCAGGAATAAGGGAAATGGCAGCGCTGCTAAGCTCAAAGATGCCGGCGCTCTTCTTACTACCATCGCTAAAGAGATAAAGGAGCGCACCCGTCGTGCCCGAAACGTGAGCACCTTCAACGTTCCTGACAAACTTCCTTTGGAGAAAGTCACCCGCTTACTTACGTCCATGTGTAACATCCCTCCTGATACTTGCGCGAGTAAACGGCTCAGCACATCGATGCTCAGTCGTAATTGCCCCACTCTTATCGCCTTTAAAACTCAAGAACTGGCTACATGCTTCATAGCAAATAGATTTACCTTACTAACAAACGCAAACAGCGGACCTATTATTATCAAGCCTGATCTAACGTCGCTGCAAAGGGCTTTCCCACCGGATACTAATACCAAAGCAAGACAACGGCCTCATGATTAATCGTCGATTGCCAGAGCTACCGCTTGCTCTACGACAAGCACTAACGTGAAGCTTGACCTAATTCCTCTACGTCATGCGTCCATGCTAGCGGTACATACCTACTCAAGCCCCACAGCCCTAATAGATAAAAGGTCAACCAACGTTCCAGACTCGACTTAGCTAACGATACAAGTAGCTAAGTCAGTGCACAAACCCTCCGACATGAGTGACAGAGATTCCGAACCTACCAGTTTGGCATTTCCGCCCATCAACTCCCTTCCCTACCCCGATTGCAAAGCGGAAAATACCCTCACAACACAACAGACTACCAACATAGGTCAACAGCCGAAACACGGCACTCCACGTATTACGAAGCACACCCAGCTGATAAAGCACCATAACAATGATAATCGAACTCAAGCAATGTCCTCGTGGCACAAACTGACAGCTGATAAGCACCAACCAACATCTGTACCAATGGAACGCATGAGGTCGAAATCATTCCGATGACAAACGTCGCCCTACCCGCAGGTTTTGACCCAACGCGTCGAATCACTGCGCAAGTCATACTTACTTGGGACGCCCAACAATGCTATTAAGCCCCAGAACTATAACAAATGCCGCGATTTTCACAAACTGGTGACGTTCTGCCAGTCACCACAACGAAATGGATCTACGAACAGCCCGCGCAGCGTCAACGCAGGGATTCTCCTAATAACCAACTATCCGCTTGGTACGCGAACGCCCAGGCAACCCTACAAAAAGCGCTATGCCATCCAAACGTCAAGTACACAACCCCGTTACCAATGCCCCCAACCGATCGAAACAGTGAGAAGCAAAGCACCATCCCGAGGACAACGCTCTTCTGAAACTCTCTACAATCCCATCAACACTACCCGCACTCCATGACCATACGTTCTCCTGAATAAAAAATATATCCGGATGACAAGCACTACAACCGGGCCGTGCCCTCTACAGCCCCATTTTCATGGGATGCAACAGGACACGACCCACCTCGCCCATTTCACCAAGCGTTCTCGCCAGCTCTCCATTACCTCCAACAACTCATATACTCACTGCAACTTACCCCCGAGGTTGGTTTTCGCCCTCCGGATACGTTCTACGGTCAATAATATTACCACACCCTCATTATCGGCCGACTGCCATCAACTACCTAACTAAGCACTTCCTGCTCATCATCCTTCAACACCCTCTCCACCTTTGCCTACCACTTCAATGTACCCCGCGCCAGTTGCACCCTAGTGTGCAACTTACCTCACACAATGTAACTCCTTTAACTCTTCTTGCCTTGAATTATACACCATGCTGCTTAGCAACGCGCGAGCTACTACACACAAGATGCACCTCATTATCCCACTTATCCTACTTTATTACCCACAGCTGGTTCTCAGCACAGAAACGTGGCACCCCTCAAATGCCTCTGACAACCTACTACGCATCCCTGGCTACACCACATTCTGTAACGGACGAGACAACTATCGGGGTGGCGGTTGCCTTATCTATATCCGAGACGACTTTGGTGCACCCGGTTTCGAACCGTTATTTATAGGTGACCCTGAAGAATCCATCTGGAGCAAGACGACAAAAGGTCAACCTGACCACCTTATCGCTTGCGTATATAATTATCCACATATCTAGCTAATGATTTTCACTGAAAGCTTTCTAATGCCTCCACGTCACAAGATAATGGGTGGCGATATCAATATGCCACTTTCCCCTGGAGCGACCAGGTTGCACCACTCAGATACAGAAGTTTCTTTGATACCGTGCACGCAACTAACTGGACCCAACCCGTTCACGATCACACTAGGCTTTCTAACACCCTAGACTTAATTTTTACACAAGATGTCTCTGATGCAGTCGCTGGTATTCTAGATAATATACATGGCTGCGACCACGATATGGTCAAACGCATATTTACACTCTACTCCACACTGCGCCACTTATTGCTCTGTCAAACAGTTTCGAATGTTCAACCACATTTACTGGGACAGCTTTGTGATATCAGTGCAATCTGCGAGCTGGGACAACTTCCTTTTAGCCACTGATGTAGACAGCCGCATACGTCCTATATCTAAATTTCTTTATCTGCCTAGATTTGATTGCCCCACTCACTTGCAGAAGCAGCTTAAAGATGACAACGAACTCAGCAAAGTCCTACGGTGTACTTAGGAAGATCAAAAATGCGCCATCGATATTCCAACCCTAAGGAATTCTACATACTCGTTTGCATGAACGTAAGCGTAACCAACTGGCAAACTGCGCAGGAATCAGCCAAGGTTGCTGAAGAAGATGCTGCCCTTAAATCTAACAATAAAACTAAGTCACTCAGTCAACTACTCCGACAAAGAAGCAAGCAAAAATCTACGCCTGTTGCCTCACTGAGACTTCTGACACATCCGTTATTAGCGATCCATCAAAATTATGTGAGACCCTGTAAAGATACTTCTGCAATTCTTTCACTGACGCTAATGGAACCTCACCGACTATGCCACCTAGGCGCACCAATGACTCACTCGAACCTATTGAGTTTGACCTACGTTCTATCACGTGAGTAATCAGCTCACTCAAACGTCCATCACATCCTGGTCTCGAAGGTCTCCCCTCTACACTGTTGATACTCGGTGGCCAGGATATTCCAATTCTACTTCCCAAACTATTCACGCTTTCCAGGACAAACGAGATTTATCCAGCCACATGGAAACATGCCACCGTCATCACCAAACACAAAAAGGCAGTCAGCATAACATGGAAAACTATCGCCCCATCAGCCACGCGCCTATAGCTTCAAGCGTAATGGAACGAATAGCCAAAGAAACCATGCTCACCTTCCTGCTTACTCGTAAACTCGTCAACCGACAACAACACGGAGTTCTGCCGTCTAAATCCTGTCAGACCTGCCAAGTTGAGTTCCTCAACCACGTAACTCTACAGATTGACCACAAGCAAGCACTAACCATTATCTTCCTAGACAGGGCAAAAGCCTTTGACAACGTACCACATACAGCACTCGTGCTGAAGCTAGCACCATACGGTATCTTCGGTAAACTGCATACTTGGATCTCAGCATATCATACATTTCGCTCACCGTCAGTAAAGTTTGGGGACTTTAGGTCACTTCCAAAACCAGTCAAAAGTAGCGTAATTCAAAGAAGCGTTTTAGGCCCTCTACTATTTTTGCTCTATCTCAGTGACGTGTTCCAGGTTTTTAAACATGGGACACCCTACCTCTTTGCCGACGACATCAAAATTGTCTTCCCAGTTCATCCGTTAATCTTCCCTACCGCGCTCTTCCATATACAGTAGAACTTACGAGACCTAGCTCTATGGTGCGACACATGGAATTGGTATTCACACCAGCAAAAGGCAATATCCTTACCTACAGATGCACCATGAAACCCAATAGCTTAATGCTACAAGTCACGCCATTAGGGAACTGCCTAACAGTGCAGGACTTAGGAGTACACTAGTCCTGTGCACTGAACTTCGCGTAACGGGTGGGTTATTTCGCAGCGAAAGCGCGCTCTCTCATCGGATACATTCTGAAAACCATGACAATACAAGAACCTAGCACTGCGCTGTACAAAACATGTGCCCCGCCTCTGCTAGAGTACTGCGCTATAGTATTCAGCAACCTAAGCAAATGCGACAGGATAGCCCTCAAAAAGGTTCAGCGTACCTTCACAAAACGTCTCCTGGGGCACTTAAGGCTCAGCTACCGTGCTCGATGCAAAACACTTAAGCTCGACCCGTTATGGCTGTGCCGACTGAAAACCAATCTCGCCTTCCTATATACGCTTATCAACTATCCCAATGGGAGCCCACCAACCCCTGTCTCAGGCGCATACGTCACTTCGTACCCCCTACGTGATAGGCCCCACTCCATTATCCTACCAAGAACGTGCAGTAGTATTCGCTCCAACTTCTACCTCTACAGATACGCACATGTATGGAATAGGTTACCTCGTCCAATAAGAGCATCTATGAATTAAAACCAGTTCCGCTTCTAAATTAGCAAATATCTCTCTGGCACACAAGTTTTCATACTACTGAATAGCAGCCGTCCTGAAGACAAGTATTTTGGAACTGGACCAGACCACTTATAATCGCCTTTTTTCACTTCCCACACTATCTCCTTCCTGACTCATAACATAAATAATTAAATATACAACTGAATATATAAATATATATTTTATATTTCGACTATGCGATGCACGGCCACGGAGTCGTGATCAGGCATGTGCAATTGTACAGACATATTATGGTTACTGTAGCAGTGACAGTAGCAAATGGTTCATATAAATAAATTGTTTGTTCTCAAATTCCTTGAGGCATACCAAATCAGGCGTGCTTAAATTTTAAAAGCAGTTGTTTATCACGACGATACTTTGGGTCAAATCGTGTGTTATTGAAACTGGCAAGGCACTATAAGTGCAATTTAACAGTGCTTGTAGACGAAGGGTAAGATATCCTTGCTTGTGTCGGGAAGCGTTGAGATGTGAGTCCAGTCGACTTGCCAGTATGTACTTAAGAGCAGTGACTTTATTCCGTGGCGAGTCACATCCGCCACGTTGCAGTGTCGTTAAGCAGACATTTGTGGTCTTTTATAGGGAGAGCGTTTGCCCGGCTAGAACCCAGCATGTCCTGCAACACTGCCGTAGAGCATTTGCTTATTGATGTATGACTGGCAAAGCCGTTTGATGACTGAGTTCGTTATCTGTAATTCGCAGACAAATGGCTCCTAATTTCCTCTGTTAGTTGGACAGGTAGTTTTATCGAGGCCGCCATGATTGTGAGGCCGGTTGAGGAGGGGAACATTGCTAATAGTCGCGTTGTTGTGTGTCCAGGTGAGCAAAAATCAAATTTTCTGCTGACTGGATTTTTCAGATGCATAATGTATGGAAGTATGAGGCTTCTGTGCAGTTCTCCATACTGGAAATGGATTTTGGTGATTGCATTTTGGTTCTTTTAGTGTTCAACCATGCTCCATGTAGGTCCTTGTCGGTAATTAGGTGCGTCTTGGGCGAAAAGTGTTCCTCAGTCCAATCCCAGGTCTCCAAGAAGTTCCGGACCTCGGAGAAAAGGGAAAGTGAGGGACAACCGAGAGAAGACCGCAAAACAGGCATGGAGTTAAGCATTGTTAACGACTTATGTTACAGCATTTGGTCTTGAACAAAAGCATGTACATTGTGCAACTATATTGATGTTGAAAGTGCCTTTTGAATATCCTATGGAATCAGCCGTATAGGTGCATTGCTAACGCCTGCGTAGAGACAAGAGCGTTGTACCAGTGAGTATTCTACGAAGTATTGGTTTGGTATGAGCCAAAAGTTGCGTGGGGAAGAGCAAAGAGAGTTAGAATATTGGTGGTGATTGCAAGGGAGTTGGACAGCAGATAGCTAGCGTAATACGATAGGGAGCGCAGAGTAAGTGAAAAGAAATGTGTTGCCGCGAGAGCGATCTAAAGGTCAGTTTGCGGTAGGGCAGCGGAAAACTTGAATGCAGATATTCTAAAGGAATATGGGTTGTTGAGATAAGGAGTGGCTCCTAACGAGCACTGTGTAATCGCATGTGTGGAGCCTATGACCACTTGCTACTTCTAAACATAGGTGCCGAGTTTAAGACGACCGACAGATGGTGGCGCTAGGAAAGACTATCAGTGGCCAGATGTAGCCATTCGAATCAGACGCTTAATCATTAGTGTATGCCTATGGGGTCACTGAATGCACCAACAATCCAGCGGAGGTAGCTGATACAGACATCCCAAGAGAATGTATGATGGGGTGACAAGGAGTGTATCCTAACGAGCTCAGGATCTGCGCAGAGAGGACACGGAGCATACAACAAATTGCTGCAAAAGTGAGGAAGCTAAGAAGGGCGACAGATAGTGGCGCTGGGGTTGTGAGTATAAGTGGTCAGTAAAGGCATTCGGATTAGGCCTACCAATTGCTAGTGCATACCTACAGTGACAGAAAATTCAACAAAACAGCGAAGGTATAAATAAATAAATATTTTATTCTCGACTGTGCGAGGCACGCTCATGGAGGCATGATCAGATATGTACAACTGTACAAACATTTTATGGCAACTGTAACAGTGACAGTAGAAAATTGTTCATATGTCCATGATTTGAACTGTACAATGGTAAAAATGAGAAACAATAACTTGGCTGTCGTGAGATACGGGACCTAAGCTAATAATAGATTGAGAATCCTGAATGATCCATTGGAAGCTAATGGAGTAGCACGCTCGAGAGATATATGTCAATAGAGTGAGTTCATGCACAAGTAAGGCAAAGGTCAACATATCGTAGGAAGTAAAAAGACGACAGTATATGCAGATGTAAAGTTCCAGTGTAACGAACCTATCTAGAATCGTGACTCTAGTTGACCTGCCAGTGTGAAGTTATGGGCTGTGACTTTATTCGGTGGCGAGTCACCTTCGCTACGTTGCAGTGTTGTTAAACGGACATTTGTCGCTTGCTATAGGGAGAACGCTTACCAGGCGAAAACCCACCACGTCCTGGAACACTGCCGCCAATCCATTGAATGACAAGTTGTAACTGGCTATGTTTCTTGTTGAACATTTGGTTGCTCGGTTATTCGCAGTCAGGCTGCGTACCATTTTTCTGCTGGCTAATGCCTTAGCTGGTTGCCTATTGCGTTCCTGGGTCCAGTCCATTGGTAGGCTGGCTAGCCGAACAACCTCCTCGTGGTGCCAGCTGGGTGGTTCGGGTTTAACCCGCTCCAGCAAATAGTTCGGCGGCCGTGTTCCAGGACGTGGTGGGTTTTCGCCTGGCAAGCGTTCTCCCTATAAAAAGCCACAAATGTCTGCTTATCAACACTGCGACGTGGCGGATGTGACTCGCCACAAAATAAAGTCACTGGCCCGTGGATATCCGGAAAGTGCCATCCAACCCAAGGACATCAATCGCTTATGCTCACATTCCTGACGACAACAAACAGTCAAAAATGCTGCGGCACATTTGAAGACAAGCTACATTCATACACAAATACATACGTATATACACTCATACACTTACATACACTGTTATGCCAAACATGTACTTTTGTACATTATTGATCACACTATTAGCTAAACATGATCGTGCCTGTAAAGGTGTGTCTCGCATAGTCGAGAATAAAAGTTTATTTATTTATTTATATGATGTGTTGATCCGTTGCAGAACCACGTGAAGTCTTCTCTGCTTATGTATATTTGCCGGGGAGCGATGAATTCATGTCCAGCTACCCTCACTGGACATCGGTAGTTGGGTGCAGCTGGTTAGAATGGGAGTGGAGCCATGGTCCAGTTCTTGTTGGTTATTTCGTCCCATCCCAGACGGAGGCAGTTCCTCAGTTCAATCCCGAATCTCTCAGATGTTCACGACTTCAGAGAAAGTGTTGGAGAGATAAGGAGCGACTCCTGGTGCAAAAATCAATGTTAGCTATAATGACTCGCTGCAGCTGAAATGTGGTGACGAAGAGCTGATAATGGTACTAAGAGAGAGTATCGACGGCAGGCAATGGCATTGGGGTGAAGCCTACTAGTGGCTAGTGGATACCTAAAGTGTCCCAGAATAAGTCAACAGACAGCAAATGTATGTGACGCAGACCGTCCCAAAGGATGAAGGTTGGAAATTATAGAGAATGGCTCACAGCCAACTCTGGGTATGCGCAAAGATGATTGTAACCTAAGACCACTAGTTGCTACTAAATAGAGGTGCTGAGGTTGAGGATCGACGGATAATGGCACTATGAAAAACAGTCGGTGGCCACATGTAACCATTCCATTGAGCAATTTGGTTGTTAGTGGATTCCTACAGTGTCACAGAATACATCAGCAAGCCATCAAAGGTAAGCGATGTAGACATTCTAAAAGATTACAGGATGGAGACGCACGGGATGTCTCCTTGTGGGTCCTGATATGCCCAAAGGTGTATGGAGCCTACAACGAATCACTGTGGAAAACGTGATGAAGATAAGAGGATCGAAGGGTAATGGGGCAAGGAGAGAGAACCAGTGGACAGCACCTGAAATCGCATTAAGCCTTCTAGTTATTAATGGATAGTTACGATGTCAGAAGAGTCAACAAACCAGCGTAATTAGGTGATGCAAACAATTCAAGAGAGTAAGTGTTGGAGAGATAGTTAGTGGCTCCTAGCGCAAAGGGGTATGCTGTCTTCATTGACTCACTGCAGCTGAAAGAGGTGACGTAGAAAGTACGAGGAACCGATAATGATAGCAAGGGAGAGAGATAGTACCGACGACTAGCAGTGGCAGCGGGGTGAAGCGTTCTAGTGCTAGTGGACACTTAACGTGTCCCAGAATAAGTCAGCAGACAGCAAATATATTAGATGCAGACAGTCCCAAAGGATGAAGGTTGGAGATAAAAGGGTGTGGCTCTTGGCAAGCTTTGGATTTGCACAGAGATGCTTGGAACCTACGACCACTAGTTGCTGCTAAATAGAGGTGCTTAGATTGTGGGGATCGACGGATATTTGCTATTTGTCTGCTTCCTCCAACAAGCACTTAAGTCTTCCATTACCTAGGTATCAGCCATCGGATACCGAATGCCTCTACATTCCCGCAAACCTCCCGTCTGATCATGCCTCCACGAGCGTGCCTCGCACATTCGAGAACAAAATATTTATTTATTTATTTATAACAAGCTAGCTCGGGACATCCGCCTCCGGCTATTTGAATCAGCATACCTGTTTGCAATGTAGACGGTAAAGCCAGTGTGCATATGAAACCATGTACCATTTGACGTTGCCCAATTGTTAATAAATGAATAGTTTATTCTTGGCCTTGCGAGGCACACCACCAAGAGCTTGATCATGGTATTACAGACTTGTATGATCCGTAAGTGCACAAATTAGTACATTTTGATCAATGGCATAAGAATTTATGTGTGTGTTGGGATGTAAAACTATGTTTAACTGCGTATTTGGAAGGGGACATTTTGCGTGCGTAGGTAAATGTGACTGTGTGTGCTTTTATTCGTTGTGTTCGCCATCAAAGGGGGAACCAATGGAAGGTTTTGAATCGGATAACGCTCGTGGTGTGTGAGTGAACCTCCGGAAAAGAGAAGTGGCAGTGACTTTATTTAGTGGCAAGTCACATCCGCCACGCCAGTGTTGTTAAACGAATACTTGTTGTTTTTTATTGGAGGGCGCTTGTCAGGCGAAACACACCACATTCTGAAACACTGCCGCCTAACCATTTACTGGAACGGGATTTACTCAAACCACCCAGCTGGCACCACGAGGAGGTTGTTCGGCTAGCCAGCCAATATATACTTATCGACAAGCTGACATCGTTCTCTCTTATAATTGTTGCCGTATGAATCACGACAACACTGAATATGCCCTTTTTATCGCGCTTCCATTTACCGTACATTCCTGCTATTTCTCTTACCTGTTTGGATCTGGTTTTCCTCTCCCCTCACGAACCGCTTACCTACGATGCTCCACCAACTTACCTTTCACACTGTAGTTCCGCACTTCAGTGCGTAAGACCGCAAGTATCTGTCAACGCTGCATGACCACCCCTGAGCTCGTCCTACTTCTTCACCTATCTCTTTTGCTCTGGCTCATTCCGTCCTGCGAACCACCAAGCACCGATACTCCACCGCCCAACATTCCACACTGTAGCTCCGCACTTTGTGTGTGGGACCTAGAGTAACAAGTGAAGTCGTCCAAGCTGACACTGTTCTCTCATAGAGGTACTACGGTATGAAGCACGGCAATATAAAATATCGTCTTTTCATCTCGCTTCCATGTACCGTATATTCCTACTACTTCTCTTAGACGTTTGGCCCTGGCTTTCCTCTCCTCCGAGACCCAAACTACCTGTGGTGCTGCATCGACATATATCTCACATTGTAGCTCCAAACTTGTGTGCAAGAGCTCGAGTACCTGACTAGGATGCCTACCTAAAACTATTTCCCGTCCTAATTCTTCACCCAACGTTTTGCTCTGACTCATTCCGTCTTACGAACCACCAAGTTCCGATGGTCCACGGACTTACCTTTCACCATGTAGCCCCGCAACTTTTTGCGTAGAACCTCAAGTAACAGACTACATTGTCCAAGCGTATTCATGCAGCTAACCTGACATCGTTATTTCTAATAATTGTCTCGTATACTTCTTCACTTATCTCTCTGACCTTGATTTTCCTCTCCACTTATGTACCACCTACCTCTGATGCTCCACCCACCACCCTACCACACTTTAGCTCAGCACTTTTGTGCGTAGGACTTCAAGTATCAGGCTATGTTTCCCATTTATATCCTTATCGCAATGCCGCCATAGTTATGTCCTATAATTGTGGCCCTATGAACCAAAACATCATTGAATATCCTCTTTTAATCCAACTTCCATTTATCGGATATCTCTGCCACTTCTCTTACCTGTTTGGTTCTGGCTTTCCTCTCCTCTTAGGCAACTCATATCTACGGTTCTCCAACGACTTATGTTTCACACTGTAGCTCCTCACTGCTGTGCGAGAGGATCTGGCTATTACGCCTACCTATAACCTTAGCTCGACCTACTTCTTCAATTATCTCGTTGACCCTGGATTTCCTATCCATTTATTGACCACCTACCTTTGCTACTCCACCGACCTACCTTGCACACTATAGCACCGCGCTTTGGTAAGTAAGGCCTCAAGTATCTGTCCATGCTACCTGACCACCCCCTGTTTCGTCCTAAGCCTTCACTTATCTCTTTTACTCTGGCTCAATCCGTCATACGAACCATCGAGCACTGATGCTCAACGGACTTACCTTCCACACTGTAGCGTAGCAGCCTCGTGCGTAGAATCTCAAGTAACAGGCTAGGTTACCCAAGTAGCGCTAAACTGACATCTTTCTTTATTATAGTTGTTAACCTAAGAACCAAAACGTCATGGAATATTCTCTTTTAATCCCGCTTCGTTCTACCGCATATGTCGACCACTTCGCTTACCTGTTTGGCTCCGGCTTGCCTCTACTCCTAGGCAACTCCTATCTGCGGTTCACTAACGACTTATCCTTCACACTGTAGCTCCGCACTGCTGTGCGCAAGACCTCAAGTGTCTGGCCATGATGCCTACCTTTAACCATATCTCCTAATACTTTTTACTTATCTAGTGGGCCCTGGATTTCCTGTACACTCATGGAACACCTACCTCTGATGCTCCAGCTACCCCTCTTCCACAGTTTAGCTCCGCACTTTTGTGTGTTGGACCCTAAGTGGCAGGCTATGTTTCTCATTTATACTCTTAGCGCGAAGCAAGCATCGTTATTACTATAGCTGCTTTTTATCCATAATACCATCGAATATTCTCTCAACAGCTCACTTCCATTCATGGCAAATTCCTGATACTTATCTTAAGCTTTTGGCACTGTCTTTCCTCTCCAATTATGTATCTCCTACCTACCATGCTCCAACGACTTACCTTTCACACTGTAGTTCCGCGCTGTTGTGCGCAAGACCTCAAGTGTCTGGCTATGATGCCTACCTATAACCTTATCTTACAATACTTTTTCACTCATCTTTTTGACCCTGGATTTCCTGTCCACCTATGGACCACCTACCTCTGATGCTCCACTGACTCATCTTCCACACTGTGGCTCCGAATGTTTGTGCGTAGTGACTAAAGTATCAGGCTATGTTTTCCACTTATATCCTTATCGCAAAACTGACAACTTTGTTTCT
>OX104063.1:47613356-47673016 GCA_944474145.2 Dicrocoelium dendriticum
CCCTGGTGAGGCGACTTCTTGACTTGGAGTATGCAGGACGATATTGCCCTAATCTGTGACAGCTCCCAAACATGCCAAACAGCACTGACCGATTAGCACTGGCTGTCAATCGTTTTGGGCTATGCTTTGCTCCATCGAAATGCAAAGTACTTCTCCAAGATTGGCAGGGACCCAACCCTGCGCTAACGCTTGGTGGTGATCTGCTAGAAGTCGTTCAGGAATTCAAGTACCTGGGCAGCTATATTAGCACCCGTGGATTGAAGATGAGGTTACGAACCGTATAGCAAAAGCTCGAGGTGCTTTTGCCAATCTCCGCCACCTGTGGCGCAGACGCGACATTACTCTCGCCCTGAAGGGCAGAGTTTACAACGCAGCCGTCCGTTCAACTATACTTATATGGCTGTGAAACCTGGCCCATCAGGTGACTGCTACAGGTATTAGCATCCGGTGGGAAAGCTCTTTGCAGCGGCGTTAGATCAGGCTTGATAATAATAGGTCCACTGTTTGCATTTGTTAGTAAATCTATTTGCTATGAAGCATGTAGCCAGTTCTTGAGTTTTAAAGGCGATAAGAGTGGGGCAATTACGACTGAGCCTTGGTGTGCTGTGCCGTTTACTCGCGCAAGTATCAGGAGGGATGTTACACATGGACGTAAGTAAGCTGGTGACTTTCTCCAAAGGAACGTTGAAGATGCTCATGTTTCGGGCACGAAGAGATCGCTCCTTTATCTCATTAGTGATGGTAGTAAGAAGTGCGCCGGCATCTTTGGGCTCTGCAGCAGTAGCAGTGTTCCGCCCGCACACCTCCTCCAGGTAACGCTAGAGGGCTCCGAACCTACGGATAGCCATTGGTTGGCTAAACGGTCGGAGGACGTTCAGGTTGGGTCTGAAAGCAAGGAAACCCTCTGTCAACTTTTACACCAATTTTCTGAATTGTTCGACGTTACTCGCAACCATCCTGGGAGGACTGCCCTACTGCAACACCGAATTGACACCATGGGCCATCAGCCGGTACGACAACAGTGTAGACGTGGGCCCATCCATTATCATTCGCAATTGGACGAAATGATAAATGCTACGCCACGCAAAGAGATTATTCGACCATCTTCTTCCTCTTGGTCGTCCCATATAGTACTCGTTAAAAAGAAAGACGGTGGATTGAGGTTATGCGTAGATTACCGTAAACTGAACGCTATCACTCAACGGGACTCCTTTCCTCTCCCAAGGATTGCTTCCACCCTTAAACAGATGCTGGAGCCCGATGGTTCTCAACGCAGGATCTGGCGTACGGGTACTGGCAAGTGGAAGTGTATCCTTCTGACAGATCAAAGACAGCGTTAGCAGTTCCACCCGGTTGTTACGAGTTTGAAACTATGCCGTTCGGCCTCACTAATGCACCAGCCACATTTCAGCGATTAATGCAAAAAGTGTTAGAGCAGCTGGTTCCACATTGCTGCTTGATGTATCTTGATGACATCATTGTGCACGGCAGCTCAGAAGAAGAGCACAGTCGTCGGCTCGAAGAAGTGCTTAGCAGATTACGCAACGCCGGTTTAACTCTAAAAACAAAAATATGCAGATTCCTTCGAAAACAGGTCTCTTTACTTGAATACATAATATCCGATAGAGGGTGCGGAGTTGAGAAAGTAAAGGTCGGGCGCATACTCAGCTGGCTAACCCGTGCAACGCGAACGAGGATCAGAGCTTCATAGGACTCGCATCCTACTATCGGAAGTTAGTTAAATACTTCGCTGCGATCGCGGCTCCCTTGCATGGTCTCACAGAACAAAGTCGCTCATTCGTCTGGACCAGTGAGTGTGCAGCTGCGTTCGAGACGTTGAAAATACTTTTTCATCTCCACTTATACTAGCGTTTCCTGATGCCCCAGATAATGCCGGACCGTTCATACTGGACGCCGATGCGAGGGAAACAGCCATAGGAGCAGTACTGTCGCAGTGCCAAGACGGAAACGAAAAGGTGATAGCTTACGCCAGTCGCCAGTTGGATAAACGTGAACGACGATACTCCAGTCCACGTCGCGAGATGTTGGCCCTTGTCCACTTTCTTAATCACTTCCGCCCGTATTTGTTAGGCCGGCCCTTCGCAGACCGCACCGACCACCGATCGCTCCAGTGGCTGAAGAACTTCCGTGATCCACAAGGACATGTGGCGAGGTGGCAAGAGCGTCTTCAAGAATATCGGTTAACTTGTCAGTATCGTCCCGGCAGACAAAATGCCAATGGTGATGCACTTTCTCGACGCCCAACAGACGAAGGCCAGGCCGCCAGGCTTTTTGACGTCACTGGCGCTGATCATTGGAGTTCGTTGCAGGCGTCTGATCCGGATTTTGGTTTAATACACTCCAGGCAGCTTATATGCTGACCAAAACCGACAGGGAGAGAATTGGCTGGCCGCTGGATAGCAACAAGTAGTCTGTGGAATCTGTGGCCCAAACTGGTAGTCATCGACAAAGTGCTGTAGTGCGTCCTGATCAAGCTGGCCCCCGAGAATCGTTGTCCCTCGGCCCAAAGTACAAAAATTGTTGCACAAGTACGTGTCGAAGCCAGTCACGGTGGCCAACGCAAGACCGAGGCAGCCGTTCGTCGTCGGTACTGTTACTGTTTTCTGTCGGCAGTGTGATGTGTGTCAGAACAGTAAAATGCCCAATAAATCACCCAAAGCTCCGTTATGTCCAATGCTTATTGAAGGCGCAAATCACTGGGTAGCTGTTGATATCGTGGGACCTCTGACGACCACGAGGAAAGAGAACCGGTTTATACTGGTAATGGTGGATTATTATACTAAATGCTGCGAAGCTGTCCCCTTAAATCAACGGGTTGCTGGTTCGGTCGTCTCCCAGTGGTAAACGATTGGATTTGTCGCCACACTTTATCCACTCAGACCAAAGCTGATCGTTGGAAAACTCTGTTTTAAAGAAAATTTACAAGCTACTTGGGATAGTGAAGACAAGGACAACCGCATACCACCCGCAAGGTAACGGGCTGGTTGAGAGAACGAACAGGACCCTTAAGCGCATGCTACATGTGTTCGTTGAGCGGGACTACGACGTGAAGTGGGGTGAGTGCCTGCCGAAGTGTCTTTTGGCCCATCGTGCGTCGCTGCATAGTTCTACAGGTTTCTCTCCAGCCTTACTGCGACTGGGCCATGAGTTCCGCTTGCCGGTCAATATCACTTTCCCAATAGTGCCGACATAGGCGCTCAACCATGACGAGCACATCCGAAGATTTAGCCAGCAACTACGCGGTGCGTTCCAACAGGTACGACAAAATATCCTATCTTCACAACAGCAACAGAAAACGCTTTACGGTCACGGGGCCCAAGAACCTGTTTATACAGTAGGCGTCTATGTCCTCCTCCATCGACCAAAGTCAACACCTGACACGCGCCCAAAATGGCATCATCCGTGGAATGGGCCATACGTCATTGTGCACTCTAGATCCGGTAATGTGTTCGTACTTCAAGACCCTATGAAGCTACAGGCAGAGGCTTTAACGGTACACTACAATCAGTTGAAACCTTATCATAATTGTCTCGGACATATTTAGCTTACACCCATACCTTCCCCGACAACCTTCCATTACCGGAGATGGAGATGGAGGTTCCTTACGAGGGAGGACCAGCTAGTGGTGTTACGAACACTGAGGACAGTGTCCTTTTAGATAGGTAAGAGCTGTGTAGTGTAAACCTTCAAGTCAAGGACGCTATTTGACCTGGTTTTCACTCGTATGTTTCTTTCTCTTTATTCACAGATCTCTCAACCGTCAACTTCTCGAATGTAACTGACACGAACTGTGTGCATGAGCGCGAAGTGAGTGAATACGAACCGCCTTCTTAAACGATCCACATTTTCCCGCCCCTTTTGTTTTCCTTTTTGGCTGGACCGCTGTTAACGCTTCTGGACGCAATACACACGCTGCCTGTTCCAACCGTACCCGTGCTTCCTCGTTCGCTTCGTCTTGTGATTGACTTGCCGGTTGTCCACTGCGCTTGTGTGCTAATCGCATGTTGAACAACTCTTCCAGCCACGTCGAACGCGCCGAACTCATACAACGAATGACGAAAGATTGCTCGTCGGGCGGAGCTCTACAGTACAAATTTGAATAGCAACCGAGTACATTCTCTACAACTTGTAATACATTTTCTTTGCCATGCAGCCTGCATTAATAAATGTGTGCTCTACTGAAAATGATGCAGCATCGATTGTTATGCGCACGATTACGTAGACTAACTGGGGACAACAATGTTAAATTAGCCTTTTTCTTCAACTTTATTCAAGTCAATTATACAATGTCTACGTGCTTTGAAATATTACAAGCAACTTTACAATTTTTGCGAATGATGTTTCCTTTAGTCATCTCACTACTGTACCGTATGCTAGATGACCTCCAGTGGTTTAGAATATGCGTTACCAAACTCTTGCATCCCGGCTTCCCCTACGTGACTGTGCTCAAACAAACCAGACTCGGTAAGCTATCAGCTGACAAGTCTCGCCCTTGCTTGTTGCGCGTCGTTTTGTCCACCCCGGAGGAGCGCCAAGCACTTCTGCGTTTCGCCATTAAACGCAAGGGCATTGGTGTCTTTGTGCACCCAGCCCCCCCTGGCGGATAGTCTGAAATTGCGGGAAGCTGTGCAACATCTTAAAGCCCGCCGTGCAGCAGGAGTAAAGGGTCTCCGCTTGGTTTGTTTTCGGGTGTTCAGCCGGCGGTCCAATTCCGCCCTACCAGAGCCGGTTCTGGTGGCGCAGGATCCCAGACTCACAATGTTAAGTCCGTTCAGGTGCTCTTAAGCAATGTGCATATCATGCGGAAGAAGCTGTGCGAAGTCGGCGCCGTGGTGGACGACTGCCATCCAGTGTCCTCGCATCCACTGAAACGTGGTTGTCCACCGACATCAAGTGTTTGCCAGGCTACGCAATGCTGAGACGTGACCGCACCTCTGATCGGCGCGGAGGTGGCGTTGCTTTGTACGTTAACTCCGCGCTTACTGCCTTTAAGACGTAAAGTTTCAGATCACCAGGTGGTGAGGTTGAGGCACTTGCAGTTAATCTGTGTATTGCCTCCGCGCAACTTAAAGTTGTGCTGGTCTATAGAAGCTCCGATAGCGTTGCAAAGGGACTTGTTGATTTCATCCGCGAGCGTTCAGCAAATAGGTGTGTAGGGGTGGGGTCTTTAATCTTCCCGAAGTTGACAGGCAGAATTTTTCCTGTGGCGCTGTTACGAAGCTTTTGTCTTCCGAGATTCTCGAGCTGGTCTTGCATGATTCCCTGCACCAACTTGTTGATCGGCCTACTAGATTCATGTTGGGGCAAAACTCGTCCCTCTTGAACTTGATCTTCGCTAAATCCATTGATTTTGTCACGGATATTGTGTACAAACCACCTCTGGGTGCTAGCGACCATGCATGTCTCTTATTTAAGTGTGTCCTTAGTCGTCAGACTAACGAGCATCCCGACCGAGTTTCAAATATATGGCGCGCGGACTTCAGACAATGAAAGCCAAGGCCGCAAAGGCGCCTTGTGTCATGTTGGAAAGTGAGGACATTCAAACGGAATGGGACAGATTTAAATCATACTTGAGTGAGCTCTCTCCCTCATATACCGCTATCTGGCAAGAATAAAACCAGGCCAAAGCCATGCTGGGTTGATTCTGCTGTACGCAAACACCTTAACAGCTGTGCCAGATGTTGGCGTACCTACCTGCCCCTTCATGATGCACCTCCAAGCGATATCGTGAGGCTCGAACCGCCTGCAGTCAGCTTCTACGAGGTGCTCGTCTACAGCATGAAGTATAACTTGCTCGTACAGCCTCATCAAGCCCGAAACGCTTCTTCGCTTACGGCAAAAGGCGCAGCAACATGAACTCGTGCATCCCAGTGTTGTTTGGCACTTCCGGCACTGCTGCTGTCACGGATCACGAAGAAGCTTGTTTGCTCGCAGGACAGTATGCTGGGGTTTATGTTCGAGAGTCACAGCCGTCACATCTCAGTCTCCAAGCAAAAGTTCTTGAGGGCTCCCACTTGGAAGTGGTTTCTATAACAGAGGCTCAAGTGCTTCGGCTTCTGAGGCAAGTAAATCCCAATAAAACGGCCGATGGAGATGCTATTTATCCCAAACTGTTGTACCAGTTGGCTGATGAAATTTGCCGTCCGATTACGCAACATTTTGTGAAGTCTCTACGAGGCTGCTCTCTACTCAAGGACTGGAAGGAGGTTATTGTTCGTCCCATTTTCAGGAAATGGGATAAGCGGTTACCTGAAAACTATAGACCGGTCTGTTTAACGAGCGTGCTGGTCAACTTATTAAAAAAGCTCGTGAGGGACGCTCTCGAAGGACACTTGAAAGAGTTTGAGTTTCTTAATCCTTCTCAGCATGTCATTCCTAAGGGCTATTCTTGCCTTACTAACTTGTTAACCGCTCGTGAACACTGGACCGAAACCGTTGCTTGCGGGAAGGCAGTGGAAGTGCTGTTCATTGACTCTTCCAAATCTTTTGACGCTGTTCCAAATTCGCTCCTTTTGTACCAGTGGAATTCCTGTGGTATTTCTGGACCAGTTTACGATGGATTTCAGCTTCCCTAATCGGAAGGAAAATGTGTGTGCAGGTGGGTTCAAGTCTGTCTTTCCGTCAATGTGTTCTCAGTGGTGTTCCGCAAGGTTCGGTCCTTTGCCCCCTTTTCTTCACTTTATAAGTTAATGACCTACCTGCTGAAGTGGGTATGCCATCACTAATGTTTGCGGATGGCTTGAAGCTCATGTTCACGATAGACGGTCCGATTGGTTCAATGACCATATACAGGACTCTGGATAGCCTTTGGGACCGGTCACGTTTGTGGCAGTTGCCCGTTAATTTAGCGAAATATTCAGTTTTACGCGTTGGTCTGAATGACCCGCCGACGCGTTATTTGCTTGGCGTCAACAAGGTACCGCGAGTCCAAATCCAATCCGACCTCGGTGTTTTGCTGTCAGCCGACGTTAAGTCCAGTGAACACAGGACGACAGCTGCTCTCAAAGGTTTCAACATGTGGTGGATGATCCGCAGGTCATTCGGGATCATGACCACCGACATGTTCGTTAGACTATTTTCAGCTTTTGTACGGCCGCATTTGGTATACTGCCTTCAGACTTGTCCTCCAAGCCTGGTTCGTGATAAGGTGGCATTTGAACGAGTCCTGCGGTCCGGGAGGAAAATAGTGCACGGATTAAAGAGGCTGACGTACCCGGAGAGGCTACGTAAATTAAACGTTTTCCATGTATTACAGGTGGCTTCGGTGCGACTTGGTCCTCACATATCGTACACTGATGAGTCAGATTGGTCCTCATTTGACTGGTCTGTTTCGCCCAACTCGAGTGCCAACCCTTCGTGGCCACCCATTAAAGTTACACAAACCCCGGTCTGAGCGGGCTTGGGCAGCTTTTCGGTTATCACGTAGGGTCATAGCTTATTGGAACGCATTGCCTGCAGACATCGTGATGGCACCGACGGCGAAAGTGTTCGAGCATCGACTTGACGCTCTCGGCCTGCAGTTTAAAGTCGTAACCTTCATGTCCTAAACTTTACTCGTCTACTACGGCCTACGCTTCTTTAACTCATTTTTACTTACATCTTAATATTGCCTACGATATTCGCTAAGCAGGTCTTCACCTCTGTTTCCTTTCTTTTACTGACACTACTGCTTTCTTTTATTCTTCACGTGGCTGGCACAGCGGGGACTGCTAGTGCAGGGCAAGTGGGCGTTGTTTGATTGAACATGTGAATGGTGTGTGTTGATTTGGCTCTCCTTTGGCACTTCAATACACCGGCTTCCCTGTTGGATCAACGACGTTTTCCAAGGTGGAAACCTTGTTGGACTTGCCTACTGTTCCGGTCCCACTTGCACTTGAACTACTACAGAACCCGCCGCTGCTCAAATTCAAATAAGCTTACCATTGTGCATTCATACGGTCCCCTTTAGACCCTTTGGAAAATCCGGGTCTTGCTACCAAGGTTACAGTAAACTACAGAAACATAAAAGCTACAGGACATTATTTTCTTTCTACATCTGCTACACGTTTATTTATGCTATTTACGAACTACTTCACTATATATAAATATCCCGCCCTACCATTATACTCCCGGCTGTGCCGGTTGATCTGGGCTCGCAGCACCGTTACCCCGCAAAACCTAGTGCGCAATAAATAGTTTCGTGTCATTTTATGGCATGATTCCCGGCTATATTTCTAGCTTTGCAGTTTTATTCATTTCTGTGCAACTGTGATATTGCAGTTGTTTAAATGTGTCGGTAGCTAGATACGCAACGTTATCCCGCAAAACCTAGTGCGCAATAAATAGTTTAGTGTCATTTTATGGCATGATTCCCGGCTATCTTTCTAGCTTTGCAGTTTTATTCATTTCTGTGCAAATGTGATATTGCAGTTGTTTAAATGTGTCGGTAGCTAGATACGCAACGTTATCCCGCAAAACCTAGTGCGCAATAAATAGTTTATGGTCATTTTATGGCATTATTCCCGCCTATCTTTCTGCCTTTGCAGTTTTATTTGAATCTGTGCAAATGTGATCTCGCAATTTTTGAATGTGTCGGAAACAGATACGCGGTACGAAGAGCAGTTTCGAATCCGTACGCAATGGAGTCTGATTTCCGGAGAATCTTCCTTGGATGTTCTTTTGACAGTTTTGACGAGTTTAATAGTTTGTTTTCAGACTTTATGCTTCTTCATTACGTCAATTTCGTATGCTACAGCAGCAGAAAGTGTACATTGTCACGGGTGAAGTACGACAGGGTCATTTATCGATGGGTCCGCTGGCACTTCGGAAGTCAAAAAGTACAGGAGTGAGACGTGTTTAGTAGGATTTTGCTTCTATTATTCTAAATATTTCAGCTCACGTGATACTAACTGCCAAGCTCGCGTCAATCTCATTAGAACGGGACGCAAGCTGAAAAGCACGAGGTTCGATCTGCCTCACAATCACGTAGTTAGTCGCCTTCTTTTTGAGCGACACTTCATCAATCGCCGTCTGACGGACGATGAGTTCACTCAGTTCATGGACCTTTTCCGCTACAACACGGAGTTGCACGAATTATTTCTGAGGAAGGCTTGTGCACACACGTATTATTCGCTCGGCACGAACAAATAGAACTTTTCCGCCGATTCTCGCATGTCATTTGTGTAGACGCTACTCATAGTACTAACCGTTTGAAGTAAGACTTGATAGCGGCCTTACTTGTTGCTTGCAGCTTCAAACTATACCAGATTTTAATAACTGACGGCATGGGGTACGGCCGGCCAATATTTTATGCATTTCTGCGTCGGGAAGATCAGGCATCATTGCTTACGTTATTTGAAGCATTTTGGGATATCATAGGTCGTGATATTCCCGTCCGCACAATAATGATTGACAAAATAGCCGCTCAAGTACGTGCGGCACGCGCGGTTTTTAAACGCGACATTTTGTTGCGTTACTTCCACATCCGCCAGGCCATCAGGAAGCATTTAAGTGATAAATCTTTCTTACATTCTGTAGACAAACATTAACCGGTCGCGTTATCTGTTTCATCGCATGGCTAATTCTGACACTGTGACTGAGTATAATCTCTTTCTTTATGTAATATTCTTGTTTTAGATTTCAAAAAGGTTTGAATCTCCTTCAAAGAACAGACTCCCGGTTTGTGCGCTACCTTACGTTGTACTGGTTGTACATAAAACGCTCGTGGGCGAAAAGCGCCTAAGCTGGACTTCTGCATTTTGAAAATACAACGAACAACCGAGTTGAGAATGCCAACTTGCGATTGAAGAAACTTACCCATGCATCGGCTGGCTTCGTTGCAGCCGTTCGCAAAGTCTGGGCGCAGTCCGGAGTTCTCCTGAAAGAGTTACAGATGCATGCCGCATTTTTCTGTGACAGGCGTCAGCTACTAGAAGGCAGCGCATATGTTCATCGCGTATTTGCCTATTTACTACAAACGCATGCAACTTAGTGAAGCGCCAGTAGTATAACCCATGTTACAAGCATTTTACTCGAACCTTGGAGGTGGAGTGGTATGTGAATAAAAATTTCTGACGGTTCCATAGGTTGAGATATCGCACCAGGGAAACCGCTTCACCATCGAGTTCTCCTTTGGAACATGTACCTGTCCATTTTATGAAACCAGGTGGCTTCCGTGTTTGTATTTAATGACGGCATACAAGCAGCACGCGCACCCGACAAGTAAGCCGTTTCTGATATGTGCAGCCATTTACAGGCCAAATACCTATTTGTATCCGCTGGCTGGCGGACTACAACCTACCCTCAAAGTCCATGCCGTTGCGGACGTTCAAAGTCCCCGTTACGAAACCATCCACGACTAGAATTGCACATCGTGTACATCGTCTGAGACCTGCTGAAGAGGATAATCCATCCGGATTATTGGAACTGTATCAAGTGCCATTGCGAAGGACTAACGAAGTACTCGGTGATTTATCAGACTTTCAACGTGCAAAGAAACAACCGCGTTGGCCGAAAATTATGGCGCCCACAGGTTTGTGTTCCACATGCAACAAGCCTGTTGTGATTGACGCAGTTCGCTCTGCACACCATCGGTTACTTTACCATCGAAAGTGTTTGCGTGTGCCATCAGGAGCCCGTTGTACAATTTGTGTCAACGCTTCACAAACGGTATCTGTGCCCATGATGGCAGTGCAATGCTGTACTACCGGTGCGAAAGCAACCCTTTACTTCGATATTTAACTGTTGGCCGTTCACCCTCACCGGATTTCACAGTTGCCTCTACCCCATCAACCTATCCCGCTTATGAAGGTAAGCTACAGCTTAGTATAACTATTTCCTGCGCAAGCAGTCAGGATGCGATTACTGCCGATCCGAGTACAAGTCAACAAACCGTACCCCATATTGCACGTGCACTTGGTACTGGTGATCTATTTCCATACCTTTCATCGATATGTTGTCGAAAGGGCGCCGCGGAGTTCCCCTCAAACAGAGGTATTGTGCCGAATAGAGTGCCAAAGAGAGCTATCCGGTGCAATTTAAACTCCAGTTTTCACTTCATTGTAGCGTCGACATGGATGTCAGCCCAGTAAAGAAAACGCAAAAGAGGAACAAGCTTGTTCAGATAAAAACTCTCATACAATTACCCGACAGTAGGCTATATGTTCCCACTTGATCATGCATAGTTGGTGTGTCTCTATGAAACTGAGAATAAAGTATTTATTTATTTATTTATTTACTACTATTATATTTTAGCCGATGAATACGACTTTGTGTATTGATACCCTGCATGGGACATGCGCGTCCAAGGCACGAATATAGTGAACAACGCTGAACCTTCTCTCGCTGCCTTTTGTTAAATACAATGCACAGATTTATATCGGTTTCTGCGCGCATTTGGGATTACAGCATTTTAACAATGAACTGGACTAGCGGCACGTCTGCTGCCAGTGTAATAAGACCCAGGTGGGTTGTCATAGCATACGGCTCGAAGGCTCGTGTTCGTTGTATATAGGCTCCAACAGTGGCACATTTGGTGTGAACGTAATAGGACCCAGGTGGGTTGTAATAGCATACCGCTCCAAGTATCGTGGTCGTTGTATATAGATAAATAAATAAATGTGTATATTTACCGACAGGCGGTACACGGCCCCATACGTGGGAGCGATCATTTCAACGCGGCTTCAACGACACCGAGGGATCGCCCGACGTGGGGCACGAACCTACGACCCTGGGCTTAAGAGTCCCACGCTCTACCGCCTTAGCTAGCCGGGCTCCATCATTGGCACATTTGGTGCCGATGTACTAGGACCCAAGTGCGTTGTAATATCATTTGACTCCGAGGGTTGTGCTTGTAACATACAGGCTACGACAGTAGCGCACTCACGATACTGCTGTGGTAGCATCAGATAATGCATACTGTTGGCTGAAAGCCCTCCTAATTGAGTTTCGTTTAGATGAGAATTGGTAATTCAAAATCAACTTAGGGTTTGGGTTTGCGGCTATTGCATTGCGTAAATATAATTAATATGTGGCTTTCCGCTTCATGTTTACGATATTTTTACCATGAAACTTTCGTTGCTGAAGTTCAAGGGGTGTAGGAAGATATACTGGGTGACCAAAAGGTGGTCCATAAGAGGTACATTTGCACTGCTGAGGGCCAAAAGTCTGGTCATTTAGGGAGTTAGAACACTCACAAGACGGCACACGCCTTCGCTGCTCGCGCTGAAGGGATGCATATTCCGTCAACGTTACGCGGTAATCGATTGCAGACTGATTAGTACGTACTACCACAGTGACGAATTATTCGTCAACTATGGTGCGCTAAAAGTCACTTGCGCTGAGAGAAAGTAAGGTTAAAAAGGATTTAACGCACTAAAAAGCGCCGATAATTATTTAGAACATTAGTTAACAATATCCATAGACATATAAAGACATTTATCTTCATCTCCTTTTGCTTCTCCGCGAGTGGCCAAGAGCACGCTTGAGTGGGAGGTCTCGCTGTACATATGTTTAGATAAAACGATGATTCATAGGTACAATAATGCTGCAAAAGATTCTCATGATTTTACAAAAGCTTCGCTGTTAAAGAAGCCACGTAATTATGTCTGCTGTGATGTATCCACTGCTATGAAAATCACAAACCCCAAGTGTTACTTATTTCCTTATATTAATAATGCGTTTCACATTAAAATTCCGAGGCTAAAAATATCGGCACAATAGGAGACTAATTAAATAGTCCAGGACGAAACTAAAAGTGGACGGCAGGAATTTTTAATAAATGGGCTTAGAAATAGTATGCTTATCTTTTATAACTTATAGTAAATAATTTCTACCTTAGTTACCAATTTTGCATTAGTGTTACGCATATTTAGGTCAAATATAGCTGCATGCATTACGCACTTCGATGTTTCCCATCGATATGTAGACGCATAGTAAAGCCAGTTGGATATTAGCAATTTTGCAACACAGCTTGCCCAGCTGATTGAGTGGTCACCAGTTTGATTCATTGCAAAACCGTTTTGCTACACATCTCGTCTGTGTTCTGTTTTGCGTCCTACAACATCTGGACTGGACGCCGAGAAGACGCATAAAAGATAACCCACGGACTATTAACGGACGCTCGTGTCAACAAGCTTGTCACCAAAGCAAGATTTTACGGTATACGTTGCGGAAATCCAATGGTTTTAACGGACTTTCAAGCTTGTGAATTAGTTAAATGCAGCATCCATGAAAACAGGCGACCTAATTTTGACTTTCAGCATTACAATGCGTTCACTGTGCAATATTGGACATAAGGGTGTGGAAATTTCTTTGTCTAATTAATTTACCAAATCCGCAGCATTTGTTTAACCGTATTGCCGAGCATTCGAATCGGCGGCAGACGGTTCATTGGATCACTGGAATGTAGAGAGCAGAAGGAAAAATACTTTGTCAGCTCCATCGCCTCCCATTCGTCACAGGGCTCAAGGTGGACATTACAAGTCGGTACCAATGGAACCGCTGCATTGACACAAGAAGCAACAAGATCCGAGTTTACACAACAGGTAAGAATCCAATCGATGTTTTAAACATTTCTCCGACTGCGCATCAACGACATACATAGATAGATTATTCCGTTCGTTCACTACTCTGGTGGCCCGAGTGACTTCACAACGGACCCGAAGTCTCCTTTGTTTAAGTCATTTCCAATGGTGACCCTGTGTCAAACTGAAAGAATTGAGTGGAAAGAAATTCTGCAATTCAACTCCAAGTTCCCCTCTAACGATACGCCGTGTGCAAATCAAATCCCCTCGATCTCGACGGTAGGCTAGGGAGAACAAGTTCAGGCACTGGAGACGAAGTGAGTAAGGTAGGTTTCGTAACTCCAGAACGGATTCAGATCCTCTCCGCTGAACTTTTTCAATCAAGTTGCATTCAAATTTATGAAGAGGATAAACATCGGGCAGTCCACACTCAAAAATCGGACGTACATGAGAAGTGAACAGGAGCCTGAAGATCTCCGGGGTCAAGCGAGAGAAGGATCGTCGTATGGCGAAAAACAACCTGTTGGCAGAAGCGACTTTCCTCAAGGTATCTTCAGTCGATTTTAGGTCAGGGGTCACAGCGACGCCCAGGTCCCTCTCACGATTCGAGTTCCGCAGCTTTCTAGCACACTAAAACACAGTTTTAAGGTTACACCAGATTAGAATGTCAGAGTCTAAAGGTCACTTGTTTCTCTCCCGTCCGACCAATCAACAAACGTCACAAGCTTTAAAGTACCCTGCTAGGTCTGCGACTACCGGGTAACGGGAACGGCCGATCCCGCAAGATGTGAAAGTCTATGTCCTTTGCTTTGGGAAAGGCTGATTTCTGTATTGGCTGGAAAGGGTTTCGCTACCATTGCCTTTGTTAACGTCCAAGTTAGTTTGAATAGCTTCAGAGTATATTCTTAATTTTTGTGGTATTAAGGTGTGGGCAATAGAAGATAATACTATTTGGATTTGCTTCGTGAAAACGGTCATGATAAATTAAAGTGATGACCGCAGGTGTAGTTGAAGTTCACGGCATAATGTAAAGCAGACAAATGGTAAATAAAAGTGAAATGTGAACGACTGTTTGTGGAGCAAATAAGTGTTAATGCAATTGTTTAACGTATGTAAAGTTTATGCTTGCAGTAACTTACTTGCTTGGATAAGGGTATAAATCTCGTGTTTGATTATTGTATTTTTTCAAATCGCGATGAATGAAAGCGAAATTTACAACTAGTAAACCTTACCAACTACATTTTTTGTACATACTTAAGCACAAAGCCACCCTGCTAGCACATGAAGTCCTTTTTCCGGTCGTCAAAGTCCTTCAGTAATATATGGGTGGCTACTTGATCTACTCCGTATCCCAGCAACGGGTGCACATATATGTGTAGGTTACGTTAACTAAAATATAAGCATAACATTGGTTAGTTGCTTCATTCTGTCAAAAAATCCTATATGATTTCTTAAAAAGAGTCATCCACCCACCTTTTGAATTTTGCCGCGCCCTTAAATTTTCCGCTTCGTCTGGCACTGCTCCGTGTGGTTGTTAATTCTGCTTCGCCGTGGTGGACTTCTATTTTCTGTTGTGCATTTACGATAGCGGAGAAAAAGTTTGAGTTAGTAGTAAGCTATTTCGACGTGTTTTCACTGCAGTATTGCAAAAATGAACTTTTCAGCTTGATTTCATTTCTCAAGCTTTGTCCTTGGTTTGCTGCTGCTATCGCCCTAACGCACAGTTGGCGCATTGTTATCTTCACTTGCGCAATTACTTGTACTCTACGTAGATAGCTTCATTGTGAGCTTCTCCATTTCGCGGGGCGCATTCGCTTAGTAATATCGGTAACGATATTGCAAGACGTTTCGGTGTTTCTATCAATCAGGATCTTTTTATATGTACGTCGCCATCTTCAACATAACCTTTAACGTTCAGCATTATTAATGAGACCCCGGTGTACAAACCGACAATTGCCCGCGCGGAATCGGTATTTGCGCGCGAAAACATGCCTCGGACGAATTGATCAAAGAGATTGTCCTGTAGAGGTTACGGAAAATGCGATTCTAACGTCTACAAAATGTGAACCATTACCCCATACCGGTAATTTATAATCTCCCTATGTTACTGCTGATTACCTCATATAAGAAAAGACAGGGCATTTGTGCACCAATAACATACAGGTACACCGAAGTCTGCAGACTGCCGATGACTTTGAGCCACTCCAGGAAGCGCGTGGTCCCCACAGCCGTTCTCTATGGCTCTCTAGCTAACTTTTCTTTAACTGAGTTGGCCCTCTCGATGTGTAAAACCCAAGTCAGTCGTCTTCCCAGCAATGCAACATGGGCAGATACAAATCGGCTTATACAGGTAAGGGATACATTTTTCTTAATATTAAACTTCAGCGTACAATACTGCATATCACTGTGAAAAAATTCGAACGAACAGAATCGGAAAACGGATTCCTATTGGTGCTTACACTTTGTAGCTTGAGTGTCCTAGTCCTAGAGTCTACCTGACTCCTCCTTCATCACCGTTCCTACAAGTGATTGGAATGGCATTCACCGTAAGCATGTACTTGAGGCTTTTACCATTTTCTTGCAGGCGATGTGGACCAACTGAAGAATAAACTGGAGTTCATAGATGGTAACTTCCTACATTCCTAAACCGGTATACATTTTCAGGTAATGTTCAGTGTCTACCTAATAGACTGTTAAGAATATATACATTTGAAGACACTGTGTAGTGACCTGGAGATTCCCCTGTTTGGCTGCCGCATGCTGCGTAAAATATTACAAAATCACAAAATTATATTTTCTCGATGTACAAAGCAAAATAGCCGCTCGCCTGTTTGAACGTTGCTCGCGTTTGTTTGAGTCAACATAGCATCCGCCTTCGAACGGCGCGACGCTCCTCGGCTCCGCGGCCATCTTTGCTCTCCGCGCACGCGACCACACCTTTCCCTAGCTAGCTATCTTTCGGTGCCTTATTTTTAGCACTAGATAGCGTTTAGCCCCATTAATAAATTTTTCCTAGCGTTACTTTTGGTGTTCTCCACTCATCGGAGGCTGGCCTTATTTTCGCGTATTGGTTTTATAGCGTACCGATCCCGCTTCCCGCTTTATTAGTGACCCCGAATTTTGGTCATTATCCGGTGAGTTTTCGCTAACCTTTCTTTTCAGATTTGGCCACATTTTTTCGCTAACCCGTCTGATTTTCACTTTTCATTTTCCGATTTAATCTTGCTGGCTCGCTATTTTGCTCGCTATGGAAACTGATCGTGTAGATTCTGACGTTCAGATCGGCACAGTTACGCTTCCTATCGCACCTTTTCGCGAGACTAATCCTAAGTCTTGGTTTGGTCAGCTAGAATCGCAATTTTCTTTGCGTGGTATTAGGTCTGAAAAGACCAAGTTCCACCTTGTCGTTTCCGCGCTTCCGCTAAATGTCATCGATGACATTGATGACATTCTAGATCTTCCTGACGACCGAAAGACTTACGATGCAGTCAAGACAGCTGTTCTGAGAAGAACAGGCTTATCCGATCGACAACGAGTTACGAAACTCCTCAACGAAACCTATCTTGGCGATCTTAAGCCTTCTCAGCTGCTTCGAAAAATGCAGAGCCTAGCTAAACCCACTTCGATAGATGATTCTTTTCTTCGGGAAATGTGGTTGCAACGACTTCCGCGCGAGATGCTACACATCCTCTGCGCTAGTGAGGATGCACCTTTACCCAAACTGGCCGATACAGCCGACCGAATTTGGGAGTCGTACGGCCAGGTTTCGCAGGTCCACACGAGACCGGACAACGATATCGCTACGCTTAAATCCCAGATGGCAACGTTGACTCGACAATTCGCAGACTTTTCGACCTCCAGACATAACCGCTGTAAATGCTCTAGGAGCCGTTCGCGTTCACGTTCGAAGTCTCCTTCGCGATCACCGAATAGAAATGGTTACTGCTGGTACCACGAACGCTTCGGCCAGCAAGCTAAATCATGTCGCCCGCCCTGTTCCTTCAAACGACAACAGCAGGGAAACGGGCGGACCAGCACGTAGGTGCGACGGACGTAGCTGGTCAACGCAGTCGCCTTTTCTTCGTCACCGATCGTAGAACCGGAGTTCGCTATCTCGTCGATACTGGTGCAGAAGTCAGCGTTCTCCCGCGTGATCCAAATGACCCGACCGAAAAGGTGACTAGCTCATTGCGCGCAGCTAACGGGACCATCATCCGCGTATATGGTCAACGCTCGCGCACGCTAAATCTCAGCCTCCGACGCGCTTTCAAATGGATATTCCTTGTTGCGGATGTTCAAACGCCTATCCTTGGTCTCGACTTCTTACGTCATCACGACCTACTCGTCGACGTTAAGCGACACCGTCTAGTCGACCGTCTTACGAATCTCGCAGTCATTGGGACTTTGACCGACACCGCGTCAATCAGTCCCGTGTACGCGACTCAACTTACTTCACCCGTCGGGCAAACGCTGCTCGATAGTTTTCCGCAGGCCTTCCGTCCTGCCGTCCCGTTGCCTTCCGTAACCGACGCCGCGACACATCACATCGTTACGAAAGGTCCGCCTGTATTCGCAAAAGCCAGGCGCATGACCCCCGACAAGCTCAAAATTGCACGCTCCGAATTCGAGCACATGCTAGACCTAGGCATTATTCGCCCGTCTAAGAGCCCGTGGGCGTCGCCTCTACACATGGTGCCTAAAAAGTCAGGAGACTGGCGTCCATGTGGCGACTATCGCGCTCTTAATAACGCTACCGTCCCCGACCGCTATCCCATTCCGCACATTCAGGACATCACGGCTAGCCTACGTGGCGCCCGTGTGTTCTCGAAGATCGATCTGGTTCGCGCTTACCACCAGATCCCTGTAGCCGAGGATGATGTTCCGAAAACCGCGGTCATCACGCCTTTCGGACTTTTTGAATTCTTGCGAATGCCCTTCGGTCTTCGTAACGCAGCTCAAACTTTTCAACGCTTCATAGACTCTGTCACCAGAGGTCTCGATTTTGTTTATCCTTATATAGACGACATCTTAGTAGCTAGTTCTTCCGAAGAACAGCACGCGAAGCACCTCAAAATGCTTTTCGAGAGGTTAGCTTCTAATAGCATTACGGTCAACGCTGACAAATGCATCTTTCAGCAACCATCTATCGAATTTCTTTGTCATCGAATTGACCAGCATGGCATACGGCCGCTCGAAGACCGAGTCATCGCTATTAAGGAATTTCCCGTTCCCACTACTTTGGCCGCCATCCGCCGTTTTAGTGGGATGATTAACTACTACCGTCGATTTCTGCCACGTTGTGCCGACTTGCTCAGTCCATTGACCGACTTACTTCGTGGACGCAAGAACGGCAATGTCGAATTGACGCCCGCTGCAACCGAAGCCTTCAAGGCCTGCAAAGAGGCCTTGGCCGAAGCCGTTATGCTTCACCATTTCGACCCGAAGGCTCCACTCAGCGTTGCAGTCGATGCATCGGACACCGCCATTGGCGCCGTCCTGCAGCAATTCACTGAGGGATGCTGGAAGCCACTCGCTTTATACTCCCGACGCTTACAACCGGCAGAAGCCAAGTACAGCACGTTCAGCCGCGAACTGCTGGCAGTTTATTCTACCGTGCGACATTTTAGGCACGTCTTAGAAGGTAATTCGTTCGTTATCTTCACCGACCATAAGCCGCTTATTTACGCCTTTCGAAATCAATCAGCTCGACACTCACCACGTGAGGTTCGTCAGCTGGATTTCGTGGCTCAATTTTCTACTGACCTCCGACACATTTCTGGTCAGAATAACGTCGTTGCTGACGCCCTTTCGCGCGTCTCCGCAATCCACACCGCTGGCCAGGCAATCGACTTATCTGCCATGGCTACCGCGCAACTAAACGACACTGACTGTCAGAACGTCAAACAAGATCCTTCGCTACGAATCACACCGCATCCACTGCCGTCATCTGATGGCACAATCTTGTGCGATACTTCTACTGGACGACCTCGACCCGTCGTTCCAGAAACCTTTCGACGTCTAGTTTTCGACACACTTCATAACACCGCTCATCCAGGCATCCGAGCCACGATCAAGCTCATATCCGAGAGATACGTTTGGCCCGGAATGCAACGCGATCTTAAGCGCTGGGCACGCGGTTGTCTAACGTGTCAGCAGGCCAAGATACAGCGGCACGTGTCCGCTCCGCTTGGTCGTTTCCCGCAAGTCTCAGCTCGCTTTGCCCATGTCCATCTCGACATAGTTGGACCCTTGGCACCATCCAGAGGAATGGTCTACATTTTGACCATGATCGACCGATACACCCGTTGGCCCGAGGCAGTACTATACCCGACGTATCCGCGGACACCGTAACGCGCGCTTTTGTTGAGCGCTGGGTCGCTTCACATGGCTGTCCAGCCACCGTGAATACCGACCGCGGTCCGCAGTTCGAATCCTCAACTTTCAACGATCTTCTCAAACTCCTCGGATGTCAACGCATCCGGACTACCGCCTATCACCCGCAATCCAACGGCATGGTGGAACGTTTCCACCGACAGCTGAAGGCCTCCCTTAGTGCCGCTAATGCACTAAGCTGGACCGAAGCACTGCCCACGATACTACTTGGTATCCGATCAGCTCTTAAAGCTGATTTGCACACGTCCAGCGCCGAATTGGTATATGGACAACCTCTTCGACTACCCAGGGACTTCTTTTCTGAAAACTCTAGAACACCTCGCCACGACGCGAATTACGCTCGGCAGTTAACCACGAGCATGCGCCATATCAAAGCAACCGACGTGCGAGAACAACGACGTAAATCGTTTGTTCCACACGATCTACTGCATTGCGCTTACGTTTTCCTTCGAGTCGATGGTCTACGCAGACCACTCGAACGACCCTACGAAGGTCCATTTAAGGTTCTTCAACGTAAGGACCGCGTATTCGTTATCGACCGCCACGGTAAACGTGAAACTGTCTCTATCGACCGTCTCAAGGTTGCCCATGTGGAACCTGAGATCGACGATGACTCCCGTCCACCTTCGGATGAGTCAACGCAGCCCATGATCGACGACACGCCTACTTCTGATGCTACGAGGCATCCTCCGACTAACCCTTCCGACTCAGTTCCTTCTGATTCTATCGAGCCGAAAGCGTCCTCATCCGACAAAACTGCTGGATCGACAACGCCTCCGACCGAACGTCCGAAATCGACTAGATCAGGTAGGCGGGTACATTGGCCAGCGCGATTGAAAGATTAGTCTTCTTTTCATTCTTCTTTTCCCGCTTCCTTTTTGCTTGTGGCCTAACCCGCCCAACAAAAACGTTTTGAAAACCCAAAAAAATTTGCAAAGCGTTTTGAAAACCCCAAAAACCGCAAAGACTTTTTGAAAACCCAAAAAAGGAGAAAATCGTTTTGAAAACACAAAATGGTTTTGGCTTTATTTGCTTATCGCACTCGGTAAGTGCTATCGCTTTTGTTAGCTCTGTCGCTCGCACCTGTTTGACACTCCGCGTTTCCGCTTCTTTTTCATATCCCCGACACGCGGACGTTCAACGACTATCGAACGTTACGTTTTCGGACACTACGTGCTCAAACATCATGTGCTGTGACACTATGCACTCGAACGCTACGAACATTTCCCCCCATTTTGTGTTTTTGGCACCTGTAGGGAGGACACGGGTGGGAGCACCCCTAGCGTCCGATCGCATTGGTTCTCCCCCAGCAGCTGCATCAGGTTTCACCGCCTGGTCTCGCAGAAGGCTGGCCGGCGACGGACAGTCCTCACGTAGATCGAAGGGTCACCTACGGTTCCCTTCTAAGAGGGGGGCTGTGTAGTGACCTGGAGATTCCCCTGTTTGGCTGCCGCATGCTGCGTAAAATATTACAAACTCACAAAATTATATTTTCTCGATGTACATAGCAAAATAGCCGCTCGCCTGTTTGAACGTTGCTCGCGTTTGTTTGAGTCAACATAGCATCCGCCTTCGAACGGCGCGACGCTCCTCGGCTCCGCGGCCATCTTTGCTCTCCGCGCACGCGACCACACCTTTCCCTAGCTAGCTATCTTTCGGTGCCTTATTTTTAGCACTAGATAGCGTTTAGCCCCATTAATAAATTTTTCCTAGCGTTACTTTTGGTGTTCTCCACTCATCGGAGGTTGGCCTTATTTTCGCGTATTGGTTTTAAAGCGTACCGATCCCGCTTCCCGCTTCAGGTAATGTTCAGTGTCTACCTAATAGACTGTTAAGAATATATACATATGAAGACACTGGAGTATGTGAGGAGTTACATGAGATCGATGGCTGCAACCATTGCCGGGCAAACAGGGCAGCAGGCAACGCCGCTTCCTTCGCAAATTACATCGGTGGAGGAACTACAGTCATTTGTTATACTAATGCAGGATGCATTCAACAATTGGTAAGATTCCTTGATACCTCACATATGCATGCAGTCTAAACTGAAAGGTGTGCATGGAGACACGTTGCGGGAGACTGTACGTCTCATGATGCAGCGTCTTCTAACGCGGTCATTGATGACGGAGATCAATTACTCCGGTCTCTGCAACAAACACGGATTCCGAAAGATGAAGCTATTCACCGAAGTAAGGTAAGCAACATCTTTGCCCTTTCATCCCCGTCGTAGCTGCTCTATTAAAACGTTTCTCCGGAAGTATTGTGTCACCTTATGATGATGTCAGGAAATACTTGAAATCGATTCGTGGCAACGCATGGCGCGGCACTACCAAAGGTTGTGCAAGCAGCCAGCAGGTATGAACTGGTAGATTACTTATTAACATTTCTTAAATAAGGTTTTTCAATTCGTGGACTTAGAGAGCCCATGAGACAGCATGGAAGAAGTGTAACCGATTCAAACGGAACATGGACCTCTGTTGTCAATATTGATGTCCTTCCATTTAATGTAATCACTACTATGCGTCGGTAAACGGACTTCTTACTGTGAAAAAATCGGATTCCATTCCCGCTATCTTTGTGCTTATTGGGAATGAAATATTAAGGCATCACTATGAATAGTGGGACTGGACCCTGTGCGCCGTGTTAAACATGGTTTCCTCCATTCAGTAGCAGCAGGATGTTACGCTGCAGGAGAAAAGAGGTCATACGGGCGATTAGCTATGACCCGCACATTTACTTTGCATTAATAAGCGGTAGTAATACCTGCGTTACATATTATTATTAACGGGAAACGCAGGTGGGGATTTGAGATCCCCCTTCCAGCGGTGTGCGAGCTTGGGTGGGTAGCCAATACGTGGGTGCGGCGTACAGGGGTTTGCAGGTAGGTGCGGCGTATAGGGGTTGCGGCTAGGTGCGGCGTACAGGGGTACCGGCTAGGTGCGTGCGTAGCGTCGTGGTGCCTGCACGGCCATTGGTCCACGCCGTCCAAGGTCAACCGTCAATGACCATTCATACTCCGCCAGTCTGTCTGTCATTCACTGTTTAACCTAGGTTTCTGATTGGACAGGGTGCAAAGTCCTTCACAGTGTACTTAATACAGCTGCATTAAAAGGACAAATTTCGCCTTCAAAATGGTCGCAAAAGTCAGGTTTGTAGTTGACGGTTAAGGACCGTACCACCCATTTTCGCCTTCAAAGTCCTTTTTGTGCTAGCAGGGCACTTATACACATCTCTTACCAATCTAGCTATGAAAACATCACCATTTAGCCTGGTGTACCGGAACACAAAGTCCCTCCAGGCCAATTTTCATGTCAAATATTAGCCGCTCTCCCATTTTTTGCCATATTTCGATGTGTCCAAACCACCTGTCTTGTTTATTCAAGCGGAATCTATTTTTCGTTTCCTTTAGATTACATCGTAGCCTACGATGTTTTCATATGTTACTGCCCATTTACCTATACGGTGGATACAGAAGTCGGCCAGAACCTATCATGCTTGCACACGACCAAGGGCTAGTCAGGTTCAGATGGATTGGAACGATAGGAAAATCCCTTGAGTGTTCCTTCTTGAGCAAATCGTTGAGCCCGGAAATGATAAGGGGCTAGTTCTTGATAGATCTAAAACGAAACACCCGAAACACAGCCTGATCAGAATCAGAATCAATTTATTAGGAGAATAAGATAGGAATCTATGTGATCTCCATCATAAGTAAAGCAAAAATGACCCATGCCGAATATGGGTCTGTGTGAATGCACATCAATAGTCATTTAGTAATAAGCAAACAAAATACAGATATATAAGCGCAAAGAAAGCACTATGGGTCTTGGTCTTTTATGGTTGCTAGTGTAGCCGTGACATAACCATGCGACGAAAGGAGGTCAAACATGGCGTCTGCATCGAAACACAAGTCTGAAAAATGTTTGTCAATGCTTCGTTTGAAACACTGCACTGAATCAGAAAGAACAACGGAACTGGGTAACCAGGTCCAGAAATGTATCACACGTCGCGCGAAACAGTGAATATGAGTGACATTGTCCATACGTGGAACTTCCAGCTTGTAAGAATGCCCTCGGGTAATAGGTGCATCCACAACACAGAACATATGTCTCAGGTGAGGAAATTGTCGCAAGTGAAGGATTCTAAACGTTGTAATGAGGTCAATTCGTAATCTCCTGTATACTAGTGTATGGAGACGTAACTTGTGGCACCTCTGATGGTAAGATAAGCCTCGGAGCGTGGGGATCAGGCGGATGACTAGGTGCTGGACTTTTTCCAGTTTTCTCATCTCACCCTTTGTACTTGGATAATAGGCCGGTGCCCCGTACTCTAAAAGTGGGCGCACCATGGAGACGTATAGCCTACCAGCAATTTCCTCCGACCAGACGTGGAAGGTCCGCTTTAATGACCAAAACATGCGAAGGCTGGAACAGTAGACCTTGTGCGTATTGTCTGACGATTTTAAGTCCCATCGGGATAGTACTCCTAGATCTCTAACCGTCGCAGCCGAGCACAGTAGACGTCCACCGACACTGTAAGTTCTGTCCCGACAGCACTTGCCAATGCGGAGCAATTCGGACTTTTCAGCATTCAGTGGAAGGCAGTTTGTTGATGCCCATGAGGAGATTGTATCGAGATCCCTTTGCAGTATATCTTCATCGACTGGGGTCGATATTTCCCGCCAAACTTTCAAATCATCTGCGAACAGCGCGCAAGTAGATGTCAAACGTCCTGGTAAGTCGTTGATATGAAACAGAAAAAGCGTTGGGCCAAGTACTGTGCCCTGTGGCACACCACTAGAGGAAGTACACCATTTCGTTCGGTAGTCATTGACCTGGACGCACCACTGCCGCTTGTCCAGAAAAGACTGAATCCATTTCAGCAATTTTCCACCCACGCCATAACTGTTGAGTTTAGATAGCAAGATAAAGTGATTCACTCTATCAAATGCTTTGCTAAAGTCAATCAGCAAGGCATCAACGCTCCTACCCTCATTAACTGCTTCAATCCAACTGTGTCGGGAAGTAAGAAGATTCGTGGTACAAGACCGTCCTCTTAGGAAACCATGTTGAACTGATGTAAGCACACCGTGTGATTCTGCGAACTCAAGCAGCGCCTTCTTGACCACTTTCTCCAGCAATTTGGCCAGCACTGGTGTCAGGCAAATCGGTCTATAGTTCTCTACTCTGCTTCTGTTTCCTCCTTTCGGGAAGGGCCGTACGATCGCTTGCTTCCATTCACGTGGGACGTTCCCTTGTGTCAAAGAGGCCTCGAACAATTCCGTCACTGCAGGTGCGATAACAGGTGCCAGCCTTTTGAGAAGTAGTGGATGCAAGCCATCAGGTCCTGGCGGTTTGGAGCAGTCTAGATTAGCAAGCAATCCCCTGACTTGGTCCTCTGAACAGGATACTGTATCCAGTTTGGCGTCGCCTTGGGTACACTGAAATGCTGGAGAAGCTGAGTCGAACACTGCCTCGAAATGTGAAGCAAGTGCGATAGCTCGGTCCATGTCGGCGGTCAACAGTGCACCAAGCGAATTTTCCAAAGCAGGCAACTCATCAGTTGGCTTAAGCTTGCGCTTGATGTACGCAAAAACCTTTTTGGGTGCCTCCTTCGCATCTGCTGATAAGCGTGTTTCATAAGCCGCACGCTTCTTTAGTTTCACTGAATTGCAACAGTTTCTTTGTGTTTTGTAATCTGTGTAATCTTCAGCGCTATGAGTTTGTTTGAACCTCTTCCACAACTTTGCACGTCGCCTCGACAAGACAACATATTCGCTATCCATCCATGGCGGCCTCTTCCAACATTTTATTGGAGTTAAAGGAGCAAACTGATCTAGCAACTGAACAAGGTTTTGCTTCAGCACCTCCCAACACACTTCAACACCGTCATTCAAAGGTAATGACCAGTCCATGTGTTCCGCAGTACTCATCAACCGATCCCAGTTTGCTTTCCAAATGTTACGACGGGGTATTCGTAATGATACAACAGATGGCAAACGTAGGACGGCTGAAATTGTGGAGTGATCGCTGGACCCAATGGGTTCAAATACTTTAGCGGATTCGACATGTTGCTCATCGTTCGTGAAAAGGAGATCAAGACAGCTTTCAGGTTGCCCCGGAAGCTGCCTTGTTGGTTGCAGGATATGTTGCACAGCGTGCATCTCCGTGCATCTCAACCAATTAATGCCCACGTTCCCTGCACTAGCAGTCCGCGCTGTGTAGGTTACGTGAAGTAAGAAAGAGGTAGAAAGTAAATGGAAGATAAAGGGGAATGAAAGTCATTTAAATGAAGAATAACACCAGAGTGAAGAGAACGACAGAATAAGAACTAAAAGTTAGAAGATGGATATGTTCAGGAGAAGGGAAAGGTTTCGTGTTGCCACCCAAGAGCGTATAACTGACGCTCGAAACTCTTAACCGTAGGTTCACTGACTACATTTTCTGGATGCGAGTTCCAGCGCTCGATAACTCTACGCGATAACCGAGTTTCCGCCCTGATCCGGTCAGAACGTGGCTTGTATAGCTTCATGGGATGACCGCGAAGACAAGGCAACCTAGCCGGGCTAAACAGCCAGCTCAAGTCCGGTCTAACCTTCCCAGTTTAAATGCGGTAAGTAAGGATTAGGTCTCCTCGAAGCCGTCGGTAGTGCATTGAATATATACCCAAGCTAAGTAGACGTTCGGGGTACGATTGCCCCCGTAACCCCTCGACCAATTTGGTACCTACTCTCAAAACCCTCTCAAGCTCCATTTTGTCCCGAACAAGGCAGGGCGGCCAAGCCTGGACGCAGTATTCCAGATGGGGCCGGACGAAAGCTGAGAACAACTCCACAAATACGTCGGTAGTTAAGACCCCGAAACAACGGCGTATTAACCACAACATTCTGAAACCCCTACTAGCGGCCTTCTTCCAGTTGTCACCAGAATGCAATGACGAGGAATGGACGACACCTAGGTCTACCTGGTTGGAGACAAGGGGGAGTTCGACCCCACCAAGTATGTAGCTCGAAGGCAGGAAAGTTGCTCCTATACGAAGGACGGAACACTTAGCCTGATTTATGGGCAGTAGCCACAAAGTAGACCAGTCCCAGAGTCTGTCCAGTGCATGCTGTATGGCCTCAGAACCCCCAGGAACATTTACAACACTCCAGAGCTTAAGGTCATCAGCAAACAATAGGGATGAGACCCCAAGCTCTTCAGGGAGATCGTTTACGTAGATGGAGAACAGTATAGATGCAAGGACCGAGCCCTGTGGGACACCGCTAAGTACCGCTTGCTTAAAGGATAAGCTGCGACCCACACGTACACACTGCTCTCTTCCCTGCATGAATGCAGATACCCAGTGAAGGGCGCGGCCAGATACGCCGTAGGACCTCAGGTTGTGTGATAGCCTCAAGTGAGGTACCTTATCAAATGCTTTAGAGAAGTCTACGAAAAGCACATCCACTATATGGCCATTGTTCAGTGCCTCGACCCAAGCTTCACGAGCAACCAACAAATTCGTCAAACATGAAAACCCCTTCCGGAATCCATGTTGTGCACTACTGAGTAGACTAAATCTATTCAGGTGACATTCCAACGAATCTCTCACCAGCTTTTCAAGCGGTTTGACCACGACGCTAGTCAGACTGACTGGCCTATAATTGGCTGACAGACTCCTGTCGCCATTTTTGAAGATAGGACAGATGACAGCCTCCTTCCATTCGTTCATTGAGTTCGTTTTGTAGAAAGCAGGAGTGAAATCCCTTGTCAACCCCATCGATTCCGTATCATACTGGGCTTGACGCGTGTCGTTGCATTACGATGTTCCTCGAGGGTTCGTCGCAATTGCAGTGACAGCCGCAAGATTTCATCATTCTCAGTAAATGTTTGTCTAGCAGCCGCTTGAAACTTTCTTCGCATGGAGTGTCTGCAATTTCCTCCGGTAGGTTGTTCCAATCATTCTAGTGGATGGGGTGACGTCCTTGCGAATTCTGTCTTCTTTGCTTAAATAGTTTCCATGTCTGACCTCTTGTAGAACAGTCAGGGTTGGGTCGGAATTGTTGTAACTCACTTCCATGTTCCACTCAGAGGATGCGTGTAGTGTAGATGAGATCACCCGATGACGGCGGAGCTCTAGGGAGAACAGATTTAGCTGCGGGAGTCGAATGGGGTACGGGAGATCACGAAGCCCCAGAACAGCTTTCGATGCACGTCTGAACCTTTTCCAGCAGAGCGCATTCATACTTTAAAATCGGATGGATAACTGGTAGACCATATTCTAAGACTGTACACGAGTTGGGTCTACTTGTAGACAAATCTCCTCCCGACACACTTGCTTTCACTGAGACGTGGTTGTCTCCGGATATCACGGACGGTGAGATATATTTACCTGGCTACGCGCTGCTTAGAACTGATCGCCCCGTTGGTCGCCAAGGCGGAGGCGTTGTACTGTATGTGAGCTGTAAATTAGATGTGTTGAGGACTTGCACATTCCAGTCGTCGGATCAGACAGTTGAAGCCCTATCGGCTGTTTTGTGCACTTCCTCTACCCAGTTTACAGTTATAGTGGTATACAGAAGTCCTGGAAGTTCCTCCAGGGGGATACTTGACTTTATTCGCACTCTGCGAATAAGTGTTTAGTTCTAGGGGATTTCAACCTCCCGGAAGTCTGTTGGGCCGATCTTTCTTGCAATTCGGCATTAGGAACATTCGGTGCAGACTTCCTTGAACTGACTCTCCAAGTGCCTTTGCATCAGTTCGTTGACTTTCCCACTAGGTATATGGACAACCAAATGCCATCTACTTTGGATTTGGTTTTCGCTAAGTCCCTGGACTTCGTGACTGACGTTTCATGCGGTGCGCCTCTAGGGTCCAGCGATCACGCATGCATATCCTTTCGATGTGCTCTTTCAAGGCACCAAGAGACCGCTGTTGAATTACTTCCGAATATTTGGCGGGCGGACTTTAGTGCAATGCGAACTAAGGCTTCAGTTCTGAACTGTGAGATTTCGATGGCTGACTCTGTCCAGTTAGCCTGGGATAAATTTAAGGCATACCTTACGGAGGTTTCCCCACCCTATATTCCACTCATTAGGAAAAGAGGGTTAAGGGCACAGCCTCCATGGATAGATACCACAGGCAAGTACCTACTCAAGAAACGGTCTAGATGCTGGCGAACCTACCAAGCAGCTCCATCAGCCAGTACCTATGATAGTTATCGAGAGAATAGAAATAAATTTAAGCAACATCTCAGAACTGCTCGTCTCCAATACGAGCACGGTTTAGCGGACTCGGCCGCAGCTAATCCCAAGAAGTTCTTTGCTTACGTTAAAAGACGCAGCGGGGCAAAATTGTCTATACCAGCTTTATTGCGAGCAGACGGGACCCCTGCGCAAACTGACTGTGACAAGGCTTGTATACTGAGTGATCAGTATACTGCGGTCTTTGCTCGGGAGACCACTTTACCGCAGGTTGAATTGGTTTCAAGAGTTCCAGAGGATTTTTGCTTAGCTGAATTTAGCATAACGGAGACTCAGGTCTTCGAGCTACTGCAAGGCATTAATCCCTCTAAAGCTTCCGGTCCTGATTCAATTCATCCGAAGCTGTTGCATGAACTGGCCACTGAGCTGAGTGGTCCGCTCACGTGCGTATTTTCAATATCGCTGGACAGCTGCAGCCTATCTTCGGAATGGAAGGAGGCAATCATCTCTCCGATTTTTAAGGGCGGTGACAGCGCTCTACCTGCGAACTACCGGCCTGTCAGTTTGACAAGCGTAGTAATCAAGTTGTTCGAGGAGCTGATAAGGGATTCAGTGGAGAACCACCTGGATCGATTCAACCTTCTCAGTGTTGCACAACATGGATTCCGCAAAGGATTTTCATGTCAGACTAATTTACTTGTAGCTCGTGAAAGCTGGGCCGAAGCGGTAGACAGTGGCCACGCTGTACACATGCTATTCGTAGATTTTTCGAAAGCTTTTGACACTGTTCCACATCTTCGGCTCTCACTAAAGTTGAGATCTTACGGGATATCTGGTCGCGCCCTTCAATGGGTGTCTGCCTTCCTTGAGGAGAGGGAACAGTGCGCACGGGTGGGGCGTAGCCTTTCGCTCAGGCAAGCTGTCCTTAGTGGCGTTCCGCAGGGCTCGGTATTGGGGCCATTGTTGTTCGCGATCTATGTAAATGACTTGCCGGGAGAGCTAGGGGTGTCATCATTAATGGTTGCTGACGACCTTAAGCTCTGGAATATTGTGGATATCCCGGGGGGTCCTGAGGCAATTCAGCGTGCCTTGGATAGACTCTGGGAATGGTCTATCTTATGGTTGATGCCCATAAATAGGGCCAAGTGCTCTGTTCTCCGAATCGGAGCTGCTAATCCTCCCACCCGATATGTTCTCGGAGGTGGTGAACTCCCTGTTGTCACTCAGCAGGTTGATTTAGGAGTCGTACACGCATCAGCACTTCATTCTGGAGACAACTGAAAGAAGGCTGCTTGTCGAGGGTTTCGTATGATGTGGTTTATCCGCCGTTCTTTCGGAATCTTAACGGCCAAGTTGTTTGTGAAGCTATTTTCGGCATTCGTCCGACCCCACCTGGAATATTGTATTCAGGCTTGTCCACCATGTCTTAACCGAGACAAAATGGACTTGGAGAGGGTGTTACGAGTGGGCACTCGGTTAGTGCAGGGTCTACGGGGACAGACGTATCCTGAACGCTTGCTCAGTTTGGGGATGTACTCCATGCACTACCGAAGGATAAGAGGGGACCTGATTCTCACTTATCGTATTTTGACGGGTAAGCTTGGCCCGGACTTGTCAGGGCTTTTTAGTCCCGCTACGTTACCTAGTCTCCGCGGTCACCCCCTGAAACTGCATAAACCACGGTCTGATAGGATTAGGACGGAAACTCGTCTATCGCGCCGAGTTATAGATCGCTGGAATTCTCTTCCAGATCACGTGGTTAGGGAACCTACGGTTAAGGGTTTTGCGCGCCAGCTCGATGCTCTTGGGTGGCAACAGCAAACCTTTCCTTTTTCCTAGCTGACTCACCTTCATTTTTCAGTTCCTTTTTTATTGACTCAAATATCTTGGTATTCCACTTGCTTAGCTCTTACCACTTTCTCTTTTGCCTCCTGCGTTTACTTTTTTCTCTTTCTTACTTCACGTAACCGACCCAGCAGGGACTGCTAGGGCAGGATACGAGTTTTCTAGCTGAAATATTGTGGAAAACGTGAATAAACACGTGAAGCGAAATTTGACTATTGTCAAATTTTCTCTGATCCAAGATACCTTGGATCGATTGAAGTGCTACTGGACATAGCGTCTCCTTGACGCTTACTGGTAACAGCGTTCTGACCGGGTAAGGACGGAAACTCGCTTGTCGCGTCGAGTTATTGAACGTTGGAACTCGCTTCCGGCGCACGTGGTTAGGGAGTCTACGGTAGAGGGTTTCGAGCTTCAATTAGATGCTCTAGGGTGGCGGTACCAAACCTTCCCCTTCTCCTAACCGACTTGTATCTTCAACTTTCCCTTCGTTCTTTTTTAATTTTCTTCTCACCTTGGTATTATCATTATTTAGCTGACATTCCTCCTCTTGTTTTCTTAGCTTACCCTTCACTCTTTTACTTCACATAAACCGGCCGGCAGGGACTGCTGGGCAGGAAAATGTGGGCAGTAATTGGTTGGACAGGGTGTGATGCGGTCTTTGTTTTAGGCTTTTCAACATCTCAAGCAGACCTGTCAATTCCCGATCCAACGATACGCAAAAGAAGGAACATTCACGGGATTATCCTATCGTTCCGGTCCCAACTGAACTTGAACTTGGTAATTTTTGCGGTTGTTCCCTTTTTAATCCCGTTTCACACTTTGTTTTGCCTTTTTGTGGTCCTTTTACGGTTGTATATGTGTTTTTCAATTCTGCTCAGCTTTCCACTTTAAACATGGTCGTCTCGCTAAAAACCGAGGCGGATGAAATTTTTGTGTCCTCGATTGATGAGTCCACTGCAGTTTGCGGCAATTCTGCCTGCTCGAGACCAGTTACGGATTCATCTGGTGGTATGCACTGTGATGTTTGCTTCCGCTGGTATCACAATGGTTGCACCGGCCTCCGAGTGAACCAGTACATCATACTATCATTTAGTGAAAACCTCCTGTTTAGATGTGCTGATTGCTGCACTCAGAAAGCGGAGTGCCCGGCCATCATCTGTGCTGAATTTAAGGCACTGGCATCCAGGTTCACAGTGGTTGGGAAAACGTTAGTCGAGCTTGCCTCGCTCAACTCTAAAGTGGACTTGATTATGAATCACCTAAGTATTGCAAAGGAGGACTCAGTAGCGAACTGTCCCCCTGCTGACAGTCCATCCCTTGATGAGTCGTTCATCTTACCGGACGCTCCAGTACACATTGACGTAGGTGACTCATATGCCTCGGATGGCGTTGTAGACCCTCCACAAATGGAGGGCGAGTCACGGGCTCATGGGCCAGAAAAGAATAGGCGAAAGAGGGCAAGAAAAGTGAGCAAACCCTCCGCACCCAAACCGAGAGGTGAGAAGACGCTGAAGATGCAATTACCTGTGCGGGAAACACCACCTGGTGATGCGACTCCCTCAGTTTCACCTAAGATTGTGCAGGCAGGGGTTAAAAAACCCCAGATGTCCACATCGCGTGCTACTCAAACTGCGGCGCCTACTCCAAGCACATCTTGTCTTCCAGGGGTGCAGGTCGTGGAGGCGGGCATAGACGTTGAGCCACGGACTTTCTCGCCTGCAGGACGAAAGAGAAATCGGAACAGAACTGCCCGTACTCTTCAGGCAGGTACGAAGAGCGTCAAGAATGACGGGACAAACAAGCTGGAGCTTAAGACGTACGCTACAGTTGCTTCAACGTCGTCTGACAACTTGCGCCCAGTCTCATTGCCTGCGGCTAAGCCTGTTGCGGTTCATGTAAGTTCCAAAACCCGTGGGGTAAATACACCCCGTCGAGATGATTCTTTCATGGTTAGCAGCATGATATTCCGTAACGCAGTGGAATCCACTGCTGCACTTCCTGCCGAACGTACATTGGACGACATACAGTGGTTTAAGATGTGCGTAACGAAGCTTCTTCCACCTGGGTTTCCCGATGTTACTGTCAGGAAACTGACTAGATTGGGTAATGTCCTCGTTAACGCCCCAAACCCTCGACCGCGCTTACTTCGGGTAGTACTATCCACCCCGGAGGAACGCAACGCGCTGTTGCGGTTTGCCTTCAAATTGATGGATACTAATCTTAGCGTTCAGTCAGACCTCCCATTAGCGGATAGGCTGAAGCTAAAAGAGGCCATTAAGGACCTCAAATCCAGGCGAGCGGCCGGTGAACAAGGTCTCCGGTTAGTGGGTTTTCGGGTGGTCAGCCGGCGGTCTGCTTCCGCCCTACCAGTGCCAGTACTGGTAGCGCACGACCCAGGACTGGACATTACGACTACCTTCAGATAGTGCTAAGCAATGTGCGGAGCCTAAGGCATAAGATGTGCGAGATAGGTCTGCTTGTAGATGGGTCTCATCCCGATATACTTGCATTCACTGAAACGTGGCTCTCTCGGGACATCACGGACGCTGTAGTACATCTGTCTGGCTACGCACTATTTAGATGTGATCGCTTCGTTGGCCGACAAGGTGGAGGCGTTGCTATTTACGTTAGGTGTGAACTTGACGTTTCACGCACCTACATGTTTCAGTCGGCAGATAAAACTGTCGAAGCGCTGTCGGTAGTGATTAACACTTCCTCAGCTCAACTTACAGTCATACTTGTGTATAGCAGCCCTGAGAGTGCGTCCAAAGAAGTGCTTGACTTTATTCGCTCCCAATCCGCAAACAAGTGTGTGATACTCGGGGATTTCAATCTACCAGAACTTTGCTGGGTGGATCTTTCTTGCAACTCGGCAGAAGGTACTTTCGGGGCAGATCTACTTGAGCTTACGCTACAAGTACCGTTGCATCAGTTCGTGGACCTCCCCACTAGGTACATGGGTGCCCAACTCCCGTCTATTTTGGATCTAATGTTTGCCAAGTCAATAGACTTCGTAGGGGACATCATTTACAGCTCTCCCTTAGGTACTAGTGATCATGTTTGTTTATCGTTCAGGTGTACTCTGACCAGGCGTCACCAGAGCATTGCTAAGCCATTTCCAAATATATGGCATGCTATCAGGCAATGCATATCAAGGCTGCTGGGATGCGTTGCGAAATCTCGGTGGTTGATACGGTTCAGACGGCCTGGGATAAATGTAAATCTTATCTCACAGAAGTGTCTTCTCCCTACATCCCGCTTGCGAGGAGAAAGGAGACACGAGCGCGGCCGCCGTGGATAGATACCACTGGCAAGTACCTGCTCCAGAATCGTTCTAGGTGCTGGAGGACCTACCGTGCGGCTCCATCAACTAGCACCTATGATAGATACCGCAAGGCTAGAAATAGGTATAAACAACACTTAAGGAAAGCTCGGCTGGTGTACGAAAAGGAATTGGCTCATGGAGCTTCGGAAAACCCGAAGAAGTTCTCTGCTTATGTTAACAGACGCTGTGGTTCAACTTCGGTAATCCCAACTTTGATGCGGGCCGATGGAACTCGTGCGTATGCGGACTCAGATAAGGCTCGTGTACTAGGGGAACAGTATGCAGGGGCTTTTGTACGTGATTCCGCGTTGACTAGCCTTGAACTTGTCCCCAGAGTACCTGAGGGTTCTTATTTAGCCGAGTTTACTGTGGTGGAAACGCAAGCCCTTAAACTGCTGCAAGAACTGAACCCGTCCAAAGCACCTGGATCTGATTCAATTCACCCGAAGCTTCTGCATGAGTTGGCGGGGAAACTAATTGGACCGCTGACGATGGTGTTTCAGAAGTCACTTGACAGCTGTACATTGCCTTCTGAATGGAAGGAGGCTGTCATCTGTCCTATCTTCAAAAATGGCGACAGGAGTCTGTCAGCCAATTATAGGCCAGTCAGTCTGACTAGCGTCGTGGTCAAACCGCTTGAAAAGCTGGTGAGAGATTCGTTGGAATGTCACCTGAATAGATTTAGTCTACTCAGTAGTGCACAACATGGATTCCGGAAGGGGTTTTCATGTTTGACGAATTTGTTGGTTGCTCGTGAAGCTTGGGTCGAGGCACTGAACAATGGCCATATAGTGGATGTGCTTTTCGTAGACTTCTCTAAAGCATTTGATAAGGTACCTCACTTGAGGCTATCACACAAGCTGAGGTCCTACGGCGTATCTGGCCGCGCCCTTCACTGGGTATCTGCATTCATGCAGGGAAGAGAGCAGTGTGTACGTGTGGGTCGCAGCTTATCCTTTAAGCAAGCGGTCCTTAGCGGTGTCCCACAGGGCTCGGTCCTTGCATCTATACTGTTCTCCATCTACGTAAACGATCTCCCTGAAGAGCTTGGGGTATCATCCTTATTGTTTGCTGATGACCTTAAGCTCTGGAGTGTTGTAAATGTTCCTGGGGGTTCTGAGGCCATACAGCATGCACTGGACAGACTCTGGGACTGGTCTACTTTGTGGCTACTGCCCATAAATCAGGCTAAGTGTTCCGTCCTTCGTATAGGAGCAACTTTCCTGCCTTCGAGCTACATACTTGGTGGGGTCGAACTCCCCCTTGTCTCCAACCAGGTAGACCTAGGTGTCGTCCATTCCTCGTCATTGCATTCTGGTGACAACTGGAAGAAGGCCGCTAGTAGGGGTTTCAGAATGTTGTGGTTAATACGCCGTTGTTTCGGGGTCTTAACTACCGACGTATTTGTGGAGTTGTTCTCAGCTTTCGTCCGGCCCCATCTGGAATACTGCGTCCAGGCTTGGCCGCCCTGCCTTGTTCGGGACAAAATGGAGCTTGAGAGGGTTTTGAGAGTAGGTACCAAATTGGTCGAGGGGTTACGGGGGCAATCGTACCCCGAACGTCTACTTAGCTTGGTTATATATTCAATGCACTACCGACGGCTTCGAGGAGACCTAATCCTTACTTACCGCATTTAAACTGGGAAGGTTAGACCGGACTTGAGCTGGCTGTTTAGCCCGGCTAGGTTGCCTTGTCTTCGCGGTCATCCCATGAAGCTATACAAGCCACGTTCTGACCGGATCAGGGCGGAAACTCGGTTATCGCGTAGAGTTATCGAGCGCTGGAACTCGCATCCAGAAAATGTAGTCAGTGAACCTACGGTTAAGAGTTTCGAGCGTCAGTTATACGCTCTTGGGTGGCAACACGAAACCTTTCCCTTCTCCTGAACATATCCATCTTCTAACTTTTAGTTCTTATTCTGTCGTTCTCTTCACTCTGGTGTTATTCTTCATTTAAATGACTTTCATTCCCCTTTATCTTCCATCTACTTTCTACCTCTTTCTTACTTCACGTAACCTACACAGCGCGGACTGCTAGTGCAGGGAACGTGGGCATTAATTGGTTGATCAGGCTGTGTTTCGGGTGTTTCGTTTTAGATCTATCAAGAACTAGCCCCTTATCATTTCCGGGCTCAACGATTTGCTCAAGAAGGAACACTCAAGGGATTTTCCTATCGTTCCAGTCCATCTGAATCTCAGGAGTCATTCGAGCGAATAATCGTAAGGCACTCACGGGTCTCTTTCCAGCGGCCACCAACGTGTCCTGCGTCATTCTATGTTCAGAAGTCACGCTAACCCCGACATCTCTCTCGTGGGTGGTATTCCTGAGGAGAAACCCACCAATGTGATATTCACCGTACGCTTCAATGCTACCCATTGGGAGAACAGCGCATTTATCTCGGTTTACTGGCAGTTCCAACTTGATGGACCATTCTTGTAGCTGGTCTAGAGCCCCTTGTAATCTGTCCGCATCCTCAAGGCTGGATACTGTTGACCATAGCTTGAGGTCATCAGCGTAGATCAGGCAGTCGGTTTGATTTGCAGTCGGCAGATCGTTAATGTACAATTTGAAGAGCTCCGGTCCAAGCATTGATCCTTGGGGAATGCCACTAGTCATAGGCACTGGAGCGGAGAGAGTTTGGTTCACTTGTACGCGCATTGTCCTATCTTTTAAGAAGTCGGTAATCCAGGAGAGATTTCCTGTATTGCCAATTCCCTGGAGTCTATGTAGCAGTCGTACGCGTGGAACTGAGTAGACCGAGGAATATTGCGCCACCAATAGGTTTGCTATTTCATCATCGCCGTAGAGAACCGTATCTACCTTAGAAGAGGATAGAGGGGATTCCACTACCCGTTTTGGCATTTCGCTTCAATTAGGCAAAAAGTTTCTTGGGACAGTTTTGGGATTCCATGGCCAGTCCATGTTCATATTTCAGTCTTTGTCTCGTTGTCTCAGGGTGCATAGGTTTCTGACAGTTTTGTACTCTAAGTAGCTTGATGTCAGTCCTGTGCTCTTGAAATGATCACAGTTTTCGTCATTCATTAAGGATCTTACTTCTTTATCAATCCATGGGGGTCTTTTGGATGGTAGTCTGCTCTTGCAGTTTGGAGCAAACTGTTCAATGAGCCGCATCATCATAGATCCTAGGCGTTTCCATGCGTCATCAAGCTCCAAGGATTGCGGAATACTCCAGTCCATGTTACTTGCAGTCGTTCTTAATCTGGGCTGGTCAGTACGCCAGAAATTTTGACGCAGTGTCCCCTGATCGTGGATTATGAGGCGTCGTGTCCACGAAAAGGAGACTGTACAGTGGTCATTCTTCCCAAGAGTTTGGAGGATCGTTAGATCTGGGACATCAGATGATGCCGAGGTGAGAACCAGGTCGAGAATGCTTGGTGTTTGACCAGGGACCATCCGTGTTGGTGTCAAGACATGCTGTGTCAAGTTGCACTCGTGAACGATATCAAAGAGATCAACTTCAAAGGAGTCAGGAGTCACTGTGAAGAAGGTCCCAGCTTATGTCGGGGTGTTGAAGTCACCCATAAGGAGACAGTTTGTTCCTCTGCTGTGGGTCCACACGGAGCGTAATAGCTGTGAGCCAGGTCCTGCAGGGACTCTGTAGACCACTGCGACCATCAGCGATTGGTATCCGTCATGAATTCGACACCAGAGCATTTCTGACATATCATCCTTGTCACAATCGGGTTCGACAATGTGGGCCTTGAGGTAGTTCTTTGTGTAGAGGATTACTCCGCCTCCAGATCTCCCACCAAAGCGATCGCATCGAAATATCTGATATCTTGAAACATGAACCTCCGAGTCAGATATATCAGATGACAGTCAGGTTTCGGTGAACGCCATTAGGTCCGCTTGCTGTTCAGAGATGAGTAGAATCTCATCTAGCTTGTTTCTGAGACTGCGAACATTCGCGAGTATTACCCGTAGTCCGTTCTTTATGTTTGAGGTCCTGGAAGGAGGAGGATTGGCCTCCGTCGAGTTTTTTGGACCACGCGAAAATCCACTATGTGTAGATCTGTTTCTCCATTTGCTCCTCGGGTTCGCAGCTCGCAGACAACTTGCCTCATTCGGACTCGGTCATCCGGGGAGAGGTCTTTCAGAACGTAGAAGGTTTCTCCCTTGAGGCGCGGGGTCCGTCTCAGGATCCTTTTGCACCCTTCTTCATCCTGACAGACGATTTTCAGAGGACGAAACTTGGCTGGGTCCTCTTGTTTTCTGCCAAGGCGAAAAACAGAGATTAGCTTTACCCCGTTGCTCACCCTCATCAAACAACATGGAGACCATTCATTTAAGGAAGGCTTGACCGTCAGGTATCCTTTCAGCTGGAGTCTGTTGGATTCTGGGACGTTTGTGATTATTAGGCAGCGGTTGCGAGCAGGCGGCTTATCTCCTTCCGGTGATGCTGGCTTTGGTGGGCATTTCTTTTCTCTGACCAGTTCCTCAAGCTGCGCTACTCTATTTAAGACGAGATCTTGTTCCACGTTTTTGGTGTTCGATTTTATCTTGGGCCGTGAGGAGATCTTCGAGGCTTTGTTCTTAGCTGTGGTTGTCCTCGCTTTTGCTGAGGTGCTAGCGCTCGTGACTTCGGCATAGGATTCGAGCAGAAGTTATCCAAGTAGTACTTAGTACCGTGCGTAGCCTGAGGAACAAGATGTGCGAGATGAGTCTGCTCGTAGACAAATCTCGTCCAGATATACTTGCTTTCACTGTAACGTGGCTGTCTGAGGAAATCACAGATGGCGAAGTATATCTGCTGGGCTACGCGCTGACCGCTCCATTGGCCGTCAAGGGGTTGTGTAACTCTTTATGTGACATTACATCGACGTATTGCGAACCAGCGTTTTTCAGTCTCTCGACAAATCTGTTGAGGCTCTCACAGTCTTGATTTGCGCTTCCTCAGTTCAGGTTACGGTCGTGTTGGTGTATAGAAGCCCTATGAGCACCTCCAATGGAATCATTGAGTTTATACGCACTCACTCTGCGCACAAGTGTCTGCTGCTGGGAGTCTTCAACCTCCCAGAGGTTTGTTGGGATGATCTATCTTACAGTTCCACTCTGGGATCGTTCCGTACAGAACTGCTGGACTTAACGCTGCAGGTACCACTACACCAGTTCGGCGACTTCCCCACTAGGTACATGAGAAATCAGCAGCCGGCCATTTTAGATCTTGTTTTTGCTAAGTCACTTGACTTGGTAAATGACATTAGTTATGACTCGCCTCTTGGTGCTAGCAATCACGTTTGCTTGTCTTTCCAGTGTACTGTTATCAGGCCTTGCCAAACTACTATCAGTTGGTATCCGAACATTTGGGCCGCGGACTTCCAAGCGATGCGGGATAAAGCTAGATCATCGCCTTGTGTGATATGTGAGACTGACACTGTTCACATAGCCTGGGAAAAACTTAAGGCCCACCTCGTCGACATTTTTGCACCTCACATCCCACTGGTGAAAGGAAGGGAATCGAGAGCGCAGCCTCCTTGGATAGATTCCGCAGGGAAGGGCCTGCTAAAGAAGTGGTCTAGATGCTGGCGAGCGTACCGAACAGCTCCTTCGAATAACACGTTTGACAAGTATCGCTTGGTTCGAAATGAGTGCAAGCTATATCTTAGGTTGGCCCGGCTTCAGTATGAAAAGGGCTTAGCTGATACTGCCTCGAAAAATCCCAAGAAATTCTTCGCTTACGTTAAACGACTCTATGGTGCAAACTCGCCCATACCACCATTGCTTCGAGGAGATGGGACTCATGCTTATATCCACTATGACAAGGCATGCGTGCTTGGTGAGCAGTACTCAAGTGTCTGCGTCCGCGAAACAAATACGCCATGCAAATACTTGGCTTCAAGTATTTCTGAGGACTGATGTCTGGATGAAATTCCTGTAACTGAGTCAACTTCTTCGGTTGCTAAGAAAGGTAAACCCAAGAAGGATTCCGAGACAGATTCTGTTCATCCAAAATTATTGCACGAATTGGCAGTAGAACTCGGTGGACCTCTGACTTGTATGTTTCAGAAGCCACTCAATAGCTGTGTCTTACCTACCGAATGGAAGGAAGCTGTTTGCCCGCTTTTCAAGTGCGGTGACAAAGACCTACCGGCTAATTACAAACCGGTCAGCTTGACTAGCGTGGTCGTTAAGTTACTTAAAAAATTAGTGCGAGATATAGTGGAGAACCATTTAACTATGTTTACCCTGCTTAGCATCGAGTAACATGGTTTTCGCAAAGGATTTTCTTGTCAAACGAACTTGTTGGTAGCTCGTGAGAGCTGCGCTGAATCCGTAGACAGTGGACATGCGGTGGGTGTTGTATTCATTGGCTTCACCAAGGCCTTTGACACTGTCCCCCATTCGCGACTCTCATTGAAGTTGTGGTCGTATGGAATATCTGGTCGCGCTCTCCAGTGGGTGTCAGCTTTTCTGGATGGACGGGAATAGTGTATTGGTGTGGGAAGCAGTTTTTCGCTTCGACAAGCTGTCCTTAGCGGCGCTCCGCAAGACTGTCCTAGGTCCGCTGCTGTTCTCTGTCTACGTGAATGATTTGCCGAGGGAGCTTGAGGTACCATCGCTCTTATTTCATCATCATCATCAACAGCAGTACATCAGCCATTTGAGCTGATGCTTCGCTGCCATACAACCATTAGAACCTATGAAATAAAGAATAAGAAGACCTTAACGCCTTAAGCAAACATTCAGGGTCAAGGCGCCTACACCTTGTGTAGACAACATACCGTCACATACAGTTAGCTATCGTGCAAAGATAAGGCGGCATCGGCGAGACAGCTTCCTTGCGGCTTTCACTGTCACGCCTCATAATCAGCCATTACCCCGCAGATAACTCAACACCAAACACACATTGAACAGGCAATCCATTTAGGAGACGGCAGCAGACGCGCCACTGGTGTCGGTTGCGAGGCATGTCCTGTAAAGTCTCGAGCCAAGCACAAGGCGAGTCACGTAGCCTCCAGCCCGGAAGGCGAGGCGGACCAACGGCACCCAGTTTGGTCGTCAGTGACTTCATTTCCCGCTGCCAAGTCAACTTCTGTCCACCTCGAGCAATGCACCACCCTACACCTGGCAGACTAAACAAGGCCGTCCTTGGTCTTGGTAAGCGGTGACCAGGCATGCGTAGCACGTGCCCGAGCCAACGCAACTTATTCAGTGCTATCTGTTGTTCTAGGGAGATAGCAGGATTATCACCACCTAGTACTCGCCTACGCACATCATCGTTGCGGACACGCGGGTGTCATTCGACACCAGCAATGCTCCGCAGACAACGATGGTCAAAGATTTGAAGGCGCCTCAGATCTTTAGACCGAAGGTGCCAAGTCTCACTACCATAGAGCAGAACGGCCCTCACTGTGGCCTTGTATACACGGCCTTTCAGACATAGGGAAACTCCCTTCTGCCGCTAGAGATGCCGCAGGTTCAAGAAGTTAGCTCTGGCTTTTGCAATACGTGAGCTGACGTCAGTTTCTATGCGCCAATCATTGCTGATGCAGCTGCCAAGATAAGTGAAATGATCAACCACCTCGAGTTCCTCGTTAGCAAGCGTCAAGGGCTTATCAAGTGGTTGGTGGTCCTGCAGCAACACTGCACTTTGAAGGTGCGAAGTGCATACCAAATAATGGAACCACTCTGGACAGGCTATTCAGGATTGATTGTTCCGCCCCAACATCGTCGAAAAGCAAGACGATATCGTCTGCATAATCAACATCAACTGCTCTTTCACCAGAGAGCACTTCAACACCTACATCGTGCGATTTCGCAAGGGAACTCTCCATGATAGAATCCACGATGAAATTGAACAAAAGCGGGTAAATCGGACAACCCTGACGAACGCCACTTGTGGTCGGAAAGCTATCCGATAGGACACCGTAGACCCTGACGCGGCCTGTAGTGTTCGAGTATAGAGCACGAAGGATGTTCACATATTTCGTGGGACCACCTTTCCGCGCAAATATTTCGAATGGAATCGATCGATCGACTGAATCGAACGCGCTCTTGAAATCGAGGAACACAGCTATTGTCGGTCTGCGGTATGCGTGGCGCTGCTCTAGCACCTGCCGCAAAGTGAATAAATGGTCTATACAGCCACATCCTGGGCGAAAACCAGCCTGCTCTTCCCTAATCCGAGATTCCCGTTCCGAAGTGAGGCGACGAACGAGAATCGAGGCCAGTAATTTTGTCACAACTGGCGTTAGGCTAATACCCCTGTGGTTAGAACTGTCTGTGCAACTGCCCATCTTGTATATTGCCACTATAATCGATTCGCTCCAATTAGCCGGGACACTTCTTTCCAGATACATTCGAATAAGGAGGTCAGTGCTTTGCAGAGGACCTCACCTCCATCCTTAAATAGTGCAGGTGGGAGGGAATCCGGGCCAGCGGCACGAAAACGATTGAGGCCTGTGATTGCGTTTCGGACCTCTGCCTCCGACGGAGGCTCTAAACTAACTGTCCATGGCTCGTGCTGCATCACTTGAGTTGGAAGAGGTACGGGAGCAGGGGGCCAGCTGAACTGATCTTGAAAGTGTTCAGCCCAACGAGCCATACGGCGCTTTTTATTGTATATCAGCGCACCCGCGCTGTCTCTGTTTGTGTCACTGACGCCTGGTTTTCTGGGACCAGTGGTGCGGATTAGCTGGAAGAGCTTCCGGTAATTGCCTACTGCTCCTGCCTCCTCCATTTCTTGAGCCCTACTGGTCCACCAGGCTTCCTTGTCAGCACGTAGGCTCTGCTTTAGTTCACGCCTAATAGCCCGTCTGGTCACATTGTGTTCAGAGCCAGCCGGGAGGTGTCTTCTAGATTCCAACAGGTTCACGGACCTCTCGGATATCCAGTGACTGGTGCGGTGACGATGGATAGTGCCACAAGCGGACGCTCCTGCGTCGTGCATGGCGTCCGAGATCCTATTCCACTGAAGCTCAGTTTCATTAGGACAAGACAACGGAAGTTCGGTATACAATGCTTCTTGATAGGCTTGCCTGACCGAGGGCAGACAATTTCTCCGTTGCCAATCGTAGGGGACGCTTGGTGCGCCTCCCGGTAAAGTTCATGGAGAAATGACAGCGTACCAAGGCATGATCAGAGTCGACACACGTACTCCAGTACGAGCGGCAATCCAGGATGGAACCACGCCACCTGTAACTTATGGCTATGTGGTCAATTTGGGTCCATCGCTGGCCAGCTACAGGAGGACGCCAAGCGGCATTTCGCGCCCACTGTGTCTAAAAGCAGTGCTACTAAGAAACAAGTGGTGCTCCGTACACAGTTGCAGCAGACGCTCACCGTTGTCAGTCCGTCCGGAGTTAAGCCCACAATTACCACTCAGCTGAGCTTCAGAAGAGGTCAGACGCCCTACTTGTGCGTTCATATCCCCTGCAAGTACTATAATATTTGAACTAGTAGCACTGCGTAGTAGCGCGTTCAGTTCGTCATAGAATGTGTCCTTGACAGCATTAGAACTGAAATCGGTGGGAGCATAAGCGGAAATCACAAACTAACTGCTTTTTTTACTACTTCGTGAATCAACTTTAGCTGATGTTGTCAAACGGGCTGCACATAAACGGCTGTTCACCGGAATCCAATCAACAAACGATGGCTCAGCCTTGGAGCTTAGAATGATACCTACACTAGCTTGACCCGTGAGTGCTGCATCGACGTCTCCGGATGCGTGCAACCAATAACGAGAGGATAAGCCGGGTGCAGTTAATTCAATAACCCCGTTAGAGTCATTGATCCTAGTTTCGGACACACAACACACATCAATACCCAGTGTGTCCAAGGTGCGTGCGAGTGCAGCCTGTTGGCCTGTTTGTCTTAGAGTGCGAACGTTGAATGTCGCCATGAAAACGGGATAGCGTGGCTTTATAAGGGACTTTTGCCGATGGGCGTCCGATAGGTGCGGTTAGATGGTGGTTGCAGATGGTTCTACTCCATTGGCACTTCGGTTGCTGTCAATTAAGCTGGGAATTATAGAAGGAATGTTAGTAATGGGGGTCGGGATGGAAGTAAGAGAAAAAGGTGGGAAAGAAAGAAGGGAGGCGCCAGCAGTAGCATGTCTTCGCTTATCCGACCTGCTGGATGCAGCAGATAAGGCGACCCTTGATAATCTGCGCGACGAACGATGCAGGATGAAGTTTATGTTTGAAGATGTCATGGTTGGATGTGGGCTGAGATACTGCCAGGGCGCCCAGACCTAGACAGGAGGACGATTAGGGTCCTCATCCAAAGCCTTTGGCTCAAAGCCTGTCCGCAAGGCAGCGGGGAGGTGACAATGATTTCGCTTTACAGAAATGGACGCTATCCCATTTCAAACCCCAACCTGAAGGACCAGGAGACTGAGTTTGTCTGACCTCTCACTATTGACCAACCTGGTAGGAGTAGCTCTCAAGATGCTCGGAGGCATTACCCAGTATAGCTTAATGGGTCAATGAGGTACGCAAACCGTCGCACCACGTTAAGGTCCAGTCTCGTTGTGACGGAATCCAGTCTCGTCTTATTTGTTGATGACCTAAAGCTCTGGAATATTGTTGATATCCCTGGAGGTCCTGTGAATCTTCAACGGGCTCTGGGTAGACTCTGGGAATGGTCTGTCTTGTGGTTGCTGCTTATAAACTGGGCAGTTCACTGCTGCGTATCGGATCGTCTGATTCCTCCACAAGTTATGTGCTCGATGAGAGTGAACTTCCCCACGTGACTCATCAGGTTGATCTAGGTGTCGTCCACTGTTCCCCACTACACTCTGGAGACAGATGGTAGAAGGCGGCTAGTAAAGGGTTCCGGATGTTGTGGTTTATCCGTCGTTCTTTCGAGACCCTAACCGCTAATGTGTTTGTGAAACACTTCTCAGCCTTCGTGCGACCCCACCTAGAATATTGCGTCCAGACCTGTCCGCCATGTCTTGTCCGGGACAAAATGGCACTAGAATGAGTGTTGCGTGTCGGTACTAGGTTGGTCGAGGGGTTACGAGGACAAACGTACCCGGAACGCCTACTTAGTTTGGGAACGCATTCAATGCACTATCGAAGGATTAGAGGTGATCTAATCCTAACCTACCGTATTTTGTCTGGGAAGATTGGTCCTGATTTGTCCTGGCTATTTAGTCCTGCTAGATTATCTGGTCTCCGCGGGCATTGTATGAAACTGGAAAAACCGCGGCCGGATCGAATTATAGCGGAGACACGGTTATCGCGTCGAGTGATCGAGCTCTGGGACTTACTTCCAAAAAATGTTGTCAAGGAAGCTACTGTTAAGGGGTTTGAGCGTCAACTAGATGCTCTTGGGTGGCAACACGAAACCTTTCCTTTTTCCTGACAAATTCCCATCTTCATACTTCGATTCTATTTTCTTTACTTTCCCTCGCCATTGGTATTATTCTCTTCTTTTAATTGATTTCCCTTACTCTTTACCTTCGATTTTTCCTCTCTTGCTTCACTTAACTGACAGCAGAGAGCTAATGTAAGGAACGTGGGCATTAAATTGGTGAACCAGGGTGTTTTTCAGGAGTTTTCGTTTTACACCCACCAAGAAGTCGGAGCACCGCTATCGACGACCCCCTCAAGAAGGAACACTTACGGAATTCTTCCTGTCGTTCCAGTCCCACTTGCACTTGATCCTTGACCCTATGCCGACTGACTTACCTTATGACAGGCTTAAAGCAGCTACCATAAAATGACGTAATTACTTTTCAGTTCTGGTTTGCCAACCCTGGAACGCACTTTCAGACTCAGTTGTATCCTTCCTTACCTTGGGCGTTTTCAAAAAAACGATTGAATCTTGCTCTCAGCTCCCAGCACTTTGTTACCTAAACTCCTCCATTATGGATTACGCCAAACATACTTTTCTACAGGGTTTATGTACCAAGTGGACCCAAGTGAGCGACCATATTTTACTTCTCACACCTTATATCAACGACCACTGCACCCCAATGTATTTCTGAACGTTTACGCTCGATTTTTTTAGTTTTACACTGATGTTATTTATCAGTGTTCATCTCGGCAGATAGTTGGTAGATGACCCACATATTTTGACTTCAGCGTATTCACCCCAACCATCCTATGGGACGTGTCAAGCACTTGCTTTTATCCCGTGATAAATCATTGTTCATTGTACCATGGAACCTTCGTGGCCATATCGTTTCCCGCGCCTCTGTGAGTACAAAGCTCCTTTCCTACCGTTTCAGTCTCACCTGAATTTGAACTTACTTCGATCTACCCAGTCGACCGATCAGTGACACAGTAACGTCCGCTTGATCCCGATGGTATGAGTGAATTACCAGCTAAAACAAAGTCCCAACTGCGTGCCGAGCGGCGTGCTATCCAAGTTTGCTATTGTATGTTTGATGATCTTATGAACGCAGGAGGCGCAGAGGGCTGCAAAGTCTCTGACAAAGGCTGGCGTGAAGAATGAAGTCCCCACACCATCAAATGTATCTCAGCGTTGTCCACCCAAACAAAAATTATCACCATCAAACACTGCTCCAAGAGGTAACAAAAGCCAATCCTTATGTCTCAGAAACGTCACTAAATCCTGACTCTGCATCTACCTTGCAGCCCTCAAAATCCACCGGGATACCCGACGAAAATATCTTGAAGTGCAATCTTTCTCAACTTGACGGTAAGTATTACTTATCAACCTTTGCACTGAAGTTTTTCGTCTTGTGCAGATAAATCAAGTCTCATAAAAACCCTTCCATCAGTTCCGGTCCGTAAGCAAGAACCCAACAGAGTACATATGTTTCGTCATTTAAGGGAACCGGACAAACGGATGGACGTACTTTCCAAACTCGGGTACGTTAATACCGTCTACCATTCAGTAACCCGAAATGGTATACATGCGCCCTTCTCGCTGTTCTGTAATAATGTAGTATACATATCTTATTAGTTGGCTAACTTGCGCACATAAAGATGCGTGTGCACTCGTTTGGCTGGTATCTCCCAGCTGAGCCTCGTTGTGTACTCGGTTTGTTATTGTTTGTCTTGCAGCCATACCCCCATGTCCCTTGGAAATTTTCAACTGGTCTTCGCTGCGCTCCTTTCTCGTCCACTCTTCACAGACACAATGTTTTGCTCAACGCATGTTTGTGATGACGGCTGATGTAGAATTTGTGGTCCATCATCATTACTCTTGGGCACTACCAATTTTATCCAGCGAGTTCAAGTTGGACTAGAACGGTAGCATTATCTTGTGAGTGTTCCTTCTTCAGCCGGTCGTTGAACCAGGAGTTGACGGACTTCGAACTAAAGTTTGGCCTAAAACAAAGACCGCGTTACGCCCGGTCCAACGAATTACTACCTACGTATCCTGCACTAGCAGTCTCTGCGGGGCCGGTTACGTGAAGTAAGAAGAAACAGTAAAATCGGTAAGCAAACATAGGAAGAGAGCTAACCAAATATAATACATAGATAGTTGCGTCCTTAAAATACTGAAAACCGAAGATGGATTAGTTAGGAAAAAGAAAAGGTTTGGTGTTGCCACCCAAAAACATCAATTTGACGCGCAAAACCCCTAACCGTGGGTTTCCTAGACGCATGATCTGGAAGCGATTTCCAGCATTCTGTAACTCGGCGCGACTGACGATTTTCTGCCCTAAGCCGATCAGACCGCGGTTTGGGCAGCTTCAACGCGTGACCGCGGAGATTAGATAACTTTGCAGGACTAAATAGGCAAGATAGGTCCGAACCGATCTTACCCGTCAAAATACGTGAGAATCAAGTCTCCTCTTATCCTTCGGTAGTGCATGGAGTACATCCCCAAACTAAGCAAGCGTTCAGGATACCTCTATCCCCGTAGACTCCGCACTAACCTAGTACCCACGCGTAAAACTTTCTTCAAGTACATTTTGTCTCGGATAGGGCATGGTGGACAAGCCTGGGTGCAGTATTCCAGGTGGGGTCGCACGAATGCCGAGAATAACTTCACAGACATATCGGCTGTTAAGACTCCGAAGGAGCTGTGTACAAACCGCATCATACGGAATCCTTACAAACAGCCTTCTTCCAACTGTCGCCAGAGTGAAAAGCTGATGGGTGTACGACCCCTAAATCAACTTGCTAACTGACAACAGGGATTTCACCACTGCGGATAACATATCGTGTGGGAGGACTAGCATCTCCGATTCGGAGAAGAGAGCACTTGGTCCGATTTTTGGGCATCAACCATAAGGTGGACCATTCCAAGGCACAATAGCTGTGTTTTCCACCCCTAGCTAACATGTATAATCGTGATCCAAGGCACTCTGAATTGTCTCAGAACCGCCAGGTACATCTACGACCATCTAGCGCTTAAGGTCGTCAGCAAACATTAGCGACGACACTCCTCGCTCTTCCGGCTAGTCATTTGCGTAGATCGCGAACAACAATGGCCTCAATACCGAGTCCTGCAGGATGCCACTAAGGGCAGCTTACCTAAGCGAAAGGCTATGCCCCGCGCGTTCACACTGTTCTCCCCCTTCCGAGCAAGCAGACACCCATTTAAGGGCGCGACCATATATTTCGTAAGATGTCAACTTTAGTGAGTCTACGATGATAAACAGTGTCAAAAGCTTTCGAAAAATACGAATAGCAATTCTTTAGCTTAGCCACCATTTACCGCTTCTGCTCAGGTTCAACGAGCCACAAGTAAATTAGTCTGCCACGAAAATCCCTTGCGAAATCCATGTTGCGCGGCACTGCGAAGACTAAATTTGTCCAGGGAACATTCCACCGAATTCCTTATAAGCTTTTCAAACAACTTAACTACTACGCTTGTCAGACCGACAGATCGGTCGTCCGCTTCAGATTACTTTCACCGTTCTTGAAAATCATGTTGATGATTGCCTCCTTCCATTCCGAAGGTAGTACACAGCTATCAAGCGATATTGGAAACATGCATGTGAGCGGACCACTCAGCTTATCGGCCAATTCATGCACCAGCTTCGGAGGAGTTGAATCGAGGCCGGGAGTTCTAGCGGGGTTTATGCTTTGCAGTAGTTCGAAGAACTGAGTCTCCGTTATGTACAACTCAGCTGAGCAAGAATTCTCTGGAACTCATGAAATCAATTCAACCTGGAGCGAAAACACCCATATACTATTTCTCTAACTATACAAGCCTTGTCCTAGTCGGTTTGCACGCGGGTCCCGTCTGCTCGCAATAATGCTGGTATGGACAGTTTTACCTCGATGTGCCTCTTTACGTAAGCAAAGAACTTGGGATTAGATGCGGCCGAGTCCGCTAAACCCTGCTCGTACTGGAGACGAGCAGTCCTGAGATGTTGTTCACAGTTATTTCTAATCTCTAACTAACTGTCGTAGGTACTAGCTGATGAAGCTGCTTGGTAGGTTCGCCAGCATCTAGCACACACACATACTATACACGTTAGCTAGAGGTGGGAGACACCTCAGCTACTATGCCGCAATACCTGAAAGAAGAAATAGAATAAAATGCAACAGGTGCAGACCGGCTGAGCTACCGATAACGTATGGGCATCGTTCCGGTAAGCTCCCTGCCGGATTATATGCAGCAGAAAAAGTATAATTCAATGTGCGAAATTAAAAAGTGCTAAATAATGACATCGTAGTTGGATGGGGAGGCTAAATGGAATGCGGAGGGACAAAGAAACTCACAGCACGAACGCCATTGAGGTCCACTCCTAGCCTTATCTACAAGCGCATCCAGGCAAACGTGTTCATCGTCTTACGGACCCCAACCAGGGAGCCGAGGCCAGTTCCGAAGTGAGGGCCTTCATTCCTCTAGACCAAGTCATCGCTCGGCCACCCCTCCTCATCTTCCATCCACGCGCCGCGCGCAAACAACGCACGTCGAGGGAGTCGGTGGGATGGCATGCGTAACACTTGACCGAGCCATCGGATCCTGGTTCGGGAAATAACGGTGCTGAGCGGTTCAAATCCTTTTCCTGTGCCGTAAACAAGGTGTCGAACACGCTCGTTGCTCACGCGGTGTTCCCACCAGATGTGAGCCAAACTGCGAAGGCACCGGTTGTCGAACGTAACTAGCCTCTTCAACTCCGCCGATCTTAGGGGCCAGGTTTCGCAACTGTACAGCAGGGTTGAACGTACCGCTGCATTGTACACTCTACACTTCAGGGCGAGAGTGATGTCGCACCACCGCCATAGGTGGCGAACGTTACCAAAAGCGCTTCGAGTTTTCGCTATACGGTTCCTGATCTCGTCTTCGATCCCAAAAGCGCTAATACAACTTCCCAGGTAATTGAATTTCTGAACGATTCCTAGCTGATCCCCACCAACGATCAGCGTACGAGGCGGTCCAGACCAATCTTGGAGGAACGCTTTGCATTTCGATGGTCCAAAGCAAAGCCCGAAGTGACGGACAGCCAGTGCTAATCTGTCCAGTGCCACTTGGCACGTTTGTGAGCTGTCACAAATTAGGGCAATATCATCAGCATACTCCAAGTCAAGAAGTCTTTCTCCTGGGAGCGGATCCACACTTTCTAAGTCGTGTCCTGTGAACGCGATTTCCATGACTTCATCAATAGAGAATTTGAAGAGGAAAGGTGACAGCGGGCATCCTTGTTTCACACCGCGGGAGATATTGAAGGGCGACGACAGCTTGCCGTAAACCCTCACTCTGCTTGAGCTATGCGCACATAATTATCGGATAATATTTACATATTTCTCGGGCACACCTTTCCTGAGTAAACAACTCCAACGTGCACGCCTATTCACTGAATCGAAGGCACCTTTGATGTCGAGGAACACGACTACGGTGGGCCGCCGATATGTGTGACGGTGCTCCAACAACTGACGCAAGGTGAAGATGTCGGTGCAGCCACGACCACGACGAAACCCGGCTTCCTCTTCACGTATCCGACTTTCACTAGCGCCAGTCAGTCTGTGAAGAATTTTGGAGGCGATGGAGATCACACTGATTCCCCTATGGTTGCCGCATTCCGAGCGCGAGCCGCCTTTGAAGATGGGAACAATAACGGAGCGGCTCCAGTCGGTTGGGACAGTCTCCTGCCCCTACAGTTTCACTAGTAATTCATGTAAAGCATCAACAAGAGCAGAGGCTCCGAATTTGAAGAGGGCTGGAGGAAGATCATCTGGTCCCGCGGCTTTGTTCAACTTCAACAGTCCGATCTCACGTTCGACTTCTGAGCGAGAGGGTGGATCCAAAGGGACAGCCCACGGAGCCGGGCGATCAGTGACCGGCGAATCGAACCATTCTAGCCGATTAAATTGCTTTTCATAATACTCAGCCCAACGCTCCAAACGTTTTGACAAATTGTGGATAGGCTGACACTCTCATCACAAATTGTTTCACTAACACCAGGTCTTTTGCTACCCGTTTACGGTGTCAGCTGGAATAAGTTACCATGGTTGCCAAGGGCAGCGGCCACTTCCATATCTGACGCACGATGAGACCACCAAGATTCGCGGTCTGTCTTCAGGATAGCGCGGTGTTTTGCCAGAAGCTCTTTGCGAGTTTCATTGTGTTCGCTTCCAGCCGGGATATGCCGGCGAGCGTCGATAAGTTCCAAATACCGAGAAGAGACCCAATGTCCATGTTGGCTATTAGACACCACATGAGGATTTGCCTTCTGCTAGTAAGGTCTGGCGAACATGTGAACAGTGACCATCAATTGTCTCCAGTGAGCGATTACTTAACTCGCATGTCAGCGTACTTCGATACGCATTCAGAACAGCTAGCTTTGTCAGTTGGCTGGTGTCAATGCGCTCACAGCGTCGTCGTGGGCGTCCGCCAAAACGCATCCGCATGTCAGCACATACAAGTGCATGGTCGGTGTCCACACATGTACTCCAAATCGAGCGACAATTCTGGATGCAGCCTCTCCAGCGGTAACTAATCGCAATGTGATCGATTTGCGTCCAAGGCTGGTTCGAGGCTGGTGGGCACCAAGTGACCTCCCAGCGGGTGCTGTGTCGGAAGTTAGTGCTCGCAAGAAATAAGCGAGCATCTTCACAAAAATTAAGTAAACGCTCACCGTTATCATTACGGGAGCCTACACCATGTTGGCCGCCCAGATGCAGCTCATCAGTGGATAATATTCCAACATGAGTGTTCGAATTCCCAGCCAGCACAACAGTGTCCGTGCTTCTTCTGTGGCGAAGGAGCTGGGTCAGTTGGTGGTAGAAGTCGTTCTTTACGGAATCATCGCTACAGTTTGTGGGCGCGTATTCAACGATGATGAATGGACACCTTTTAGTCCCACGCGACTTTGAAGCTTTAAACGAGCCAGCCAATCGGACCGCACACATCCGGCTACTGATTGGAATCCAATCAACCAGAGCAGCTTCAGCCCGGGGACTCAGGGCAATGCCAACACCGGCTTGAGCGGTGCTCGAAGCTGCATCGTCACCGGATAGGCGCAATGGGAAACTGCTGCTAGTGTCACCTGAAGGGGATCGCAAAGTGAGCACAGAGCTCGAATCTTGCAGGCGGGTCTCCGATAAGCAGCAGATATCGATCGCGAGGGTCTCCAATGTTCGGGCAAGTGCTGCTTGTTGACCGATTTGTAGCAGTGTGCGTACATTGAGGCATGCCAATCTGAAGGATGATCGAGGGCTCCAAATGGGAGTCGATGAGCTGGGCTTGGCCGCTTGGTTGGACATGGGCTAGTCGGCAGGGCAGGAATGACGCTCCGCGTTCACGTGTGATTTGAAACTAAAAGGTAAAAGCCTAGCAAAGCATGGTGCGGAAGGGCCAAGAATGGGGGTTTGAAAACAGGGAGATAAAAGTGAAGCTGGAACGGGATGATAAGGGAGAAAAGCGTAAGAGGGGGAATAAGAAGACGGGAAGGCTTGAGCAGTAGCATCCAAGCCCCTATCCACCCTGCTCGATGCAGCAGATAGGGCACCGTTGATTATCCTCTGCGGGGGTCAGAGCATCAAGAAACTGTTTGAAGAGAAATTCCTTGTATTGCGAGGGCAGGATACTGTCAGGTTGCCCAAGGCCTAGACATTAGAACGATTAAGGTTCTCAACCAAAGCGTTTGGTTCAAAAACCTGACCGCAAGGCAGCGGGTTTGGCGTTGGGCTACAAGGAGTCCGTTTTAAGGAGGAAGGAGGCACCCTCATTCCAACCCCCAACCTGGAGGACCAGGAGGCTGAGTTTGTCTGGCCTCTAACCATTGACCAGTCTGGTGTGAGTGACTCTGAAGGTGCAAAAGCACCACCCAGCAAAGCTCAATGGTTCGCTGAGGCACAAACCATCGCACCACGATAAGGTCTATTCAGCATCTAAACAGTATCTTGAGTGGGGTACTTGCTGTAGAATGTATCCATGGAGGCTGTGTCTGGTAACCCTACTATTTCTTATGAGTTGAAATATAGGGAGTAGAAACCATTGCACAGGACATACCTTGAATTTATCCCAGGTTAACCTGGACCAGGTTCCGTCATGGAGATCTCACAGCACACAGAACTGATGCTTTTATTCTCGTGCCACACTAACGTCTACTCGCTAAGTATTCGGAGTAATTCAACGGCAGTTTGTTGATGCCTTGAAAGAGCATCACCGAAAGGATATGCATGTGTGATCGCTAGTTCCTAGAGTGTACCGTAGGAAGGTCATTTACGAAGTCGAGGTACTTAGCGAAAACCAGATCCAAAGTAAATGGTATTTGGTTGTCCATATACCTAGTGGGGAAATCTACGACTAGTGCAACGACACTTGTGGGTCAGCTCAAGAAAGTCTGTAACCGAATCTTCCTGACGTCGAATTGCAAGGAAGATCGAGCCAGCAGACTTGGAAGGTTTTAATCCCTAGAACTCAACCCCTAGTTCGCAGACTGAGTGCGAATAAAGTCACTAATCCTCCTGAAGGTATTTCCATAGCTTCTCTATAACACCACCACTGTAAACTGAGTAGAGGAATGTGCACATAACAGCCGATAGGGCTTCTACAGTCTGTCCGACGGCTGAATCTTGCAGACCCTCAACACATCTAATTTACTGATTCGTATAAAGGTATAACGCCTCCACCTTGACGACCAACGGAGCGATCAGCTCTAATGCAGTGCGTAGCCAGGTAAACATACCTCACCATCCGCAATAACCGGAGATAACCACGGGTCAGTGAAAGCAAGTATGTCAGGGACGCGAGTTGTCTACAAGTATCCCTAACTTGTGCACCGTGTTCTTAAGCGACGCACGTTGGCTAAGTACTACCTGAGGGAACGACGCGACCAACCCTATGTCGTACGACCCGCCTAATTTTCAGGTCTTTGATGGCCTCCTTCAACTTCAGCCTATCTGTTTAGGGGATGGACTGACTGAGCGCTGAGCCTGACCCACTACCCTTAAGTTTGAATGCAAAGCGACGTTAATATGCTTTGCATTCCCTCTGCAGTAGAAAGAACCCACGCGAACTAGTTTGGGGTTGCGGATTTGAACCTACCGTTACGGACGTTCCTCAGTCCCGTCAGCTTTCTGATAGTAACACCAAGGAAACCAGGTGGAAGCAACTTGTGAAGTACAGTTTGAGCCACCCTGATATTATCCAAAAATGCGTTCCCTGGGGAGAGTAGCTGCCGAATCAGTAACGTTACGAAATATAACGCTACCATCCTTGAATACAATCACTCACGACGGGGTGTGTATTCATCCTACGTGTCTTTGAATTCACACACTATGCACCACGTTGACTTTACAACTGTAGATGGGACTGTCCCTGTTCTCTTAAACGATGTGGAAGCAACAGTAAATGTGTGCTTTACGCTCTATTGTGCGGGCGTCTTATACTTTTTCCTGAGTCTTCGAACACCCGCTCGAAGGCTTACTAACCAGTTTTCACATGCTGTCCTTTTTTTCTGACTAACAAGGAGCAGGAGTCCTTGACCCTCTGTCGCATTGAGCAGATGTCAAAGAAGTCTTCAGAACAGGTCTCTCTTCGGTGACAGCCGAGATGATCAGCACCTTCAACTGACAAGTAGTGCGTATCGGAATTTTCTTTGCACAACCCGTCAGACGGTTTTTACGAGTGACAATCAATTTTTTCCTCGATACTGAGACAACTGAATCTTCGGTTTAGCAGAGGGTTTACGGAACTTTACCTGATCCTCTTGGATTTCATTGTAATGGGCCTCATGAGAGAGTCAACATTGTTACAAGAGCAGCATCTGAGCCAGTTACCATCCAAATTAACACTAGAGCGGTCCGGTAGGATGTGAACTCCCTCTAACCGAGTGACAGACACCAAGGTAATGGACTGTCAGCAGTGGTGCAGACTAACGCGGCTATTCCCCACTCGCAGCATACCAGGGATTTTCAGAATAAAATCCACTTTGGTGTTGAAAAAGTCAAAAGAAGCAAGCTCGATTAATCACAACATTATGTCAACCCTTGGATAACCAGCGCCGCACAGTTATAACATGCCGGTGCAAACTGGGCTCTGCTCGAATCTCTAAAGCTAGATGTCGGCACTTCATCATAGCTGCGTAAAGCCAATTCTCACTGGGCATGATGAACATCTTGTAATTGATCCCGGCCTCGGAAGCCAGTTACAACGTTAGTGGACAATCATGCGGTAGCAGACGTTCACATTGCCATACCAACAAGTTGAATCCCATGAACTGACTTTGAACAGTGAGATTATCCGCCACTGGAAATTAGAACTCATTGAACGATGGACCCCCGGGGTATATCCCGCGCTCGGTGGTAGCTGAGATAGCCATGTTAAATGTGGAAAAACAGAGCCTGGAATTATAACACGTATCAACAACAGTAAAAAACGACGGCAATAAAAAGATAAACAATAGGGGGTACCTAACGGAAATCAAACTGCGACCTAACCGGAAATTTTATCCAGATAAGTTGACCTAAGTGACACATCGACCAGTTACCACTTTAATCGTCCCAAGCTGTCTTGGGTCAGAGAGAAATGTGAACAAGACTCAAATCTCGTCGTTCAATTTGTTTAATTCCAAACACCGCGTTTTCCACAATACTTTAATTTTACCGCTAAAAAGCTTTCATTAGTATGAGGCACGACCCAAAAGCTCGTATACCGCCCGTCGGCGGTCAAGTGAAATTTGGATTGCCTCGCACGCCTTGGCGTTTCCTTCTCGTTTGAATATCTCATGACCGGTTTCATGCCTTTTTGGTTACTGACAACGGATAATAATCTTGGGTGCTATCCCAGCCAATAGAGTTCAGTTCCGTAAGGCGATTAATTAGCCGGGCAACCGATGTGCAGTGGATCCAGCAGGCTGTGATCGCGTCCACGATGGCTTGGTGATCCCCATCATCGTTAACACATGAGCTGAGAGTGAGAATCACACTTTAACCAATATAAAGATAAGGTATATTATAAAAAGCGGGATAACTAAACATTACAATCTACAAGAAGCAACCACAATAACATACTGGCCTAGTAAACACATTATGGCTCCAGATAGAGATCGTGGTTAGAGGGGGAAGATAAAGCAGAATAGGAGCGAGGAAAAAACAACACACACGAACCAGCGCCATTTACAGTGGGCTCCAACATCATGTCAACTAATGTATCCAAACGTAAACGTGTTTCATCACTCTTTGGGACACCGTGATTTGGCCGTCGGGAGACACCACACGACGCCAATATCGAATGTAAGGAGTCTTTTCATATTCGTAATTGACCAAGTTCATACGCTAGCTTGGTGATCCTCTATCATCCATCCACACCCACGGGTTGCGCATAAAACTTCCGGCTCGTTGGGACACGGTGGTGCTGGCATGCAACTACCACGTGGCCCGGAAACCGTGAGTTTGTTATGCGTGGTATAAAACGGTACTGAGGGCGGTTCACGTCGCCTCCCTGCTGTTACCACATACGTCAGAACGCCGAACACGCTCGATGTGGTGCTCTCCCACTAGACATGAACTTGAAGCTGCGAAACGCAAGCGATGATCGAACGTAACAAGCTTTTTTTGTGTCTGTTGACTTGACTGGGTCAGGTTTTTTGTCAACCGTACAGAAGAGCTTAGATGGACGCTGCATAGTAAACTGTCCTTATCAAAGGCAACAGTGTAATGTCGGCGCCGGCTCGCCCCACAGATGGCGTGGATTGGTATAACCCCAGCCTCGACCTGTATTGTTCCGAAACGATTTGCCGATCGCTATTTTACTAACTCCACCGGCGCTAATGTAACTGCCAAGGTACATTATAGTTTTCTGGAATGGCGACATTCTAGCTGATCTCCACCGTGTAATCCCAGCATAGGACAGGTTTCCCTGTCAATTTTTTGATGAGGACTTTGCATTTCAACGGATGCAAAGCATTTCGTTGACACGACTGTCAGTTAATAATAATCTGTCTAAGTGGCTACTTTGGCACGTTCTGGAAGCTGGCCATCAGATTATGGGCAATGTCTTCGGCATTACTCCAATGTCAAGGAGTCGATCACCTGGAAGCGGCTACATAACCTCGTGTTGTATCGGTTTTCCAATAGACCGCCGCCCTCCATAACATACGGTCGAGTTCCCCGATTAGCGAAGTTACGATGGAAAGGTGACAGTAATCAATCTCGTCTCACCCTTACCGCTGTCTCGAACATTAAAGGACGGCGACACCGCTTTTCATTAGCCCTCCACATCTACCCCTAACTGCGCGTGTGCAGCGCTCTAATAAAATGGTTTATCCACGATTTCTTGGACAACACCTTACCTGATGCAGCACAGTCCCCAACGGAGCAACATCGAGATCCGCTGAATCGAAGACACCTTTGGATGTCGACGAACATGACTAGACGGTTTGTTCGCCAGTAACATATGGCGGTGCTGCCGCCAATTGAAACCTAATGGGAATATGGTTATATCAATAACAGCCGGGACTTCGACGAAACCCTGCCCTGCTTCTCACAATTCTCACTTTCACAAGGGTCAACAAGTTCTATGAAAACACGATGGAGACGGATATCTTAGAAGGTCATTTTGATACTAGTACTGATCCCTCTATAATTTTGGCATTCCGAACGTGAGCTCCTTTGAAAATTGGACTAAAAGTAAGCATCTCCCGATTTGTCGATAGTCCTCCTGCTTCCCACAGCTTCACAAGTCGTGCAGATCACCTATAGATAGGTCCCTCGAAATTGAAGAGAGCTGGAGGAAGTCTATCTGCAACCCGAACGTTATTCATTTCAACCGGTCCTGGTTTCTCACGTTCGACTTCTGTTCGTTTATGTTGATCCAAGGGGACGCTTTCAGAGAGTATGGCTGATCAATACCGATGAGATAGCTGGTAACTTTGAATGCTTAAACCTACTTTCACAGTGTTTAGGCCCAACGCTCCAAATGTTTCACAAGCCTGTTGACTGCTGTCCACATCTCCTAACATCTAGTATCGCTATAACCGTCTCTCTCTCACAGTTTGTTCACGTATCTGCGTATCAGACATATAACTTTCAGAGAATTCCCCTGACAGCGGCTATTCTCCATATCCATGGCAACGATAGACCCACCAGATTTCGTGGAATCTCTTCAGTGCAATACACGCAAGTTCACCCTGAGGTTTATGCGATTCTCGTTATATTCGCTTCCCCAGCAGTAATATCTGCGACGCGCATCTAACGTTCCCATAGACTGCGTAAAGACCCAATTTCCCATGTGGGCTAGCTTACCCGAACAGTCCCATAGCTCTAGGTGCCAACTAGTGGGTTCAGGTTATCCCGGTTTCTTGCTAATGGTTCGGCGCAGTGTTACCAGGACGTTGTGGAATTTTCCCCTGTCAAGCGTTCTCCTAAAAGAAGCCACGTATATCCGTTTAACAACACTGACTTGGCGATGTGACTCGCCTATAAAATAAATTCGGCAGCCGCGTTGCTCCACTCCGGTGGAGCATTGTATTCCCTATGCACATCTTGCAGAAATCTCTGAGGATGATTGAGCCCTTATTAGGCAACCGATCAAACAAAAGTTACACCACGAGCAATCCGTCACCGCTCCCATTAGCTCGAATCCTGAATTCCGACCTTCTGCCTCGGGTGGGATAATTTAGCCCAAAAGGCTTGATATGTTTCCATAAGTCGAACTTCCCTACTTCGGCCCCGGCAACCTGGTAGTACACGCCAACGACAAAACATCACGGACTGGTTTCTACATTTTGCTGCTTTGCTACTTTCTCTGCTTCTACCCTCACGTTGACTGTCACCACACGCCAATTCATTTATTTGTGAACAATCCTTGTAACTGTTTACCTAATTCTCTTGTTCATCGGATCTTGCTGTCGATTTCGGTTGCACCGCGCACCAATGAAATTCAACATTGGTGGTTCTCCATTAAACCCGATCCTCGATATGACGTGGGTGTCAACGTACGAACAGGCCTCATACAGCATTATCGTAAGCCTGTTTTTAGCGCGCAGCCCTAGAGACCCTCGACATCTGCTGTCATCCGAAATCATTGTAGGAACCCAATACTG